>CM037852.1:106016186-106477888 GCA_021234595.1 Delia radicum
TACAATATTTTTTGAGTGTCATCACGTATTTATTTTCTGTAAAATTGAAAAAATTATGAAGGCATCCGCTGAACATGTGCATTCGTCGCTGTCTCACCGACGACTGAATACAAGAGAATAAGAATGCGTGGGTATTGGTATTTAACAATTGTTGACCTAAACGCCCTCCACTGTTTTAATCAATGTTCGTTATTAAAGTCAACACTCTTATGTACACAAACACATCTACAAGTATCCATATTGTAATGAGTATGCCATATTGCATGAGTACGTGTGTGGTTGTGATTGAGTTGAGTGGTTGTGTGAGAGTTTTGTATTATATCTCAGTTACAGTAGGAACCGTTTTTGGATACTTACACTATTATTCAAAAGTATAACGGAAAATCATAATACCAACGGGTGTTTATTTCAATATTTAATAAAAAGATTTCGCAATTTTCGGTAGATTGTAGAGAGTATTAAATTAACAAATTAACTGTTTTTAGCCAGATTTAAAAAGGCTAACAAGAAAATTACACAGTTGTAAAATTTAGATATTTTGTAAAGGACAAACAAATATTAGACACGTATTTTTTTTAGGTGCGCAATCTCAAGTTTAGGGGTTGGATCAAAAAGGCCCAAATTTTATACCAAATGAATGGTGAATACCACATTTGTATGGTAAGTTGTTGTTGGTTTGAGTTCAACTTAACATATAATAATGCATATTTAAATTTATCTAGGGGTGTCTGGCCTTTTTTAAATTTTCGTACTCGTTTGTCTTTAATATAATATTTCAAATAAGTGGCTACCCTGTGCCAAAGCAGAGTCAATATTGGTATCAAAATGTTTGGGTTCTCGAGTACTTTATTACTGCGAATAAAACAGTGCTTACAATAAAACTCGAGTAGCTCGAGTACACCCTGAAACTCGATACTAGTGTAGCTCGCGAGTTCGAACTACTCGTCGAGTACCTAGAGTAGTAAAAGTACACTTTTTGTTCGTTTGAACTCATGTAAAAATGTAAATATTGAAGATAAGCGTAACAAATGTGTAACAAACTTTTTGGAAAAAGTAAATTGCAAAAGAATATTCTTATCAAATCTCACCTTAATCGGATGAACATTTAGTCCTGGAACAACAACTACTCCAAAAAATCTTGTTCAGATCACAAAAAAATTTTTTTTTTTTTTTAATTTAGCACTTTTATACATTGACTATATTCATAGATAGCTCTTTTTAAATTTTAAAATGTTCCATCCAAAACTGCGCAGTCGGCGTCAACTACTCGAAAATACTTGACCATTTCCATACAAAATTGTGATAATATGCTATAAAAATGCCATTTCGACAAAAAAAACTTGGTACAAAACTTATGTTAGTCGAATACTTAAGCAGAATCTATATTTTTAATTTCGTGGCAATCCGAAAAAGATTTTGGGACAGGCAAACTCGAACAAGTCCATACAAATGTGTGCAATTATGCAGATTTTAAACATATGATGCTATTCTACACAAATTTTTGAAGAAACTCTTGATACAAACTGCTATTTTTGGAGTCGCCTATATTAGCTATATTAACAGATGCCATATTCAAAATTTCAAAGGAATCTGATGAAAATCGTGGCCTTGGTGAACAACTACTCGAGAAAACTCGAAAAAATGTGTAAAAATTTGAAGATTTTGCAAATTTGATGTAATTTTACAGACATTTTTTAAGAAAAGCTTGGTACTCACTCCTATTTTTTGGAGTCGTCTGCCTTAACAAATTCCATATTCAAAAATTGAAAAGAATCCGATGAAACTTGTTGACTCGGCGAAGAACTACTCGAAAAAAAAAACTCGAGAAAACTTAACCACTTTCATATAAATTTATGCAAATAAGCAGATTATTTCGAGTAGTAGTCGCATTTTTGTAAACGAAGTATATTCTTATATGCGACTTTAAAATGTATAAACTTGTCCCAAGTGCTTCAAAAAATTTTCATGAAACTTTAAAGAACTTTATATTTTCACAAATTTGCATGGTCGAGTTTTTACGAGTCACATATATTATTTTGATATACAAATGAAACAAAATCGGCCAATCCTTTACCAAAAATTGCATTTAAGTTTTTTCAGAACGCCCTTATAGGCAATATTAAAATGTATTACGGTGCGTATGCTTAATATAAAAAAAACAAATATTGATATTATTCATGCTTGGAAAAAATTATAATTTTTTATAAGCCCGAGTAAAAATATTTATTGATTGGAAGACGAGAGCTCTACGCTGAGATAATTATCTGCACTTAAGTAATAAACTTCTTAATAGTCTTAATAAAAATTGTAACTGGAACTCGTCCAATTGAAACTTTTCATAGAATCTATGAAACAAGTTGCATTAACATGTTTTTTAAAAGCACAATAGGATTACTACAAATCTGCATAATTGGTAACATTTCCATCGACGATCGCAGCGTGTGTTACTTAAGGGGGGACATTACATTCGCGGCAGAACTTTTTTAAAAATTCATAACTCAGTCAAAAACAAACATTTTTCCAAAATTGTTTTTACTATTGTAGAGAATTGAACAAATTACAAGAAAAAAAAATATATTTTTCACTCCAACATGGTTTTATAGAGCTCCAAACTGGCGGCAGAGAAAAAAAACGGGACCTCGTGGTTGCAGCGATGGGAGTCGCAAAAATTGACTTTTTTGAATCTTAACAAAATTGGTTATCGTATGACACGAGCTTTTTTTTAAATTTTTGGTGATGTTCCAAATTGAAAAGCGTGTTTTTTCGAAAAAAATATTGACTTAAAACTTCATAAAAAATCGAAAAAAAATTTAAAAAAAGCTCGTGTCATTCGATAGCGAATCAAGTTTAAAAAATACAACAAAAAAAAAATTCGTCAAAAAGTGAACCCACTAGTGCCGCAACCAGTACGAAAAACATGGTTTCGAGATAAACGCATTCAAAGTTTGTGAACAAAGAAAAAAAGGTTACCTTCAATCTGCCATGCCTGCTTCGTACTGTTGTCTTGTGTTGTGTTGTTTCTTATAGTTTTTTGCAATCGTTTAGCAATTCGGGCTTCTTTTGAAGCTTTATATGCCCACCCTTCAAGTAGCAACGAAATAACAGCCACCAAAAGTCAGGTAGCAAGTAAAACAAGTATATACCAGCTGCTGTACGTAAGTAGCGCGAAATTAAAAATGCGCTCTTACTAATCCGGCTGTAACTTTTGAGCCCGTAGGAATTTTTCCATGAATTTTTTTTTCTTAGAATCTTAAGAATATTTACTAAAATACAAAATTATAAAAAAAAAGTCGATTTCAAAAAACCGCCAATGTTCCCCGTTAAACATACAGTGTCTACCAAATCTAACTGTACAAAACCCCCGATTTTTCTTTTGAGTGTATTTTAAGGACTAACGCTCACATTCATATTTGGTAAATGATAGTCAGTCGATAAAAGACTATCGTAATACTTTGGTTTATTTACATTCCATTAGTTTTAAATATGTGAAAAAATTGCAAATTCAACAAAAAATTAATTTTTTTTTTACCAAAATCATTGATTTTTGTAAATAAAAATATAGTCGTTAAAATGGTAGTATATTTTGTTGCGTCAGTATATGAGACTTTGATATTCTTTGTTTTCTTAACTATTTAAAATTACCGGAATTTGAATAAACGAAAGCATTTTATTAAAAATAGCATGTCTTTTATCGATAAGCGTTTTAGAGAATGCGAATATGAGCATTAATTTTTGAATTACACACAAAAGAAAAACCATGGGTCATTGCAAAAGTTAGTTCAGAACAACCGAAAATCAGAAGAAACTTTGCTGAATTAATGAAACTCTTTTTTAAAAAAACTCATTGGAATTAAGCCAATGAAGCTCTTCATACAAATTATGAAATAATTTTCTATAAATTCACTATTAATTAAAGGCATTATTGAATTAATAAAAAATACTTTATAAAATATATAGAATAGGGTTATAATATTTAGCATTTTTTGAAAATATCAAAAAATTCATGTAGGCTTTGAAAAAATATTTGAAACCATGAAGTTACATTTCTTGCGGTCGTTAAACAAGTTCCCGCACTAAAAACAGTGAAGTTTTAATGAAAAGTATTTTAATTTTTTTTGTTTTTAAAGTAACATTTTACTTACACTTACATTTGTTATTATAAACTTATACCAAGGAAAGTATACACTTGAAAGTATAAACGTTCACTAAAGATACACATTTAGAAATTGCCAACCGTGCAAAAAAATTGTACTGACTAACCGCTGCTATTTTTGCAAATCCAACAATATTAAAAAATTAACAAAGGTACAACTAATATTGTGGTAAAAAAACATTATTTTGTTTGCAAAGCATGTGTTTTGCCAGTGCCACCCGCAAAATTATTTCAGAATAATATTTTACCAATATCAAAACCAATCAGCAGCATTATCCATTTCTACATTTTATTATATTTCACACATTTATATATGATATAAAATACTTATACCGAACTAAGTATATTGCTGCTTCCTATATGTGTTTTATTATACATATTTTTCAAAATTAATTCAATTTAAGGTATTTTGAAAGCACAAATTTTTTTTGAATTACTAATATTATGCCAGCGGTGGCGGCAAGGTCGCTCAAACCAACGGTTGGCCACTGTTATGACAGGACAATACTGGCAAGATTGTTAATCCCACGACCGCCGCCGACGCTTTGCCAACACTGTGCCGATTGTATTTTTCCGCCTGGGTAGTTATAAAGAAGGTAAACTATCGTTCGCGAAGGCTAAATAAAAGTGAAATCGCAAAAAAAAATGTAAACTCGCTATAAAACGTTTTTACTTGTTTTCACTGTGTTCACAAATGTTTTGCTTTTTTTTATAGCGAGTTCACATCTTTAAGAGTGTTTGTTTTTTATTTCGCGAACTATCATTTTATCTTCTTTATAACTATTGTTCGTGAACGTTTTTATACTTCCTTGCTTACACTATCATAAATAAAAATAATTTCTCGCCATTCCAACAGACACACCCAAAAAACAGACTCGGTAGTAGCAACCGTATTTATAGCCAAACAAACGATTATATTGTAGCAAATAAATTTTTTTGTAGTTATCACCCAATTACTGTTAAGGCCGTCGAAATTCTATTGTCGTGCCTGATTTTCTGTTTTTTTTTCAATCAAACGATTGTTATCACATACGAATAAATAAAAAAAAAAAATTTTTACACTACTCAACAAATTTTAATTTTTTAAAAAAACCTATCTTTGAAATATATATTTTTTAATATACTTAGGTACGCTGAATTCAAATATGTCAGACTATTTTTTTTTTTCTTCTTATTTGAAGTTTTAGAAATATCGCGGTTTTTATGTTTACATCTTTTACACCATTTTTTTGTTTAATAAATTTTGTCTAAATTCTGGAAATTTAACCGCGAAATCATGAATTTTTTTAAATAATATAAATCTATATAAAATTATATTTTATTTGAGTATACCCACTGTAGAAACGGTAATGTCATTAATTTTCTCACTATCAGTAATAAGACCAGCTGACTCTTTGCATTACTTTAACACAAATAATAAGGGCTTACTAATAACTAGTTAAATTTCCCATTATTTTAATACAACAAATAATGCGTTACCTATAAGTACTTATTTGCATCATTATTTTAAATATAAATAAAAGATCTAAAAGTTTTTTGAAAATCTACTTTTAGACACATTATTTTTCTAACTCTAGTAGGGGCATATTTAAGTACGTATTTCTGATTTTTTGTAAGCTGGATAGTAACGGAATTTTGTACAAACAAGTCATTTATGTTTTTATTTATCAAGCATAACATGTCGAGATAGTTCAGACTGACAACCTGGTGGCCAGGGTTCAAATCCCGTGTGGGTACATTTTAGTAAAAAAAATGTCTCAACAAAAAAAATATTTTTTTATTAAATTAGTTTTTTTGAAAATTTATTTGTAGACCCATTATTTTTGTCCATACTTGTAAGCATATAGGAAACCACATATTTTTATCGTTTCTAACATGTCATTATTTTGCGCGACATCGCCATATAAAAAATATATGCTTATATAACCATTTAGATCAATCTTGGGCACAAAGAGAAATGAGAATGTATTAGTTATTTTACAAAAAAATGAGATTGAATTGGTACTATTGCACTGAGCAAAATCACTTGGTTTTGTTTGTTTTTTTTTTTTTTTTTGTTTGTTTACATTGTTTACATTGTTGTATTGTTCTTTGCCAATAATGTACTGGGCGAACAAATATATATAATAATGTTATAAATATGAATTAATAAATTGAAAAACAAAAAGCAAAAAAAAATATTTTATATTAATTCTTATAAAATACAACAAAATTCAAAATATCTGCGCTGTAATTGTTTTTAATATAAACAATTATAGTTCAGAGATTTTTAAATTTTTTAACATATAGATTGTTTTAATATTTTAGGTTTTGTGTGTTAAAATTAAGTTATGAATGAATAAATAAATCAAGATATATTTATATATTCAAGCTAAATAAAAACGCGTTTTCCCAACCAAAATCCCACATAATGAATGAAAAAAAAAAAAAAAAATACAATTAAAAAAAAATTATTGTACGCTTGGCTTTATTAATTAAAATATCACTGGTTGTTGTCAAATATTACCAGTGTACTTATTTTATTAAACAAAGCGACATAAACCTACTCCATCCAATGCTGGCAAGCAACTAAACAATTTTTTTTGGTTTTTTTCGGTTTCTCTTTTTATTTTTATTTACGTTCGGGTTGTGTGTGTGTGAAAAACGATTGGTCTTCGTTGTTTCAACAAGTGTTTGCGCGTCACTGATTTAGATGTTAAGAAGAAGTGCAATTAAAAAACCAGTTTCATAAAAAGTATGAAGCTTTTCAAAAACTTGATGAAATTTTTCGTTGCATTTGTGAAGAAAAGTTTCATTATTTTGCTGAATATTTTCCATTATTTTTCGTCCACTAAAATTCTCTCCGTGTAGAATGGCCAATTTATTTAAAAGCTAACAAGTCTTTCTTCTCACATTCCTAGTGTAATTAACATTTTGATTGCCAAAATTAATCTTTTGGCACCACTGTTCATTTTTAGAATCTTTCCCCAGGATAAACTCATGTTTTTTTATCTCCCTCCTAGTCAACCTAATTTTGAAGCCACAATTCGCTAGTGAATTGCTTTTATGTCAAATTAGCTAGTGATTTTATGTTTTCGTGGCTTCACATCACATCACATTGTAGCTGGTTAAGTGGCATCATCGTCATCAACATAAGCATCCTAGTCATCATGTTGCATACATGGATTTGCTGCTGGTGTAGTTCTTAATGTTTTTTTTATTTCATTTTCTGTGACGAAAAATCAGTTTATTGTACTGAAATGATTTTTTTATTTGTTTTTTTAATATGTCATAATGTTCGTGAAGTCTTGTTCACGGAAATTGTGAAGAATTATAGAGAATACAAAAAAATTTCATTTTATTGCATTTTAGTTAATTGGAGCATAAAGTTTATTTTTTGCTCCTTCTTCTACATGCTGCTAATGAAGACCTTAACAACATTATAAATATAGATGACGGTCATAATTTTGTATAGAAAAATATTATTTTCTTGAAATTTAATTTGAAAAAAAAAAAAAAAAAACTGTAAAACGAACAGGTGAGAATAGACAAATTAGCTTTAATTCAAAAAATACTTCTTGTGGCTTTTATCAGCATAAATTTAATTTTGATATAAAAATGCAGCACATTTGTCTTTCGTCTTTGGGGTTAACAAAAAATAAAATAACACAAGCGAAAGGAAGTCCTTGCTGTTTATGTTTATCTGAACAAATTTAAATTTATTACCTTTACAATTTCATCCACTGTTAACTATTACTGTGTTGCAGTTGAATGTTCTTTCTACTTTTATATGATTCTTGAGTTTGTTGGGTTGCCCAATAGGAAAAAGAGAAACTGTCATCTTATATTGTTTTGACTGAAGTTGTTGGTTTCTTTTAGTTCACAAATTTAAAAGCTATTGACTGCAACAAGAGGTTTTTAGAAGGTATTTTATGTAAAAAAATTAATTTTTATATTAAATCTAAGTGGCGTATTAGCAATGAATAATATATATATTAAGATACACGTCATGTAGTTTTAGCATAGACTATTGAAATATATATGAAGGTTTATATTCAACGAATATTTTCTCCAAACCTAATCCGAGTTATGCGATTTAACTATATGGATTAAATCAGTTTAAGTCAGAAAACCGTAAAAAAGCAATCATAAGAATGTGAGGATTACCAAACAATTTTAAAGAATTTTATGGAGTTATATTAAATTGTATCAAATTATATATAACTTAATCAAACTAAATAGAACCGTTTTTTCGGATTAAATTATATCAGATGAGATTCCATATGATCACATTAGATAATGTTATGTATGAAATTTTTCGGATCAACTAAGATATAATGAAATTATATATATGACTTGTGGGTGTTGTGGTGTAATGGTTAGCGCGTTGGACTGTTACACAGATGGTCCCGGGTTCGATTCCCGGTGACGACAACATCAATTTAGAAAAATGATATGTATGAGCTTTCTATCACATATATGTATCGCTGCGCCCACCTTCGGTGTTCCCATAGCACTTAACCCCACCGAAGTAAAATAATAAATCAGGGCTATGAAACAAAAAGCTTCAATAAATTTGCCAACTCTACATCAGGTGGCGACCTACAACTGTTCTAAGATTTATCATCTCGCGCAATTACAGTGTTGCGATGTTTGAAGCCCTTCATCTTTCTCCACCTTTGATCTCTCCACTATCCCCTTTCCAAAGAAAGCAACACATAAATAAATAGGACGAATTTCCTGAGTGTTGCTTCTCTCTCTACAAAAAAGAGCATGTCGTAAACTTACTAGTGTTTTGGACATATAAGTTATTGCATATTACAATGTAGATGTGGCTTTATGGTATTTAATAATGTCTAGGTTACTTATTGCTGGATCTGCATTCATTCAAATTATTCGTTACATAAATGTAACACCATGCAGTAAAGGGTTAATATTTTCAAAATAATTTAGCCCTAAGTCGATATTTCCAGATAAGAAGGATTTTGTAAAAAAAAAAATATTTTTAAATTACTCGTACTAAAAGAAATTTTTAAATAAGGATTAGATGCATAAATACGTCTAATTGAAGGCATCAGTAATAAACAATAAAAATTATTTAGCTTAAGTCGATTTAACCACATTAGCACAATGCCCATGAATAACGACAAGGACACAATAAAAATAAAATTGAACATAATGGTTTTAAACTACCCAGTTCAGAAAGGCATTACTTTTCTCACTACCAGTAATAACACCAACTTAATTTCTGCCTTACTTTCTCACAAATATTAAGGAGATACACTCAACAAAAAAATTTAGTAAAGTCAGCAAAAAATGTTGCTGAGTAAATAAAATTTTAGTCAAGAAGGTGGTTGCAAAAGAAAGGCTATATCAGCAAAACAAAATTAGTAGATTCAGCAAAAGTTTTGCTAATACTTAGTTAATTAAAAACTAAAACTCCTAGCTAAAAGTTAACAAAATTTTTGCTGACTGAAAAAATTTTTAGAAAAATTATACTTTAGTTAATTTATTTGCTGAAAATCGTAAAAAAATTTTTTGTGAATTTTTTAAAAATAATTTACAATACGTTACACAATATAAAAATTTTCTTACTCCCACATTGACAACAAGAATTAATGGAATGTTTGAAAATATATAGAAATAATTATATATATCAAAAATAAAATTATCTTTAAACTTATTACATCAATGGTTGCCTAAATGATGGCATCTTTTAAATGAAGACAAATGCCGGAGATAATTCTAGAAACGAAAAAATAACAAAATATGACATACGAGTACACAATCCTCATTTTGCAATAAGAAAAAGGAAACATACAAAATTACCTTGGATGTGTGTAATTCTCTTTCAGTTTAGCCTGTCTACCTGAACGTATATTTGTTTGCAATTGGACCACACTTCATAATTAATCGCTATAAACATTTAGTTTACAAATACACATTTAACCTTTATTAAACTTAAATATTTTATTTTGTCTCTAATTTTATTAATAGACAATTATTTTCACAAGCCTTGATACCGGTCACAAAATTTAAGTTGTTTTTATATACAACTTCGTTTTATGTACACTCAAAAAAAGTCTGTAAAGCCTACAAACTTTTTGCTGGGAGGATCCTTGCAGAAAAATTGTTAATATCAGCAAATAAAATTAATAAAATTAGGAAAAAATTATCTGAATTTAGCAATTTTTTGCTGATATTAGCAATTTTTCTGCAAGGATCCTTCAGCAAAAATGTGGCTTAATTTACTGACTTTTTTGATACAAAAATCTTCAATGGTTGATTTTTTTTATATGTCTCTCAAGAGTTGTACTTTTTAGTATCATTTTCCTAGTGTCTACTACATCTTGATATGCAGCGACATCATTCTGCTTAAATCTTTCAGTCGTCCACACAATTTTTTTTAGCAAAGTAAATTAGTTAAATATTAGTAAGAAATTAGTTCAAAACAGTTAAGTGCTGAATGAGTATAACTATAATATTAGCTGAAAACATAATTTTAGCAAAGAATTTGCTGAAAAATTGTGTACTTGATTTACAAGACGTTTTACTAACTTTTTTACTTAATTTTTATTTTTTTTTTGAGTGTACTACTAATTAATTAATTTTCCCATAATTTCATTACAAAAAATAATGCGATACCCATAAGTAATTATTTTTTCATTGTTTTAAATAAAAAGTACCGATCTTAAAATTTTTTGAAAATCAATTTTTAGACTCATTATTATTTCACTTCTATTAAGTACATATATAACAGCTTATTTTTGATTTTTTTGTAAGCTGGAAAGTAATGACATTTTGTGCAAGTAAATCATATATTTTTTCTGTAACATGTCGAAATAGGTCAGCCTGGAGGCCCGGGTTCGAATCCCGTGTTGGCCCACTTTAAAATCGAGCATAAATTTTGACCTTGAGCCTCATAGAACTTCCGAGGGCGGCAAGATGACCCCCCAAATTAGGTGTTTGCATACAAAATGTTGAGTGCTCGCCATTTTTAACAATTTTTTAATTTTCTTTTTAATTTCTGCCAAAAAAGTTGATTTGGAGCCAAGTGCACTGTGAGTTGCTTAAAAATTGGTTAAGGCCACAATAATTCTGCGGTGGTAGTAACTTAGTTCTGTATGTTGTGATTTATCAAATTTCTGTTCAGGCAGCCATAATTTTGTTATCACAATCAAATAATTATCATGAACACTTGTTGCAATTTTGAAATTTTCTACCGGGTCTATTAAATGATTTTCTGAAAATGGGTAGAAAATTACTGTTTATAGCTTGATTTTTTTCTGTACACAATATTTTTTGTTTAATTCTCCGTTTTTGATCCTTTCGTCTGGTTATTGTTGTTTATAAGCCAGGAGAGCTTTTGGGAAATGTTGTTTTTTTTCTGTTTGTTTATTTTTTGTTGTTCTTGCTGGCCACACATACTGCAGTCATTACGTTCAAGACAAACCTCAGCAACCAATAACAGCAACAACAATGACCAAATAGTAAAAAACACTTTAAAAAAACAGCAACAAAAATGCAGCAACATTTAAACTAATACTCATATCCGTATTGTATCGTCAGTAGTGTTTGACCGAACAATTCGGTCAGAAAATGTATTTTATCGGTATGCGGTATTTTGAAATATTGTGTAAAAAGTTTGCAAATGAAAAAAATGTTGTAGCGATTTTGAGTGTGAAATTTTAGGAAAAGAATTTCGAAAGTGAATATTGTTGAACGAAAAAACCTATGAATCAATGAAAAGCTTCATACCTTTTATGAAACCAGTTTTTTAATGAAATTTGTCCATTGAATGTATGAAACTTTTAGTAAAACAAAAGGTTATTTTTCATACAATTTTATAAAAAAATTTCATTAACTGTATGAAAAGTTATAATACACGAATCCCAGTTTAATTTCATCGATTTAATGCAAAAATTCATTTATATTAATTTTATGCAGATAATTCTCTTAGTGTACAAAACGTCCATTAAATGTGTTCAACACATATTTTCCCAATATCAAAATTTGTCTTAAATGCCTTTAAATAGCGTTTTATGACCGATTAGTTCGGTCGGATGCTAGTCGTTAATATGTGTGTATCTGGTATCATCGTATCTTACCACAAATAATATATACACTCAGGGAACTTCTGCTGTAAATATTAGTAGTTGTTTGAGTTTGCAATACAGTATCTTTATTTTTAAGTGAAAAAACAGCAATTTGTAGAAGAAATTTCATTTTTTACTACAAATATAGTTCATTTAAAAAAACAAACCACATCAAATTACTGTATTATGATTTTACATTCATTTTAAAACCAATTTTTTTTTATTTAAAAAATAAAATAAATAAATCTTTGTTTATTTTTTACTGCATATGTGGTTGATTTTTTCTACAATTGTGGTTAATTTTTTGGTCAGTTAACAAAAATGTTATTTTTTTACTGTTCAAAAAATTAACCATTTCATTTGTTTTTACAATTGTGTTTAATTTTTTTATCAGTAAAAAAAATGTTAGTAGAATTTACTGTTAGTAGAATTTACTTAAATGTAAGTTGTCCATTCTCCAAGTGAAATTTCATTTGTTTCTAACTACATTACCTACATAGTATTCTAAGTGTACCGTATAGCATGGCATCTAAGCTTAACAACAATAAAAGGAAGCCACAAAAATGTCCTTGCTGTATTGTAATTTTACGGTTGCTTTATTTGTACGTGAAAGATATAAATTTTATTCTTACGTGCAAAATAATTTGTATTCTATGAGGTTCAAAAACAGAATTGATTAAAAACTGAAACTAAAGAAAATGTAAAAAAAAAGTTAAAACAATAGTTTCCAAACGAAAGGAAGAATTTGAAGTTTGTTTAAATTCTTTATTATATTTATTCAACGAAAAATTTAAAAGAAGACAAGTTAAATAAAGAAATAGTATTTATATAGTAAACAATAGAAGTTAAAAATCTTATTTCACATTTTTTGTTTGTATGTCTTTAAAATAAGACAGAATTTATAATGTTTCCTAGTAATATTCCGGCTACAGTAAAATAACAATTTTCAAAATATGTATATGTATATTCTTCAGGAAATCGACACACCAATCGGATTCATGTCTTCCAATTTACACTAAATTTTGAGCAAGCATTCTCCTGGATCTTATTAACATTTTAATTTCTAGTAAAAAAGTTTTTATGTAATCAGATACAACTTTATACAATTAAATGTTTCAATGTAACAATTTATGTAGTCATATCAGCATTTATGTTACAGCATTATTATTCATATCTAATTGTGTATAGCTTTGTGTTTTTTTTTTAAAATTTGTGTATGTGGGTATATATAGGAACAATTTATTTTATATGGTCCTGTATATAATTGTACTTAATATAACGAATATTACTATATTTACAATAAAGAGTAATATATGGGTTCACATATAATTCAACATAAATGTTCATATATTACATATATTTTTGTGTTTTTTGATAAAGCTATATATTGCTCCATACAAACAATAAGATACAAATGTTTATGCTTTAACATATGTGTTTGTATTTGGAACATTTAATTGTATAAAATTATATATGAATATATATAAACTTTTTTGCTTGGGTAAAAAAGACTAAACTTGGAGTTTAAAATAGTATATCCAAATAAGTAGATAAATTCGACGAGTGAAAGTATGATTTAAGTAACCAAAATAATCACAATTTTTCAAAACCTAAAAAATAGATGTTTCAACAAAAATAATTTTGTTAGTACATAAGACTTAAAAAAAACTTTATTTTTATTTGTTTGCTACTGAAAATTTTTAAAATATTTTTTTTTATATTTAAATTGAATTAAGATTTATTTTTAATGCATTTACACATGTTTTTTTGTCAATTTTTAAAATTTCATTAAATCCGTTTGCAAAAGGGGTAGGTTGTTTATTTTTAGTTTTTAACCCAATTTAACCCATTTGATTGTGGGTATTTAAATACCCATAATCAAATTTATCTTCACAGGCAGGTAGAGAAAGGAAAAAATGTTGGTGTATAATTTCACACCCTTAGCGGCTCAAAAGTTGGAAAAATTGCACGAAAATCTTTCTAAAAAAATGGGGAAGTTACAAATCGGAAATCTTTCTTATTGGCTAATAGTGTTAGGTGTTCTTAATCGTACAAAAATATTTACCTATTAAGGACCGCCCACCTGGGCTACATATGTATATGATATCTTGGCATGACCATTAAAACAAGCATTTTACAGTTTTATGAAATAGCCTTGCTTGAAATATCGATAATATTTTATTCAAAAAAAAACATATACACTTAGAATACTATGTAGGTATGTAGGTAACGACTACTGCAAATGTAGTTAAAAACAAATAAAATTTCACTTAAAGAAAGGACGACTTACATTTCATTAATTTCAACTAACATTCTCATTTGTTTTTTAACATTCAAAAAATTACTAACAATTGTTGTAAAAATGAACCACATGGTAGTAAAAAATAAACAAAATTTATATTTAAAAAATTAATGTAAAATCATAAAACAGTCATTTGATGTCATTTGTTTTTTTAAACTACAAGGTTAGTAAAAAATTTAATTTGTTCTACAAATGACTGAAAACTACATTAAAAATAAAGAAACTGTATTACAACCCAAACAACTACATATTTTTAAAGCAGAAGTTCCCTGAGTGTACTTACAATTAGCGTAAAGTGGCTTTTCAAGAAAAACTGCTGAAATTAGAAGATTTTTTTGCTAAATGTTAGTAAGAAAAGAATAGCAACAATAAATTTGTTAAATCAAACAAAAAAATAGTTATTGAGCTTAATTTAAGTTCATTGAAAGTATTAAAATGTATCTGCTAAAATCACCAATAAATTTGAAAAAAAGTTAGTAGACCAAAAAAAAAAAAAAAATTACAAACAATTTTGAAATTTTGTAAGATTTTTTTTAGATGTTTTTATTGCGAATACACTTCTGAACTCAGATGTTTACTATTTTTTTTAGCAAATATTTCTATTGATTTTAGCAAAATTTACTTTTATTTGCATTCAATTAAATTTTAATTATATAAAGATACAGAAACTTTGTTAAAACTACTTTGACGTTGGCTGATTTTTTGTCTAAAAGTATTTAGCAAAAACTTTTGCTGATTTTAGCAGAGTAATTTGTAATTTTTATGACCAAACATTTTTTTTTCCGAATATAAATAAAGTTTTGTAAATTTAACAGTCTACTTTTGGCTTTTCTAATTTTAATAATACTTAGCAAAAAAAAAAAACAAAAATTTGCTGATTGTAGCAGTTTTTTTCTGCAACGTAATTTTAAACTAATTTTTAGTAGCTTTTTCTGCTATTTCTTACAGATTTATTTCTATGAGTGTAACATCTTTTTTTAGTAGATTCGAGAACTTATTAATTTCAATTTCTCGGTATGAAAGAAAGTTTTTATTGAGATGCATTCACTTCTAATACAAAACATATCTGAGAACTTTAATGTATTTTTATTAACCTATGTCAATTTGGTAAATGGACAATTTTAAAGCGCTTGTAATTTAAAAACTATTTTTTTTAAAAGGTATTTTTTTTATAACACAGTATAGAATATAAATTATTAATTCTATTTGGAGTATTTTATGCTTGATACCTTCAATCATGCTTTGGACGACATTCATGTACATTTGTTTACACTGTTTTTTAATTTTTTCTTCAATTCTTCCGTCAATTATGCTTAACAACCATTTTTGGAATAAAAGGACCCAAAAGCCCTCAATTGGACGTGCTTTTGGGACATTTGGAGAATTTGCGTATTTTATTACAAAACTCATGTTTTTTGCATTAAGCCATCCTAACGTCCTTTTGGCATAATGACAGCTTGCTAAATATGGCCAAAACAACATGTCGTTTAAGGAGTATATGTCTATGATAAAATTTTCCAGGTTTACTAAATATTTAATAATATAAACATTCGCATTTACAGCCATAGCTTTTGAATACTGCATGTAAAGTTGTGATAAACCTTTTCCCGAAATGGCTGCCCACATTAGTACTTTTGGTTCAAACTTTGCTTTGGCCGAATACCGGACGTTGTCGGGAGTTTTTTCAAGTCATCAGAATAAAACGACCGATTTAATGTTACTCAAAACACATTTTTTGAATAATTTTTGAGCATAATTGATACACCAGTGAATGAGTCTTCAAAAAACCTTTCATTTCATACCAAATTTGGCTATAGTTACTTTTAAAAGAACGAAATAAACTGGAAAAAACCTAAAATTTGTAATATTTGACTCCACTTAGTAACGCCTAAACAAGAGTTTGGAAAGCTAAAAAAGAAGGGAACCTTAAATTTTTATTCTCTACAAGGTATCCAAAGTTCATTAAGATTTGCCGGTCCGGGATAATTCCCTTGTAAGTAGAAGTTGCAAAAAATTAGACTTGAAAATATGGAAAAAGAGTATACAGACCAATTTTTTTTATAGCATGTTGGAAAAATTATGATTATTACAGTATTTATTATCCGATTTTGGCGAAAAGTAGACCATAGTACCAGAACAACATTATTTATAAGTCAGAAAAGTTTCACGACATTTTTTGAAGAAATGGAAGGATAATATATTAATGTATCAGTATTATTTAGTAGATTTTATTAGTCAGTATTGAAGAAAACAAAAATTTGTATACCCATATTGCCACATTTTTGAAATATTTGAAATATAAGGGAAAAAAGCTCTTCAGGAAAAGTCGCATAAAAACCGAACGCTTTCGATTATCAAAAAAGCTCAAATTCAACAGACATTACTATGCATTATTAATTTATTGTTAGTAACCCCTAAGCATGAGATTGGAAAGCTTCAAAAAAAGGGGCCCTTAAATTTATATGCTCTACAATATATCCGAAGTTCATTAAGATCTGTCGCTCCGGGTCGGGACACCTCCCTTGTTAGTAACATATGTATATTCACATATTTTTATAGTAATACCTTTTTCAATTGTGTCATAGATTAGAATACAAAATTTCCTACGCTATTTAGTATCACATATTGTAAATTTGGCACAAACTTGTGACTTAGGTTCAAGCATATTTGTGACTTAAGTTCAAAGAGCTATTTTGAAACGAAACTTCAAATTCCGTTAACTATATTTTCAGTTTCGATACTTTTTCAATTCTTCTTTTGACTATTTTATTTTGCTTTAAATTTCATTTAACCTTAATATACATAAATAACCTTGAACTTTGATATTTTTTTATAACGCACATTATTTACAAATTGTTTTTATTATATTCGTTTGTTCTCAATAAATTTTTGTTATTTATATTTTACATTTTCTTCGTGTCATCATGTACAATTGTGCATTTGATATCTTGTGATAACATATTTAAGTGTGCGTACTATTCTTATTCCATTCATGCTATATTTTATCTTGCATTGCTTAACCCTTATTACCCTGTAATTTAATCAGCACGGGTTTTATAAAGTCGCCCCGTAGCTTTGTACTTTATAAATCCCGTGTTCATTTGTAATGGTATTTTTTTCCATTAAGCACAGGCATCCCATATGGTAACACAAAACATGCATGTACATTTTGGATGGAATAAACATACTGTTATAACTGAACACGGATTTTATAAAGTGGAAAGCTACAAGTCCACTTTATAAAACCCGTTCTGATTTATTACGGTATTTTATACCATTAAGCACAAGCATCCAAAATGTAAATGTATGATTTGTGTTGCGATATGGTAACTACAGGGTCATAAGTGTTAATATAAGGACACATACTGTAGAAACAACCCATCCAGAAATTGCAAATGGTCTGAAAAATCAAGCACTGGCAGAGCACTATTTGCCAATGATCCAACAAATAAAGTGTTGGCAAAGCACTGATTTACAACGCTCTGCCAACGTTAGTAACAAAGTGCTTTGTCAGTGCTGAATTAACAAAATTTACAACAGTAAAAATAATAAAAATACTGGCACAGCTCTGGCTTAGAACGCTCTGCCAACGTTCGTAAAAAGTGCTTTGCCAGTACTTGATTTAGAAAATTTACAACCGTAAAAATAAAAAAGCACTGACACAGTACTGACTTTGACCGCTTTCCCAACATTGGCAAAAAGTGCATTGCCAGTACTTATTTACAAAATTTACAACCATTAACTTAATAAAAACAGTGGCACATCTCTTGTTCACAACAAGAGTGGAAAAATTCAAAACTAAATTGCAATTTATGATTTGAAGTTAAGAATATTAAGGTCTCCTATTATAGTCAGCACAAAGTATAGTTTTTGTACTAAAATTTTACTTAAGAAATTTAGTTTCAAATTTCTTTCTTTAGTAAAATTGTGCTAACTTATCACAAAAATAATTTGATAAAAAAAATATTCAGTTATTTTGTATTTAACTTAGCTGAAGCAAGCCTATTGTTATTTCTGTTCAAATTACCAAAATCATTCATTGCAGTGAATTACTAAGTAGGACTTTATTGGTCGTTTTTGGTTTTGGTACTGGCAAAGCGCTTGTTGCCAGTGCTTTGCCAACGTTTTAAAAAAGAAATGTCCAAGCCCTGCCCGGTGTTATCATTTTGGGGTTGGCAAAGCACTTATTATATTATTAAAAAAGCACTTTTTTGGTTGTTCTACCTATGCTTTGCCGACGTTTTAAAATTATGGTTTTGGTACTGGCAAAGCGCTTATTCCCAGTGCTTTGCCAACGTTTTAAAAAAGGAACGGCCAAGCCCTGCCCGGTGTTATCATTTTGGGGTTGGCAAAGCACTTATATCTTTAGATATCCAACGCTCTGCCAACGCTCATACCACCGTTGATAGCACTGGGCCAATGCTTTGCCGTTCGTATTTTTCTGGCTGGGAAGTAATTGGCATAAGAATATTGGTGGGATGAAAATATGAATGACATTTTTAATAAAGAAAATATGTTGTTATGACCTAGTAGCCTGTTTTAGGTGCAGTTTAACGGGACACTTCTCCTGCTACTGGGAAAATATTTCGTATATTTCGTAAAACACAATTTCCTCGATATCTGTAAAAATCAAAACGTTGCCCTACCAAATTGTACCGGAGGATATTTTTTGAATGTTTTTAATTTCATTATCTAATATGGTTCAAACATAGATCTGGAGTGCAAATTTATATTTTTTCGATTTTGTTCAAGAAATTTTTTTAAAATTTGAAATTTGAAATTTTTGACTTAAAATTAGTACACGTTAGCGACATCAAAAAAAAAAATAAACTTCTTCCATATCTCACAATTTTGTGTCTGAATAAAAAATTAATATTGCAGTAATCAATTTCAAAAATGTTTAAGGTGTGTGCTCGCATTTCTCGGACAAGTAATAGTTGGCACATTAGTGGTCTGGGACAGTAATTATTACTGGGCTAGTTCTTAACCGATTGTGGGTTTTTATACCTTTTGAATGTACAATTTTATGCTTATATTGATTAATTTATCATCTAGAATACTATATCAATATTTAAAATATTTGACAAAAACTGAAAAAAGTAATTATTTCTGCATATAAACACAGTTTGCATTTTCAATCGATTTCGTCACCACTCAGCTTTATACGAATGTCACCAAATTTTTTATCTATGATTTTTATATAAATCGAAAACAAACCCGACCCATCCTTGCCAAAAATCGCATTTTGAAAAATCACCAGACAACCAAAAACACCTCTATTAAACATGATAACATAATAATCATTGTTATTGGGTTTTACAACACACTCACAATAATTTTTTCGTAAAGACTAAATTAATAGAAAATCAGTTAAAAAAAGGTCTTCTTACTTTTCGTTTAAAACAATTGTATTTTTTAGTTTATTTTCAACTGTAAGATTGACAACATCGATAAAAACAATAGATTGTTTTCGTGTATTTCAATACTCAATACAATATGACAACTTTTTGTTTTAAATAGAAAATTTTAACTGCATACTTTAACTAATACCGAAAGTCCATTTTTTTTTTTTTGTTTATTTTCTTTATTGAATAACAGACAGAAAAGTTAAATAATACATTTCTTTGGTAATTTAACTACATATTCAATTGAAACAACTTTACAGATTAACTTTTTTAATAACTGTGGAACTTTTATGGAAAAGACTTTGTGAGTGCACTTTTAGACCCACAGTACGCTAAAAACCCTATTTTAAATTAATTGGCACATCCGTAGTTTAAAGAATTATGGGTTGAAATCTGGCTTATATGATCGAGATGAAAAAGTTTGTTGAAAAAAGTTTATATACACTCAAATACAACTTGATATTATTATATATGCTTATATGTGTGGCAATATATGACGGTATATGTTCATATATTTCTGTTTGTTTGCTTATTTATTTAGTCTATGGAAACAATCCTTACAGACAATATCGTAAAAATTACATAGGTACTCAAAACGTAAGGCCGTCTCTGCGTTGTACAAAATAATGCATTTAGTTCTCTATTTTTCTAAAAGCTTTTAGTTTTCAATATGATAATTTAAGAAATTATCGAATACTTTAGTTGGAAACTGCAATCAAAAAAAAAAAAAACGAACTGCACAGAAAAAAATTTAGCTTTTTGCCAACTGAAACTCGGTTACTTCGAATCACATTCGGTTATTACGCTTTTTCAGACAGTTGGCACAACTTTATATTAGTTTTCATAACAAAGTTCGGTTAATTCAACAGAATTTAAGTTGCAACACCCAAAATTTTCAGAAATCGAATGTAAACATCGTTGTACTAACTAAATTTATAAGTTATTACCATTAATATACACTTTGAATTCGGTTGTTACTTTATTTCTCTGCGTGTAATTATAAAGTTAATAAATTAATTATTTTCAACATTCAATAAAAATTTCTTTATTTTCGATTTATAACGTGCTTTCAACCTCTGTATATTTACAAAAATAAAGCAAATCAAACATATTAGCTAGGTTGGTACTAGTATTTTGATCTGGCTAAAGATCTCATCAGAACCCGAAGTTTTATTACATAATTTTTTGTTCAAAAAAGGCTGTGCTTCCCACTTTGTCTTTTTTGTCGACGCAACATTCGAAGATTTTTTTAACTTCGGCTACGCAGTAGACTGGTTAAAGCCCCCTAACTAAATATTCACTAAATACTGCTAGCCAATACTGGGAGATTTATACTTCATAAACAAAATCTCTTATTGATCTATAATACCGAAAGTTTGCTGTTTATTTCTGCTCTTAAAAAAATCGGTATGTTCTTGAAAAAATCTGTATTCTTACTTGAAAATTTTGCTTCTTACCTCGGTAAATGTTTTTTGATATTACCTAGCGTTTTAAATTTATTATTTGTTCCAACTTCAGGTTCATAAAAAGCACATATTTTTAGTTTTAACATTATTTTTTAAAATTAATGGTTAATCGTTTTATAAATGAATTACAAGTAGTACTTAATTATATTAAACTAAAAACTACTGATCGCTAAAACATTGCAATTTTTTTTTAATTTTTAATTAAATAACATATTAGATAAATCTGTATCAAATTATATATAATTTGATCATATTTGATATACCCATTTTTTGGATCAAACTATATGAGATTAGCTCCCATGAAATACCATGAGGTCAGCTTATGTATGCCATTTTTCGGATCAGATGAGATGTGATGCTATATATAACCTTATGCGATTATATCGGAACTGTTTTCGTTAGAATTTCTATTTGTGTCTGTAAGTGATAATAGCCTCGGATTATCCCTTTCATTGCTACATCAATTTTAGCTGCAAAAATCTATGAAAAGCTACAAAATTTAAGCTTAAATGGCTCTGGACAAATAATAATACGATCCATTTAGCACTTATATACAATAATGGTATAGTACTGATGTTTAACGATAACGCTGGACTGCAACTAATTTTTTCTCAAACTCCGGATGTGCCCTTCAAAAAATATAAAATATTTCTTCACGTATAGACTCATAATTATCCATGCTCAGACTACGGAAGAAATGTAAAAACAGCAAAAATTTTCCTAAAATAAACAAATTTTCGTTTATTTACGAAAATTTTTGTTAGTTTGACATTTTCTCGTATTTTTATGCATGGAATATTTTCAGCGTACACTAATCGATTAGATCCCATCGTATTGGTTTATTTGTTTATACGTTGACGCTGAAAGCTCAAAAATTAAAAATCTCTGAAATATTTATTTTTTGAAAAAACCGAGTTACAGATTTTTGAGATCTACTATTTATTTGAACTGAGGGCACATCTTTTCATCAACATATGGGAGATTTTACAAAATCAGTATTAGTATTAAGGCTATTTGCTTTATGCTCAAAAAGTTATACCTAAAAGATTTGAAAAACATTCAAAAGTTACACGAAATATTAGGGTATTAAGGTAGATTTAATTTGAATAGAGCACATTAACAGTATAAATATTAAAATTTTAGATGTTCGTCTGGTCAAATTTTTTGCCTTAAAAATGCTGATACCATCAAAAATATTATATCGCTCATTTACTTCAAGAGCGTCACAACTCAAAAAACATGATTTTTAAGTTAATGACGCAGAATTATTCGTTATATCACGTATCATATTGTGTAAAAAAGTCGTATTGATATTTTGTATACTCATCTCTTGAGAGAAATTATGTCGTTATTTTTTTTCGTCAAGGTGAGAGTAAATTGAAAACTTTAAACTCGTTTTCTACAAAATTAAAATGTTTGAGTTATGACGTTGTTGAAGTAAATGAGCGATATATATTTTTCCTAAAATGGTTTAAATCCTGAGTTATATGAAATTGTACGGTTCCGTAGATTTTCCCATATGTTTGTATATTTCGACTGCGTAATTTACATATGAATTGAAAATTTGTTATAATTCTTTATTTAAAAAAAGCCAATCAATATAATTTTCGTTTTATTCTTGTGCGATGGTATTTACTTTATATAACATGCATAATAAATCCCCTTTAATACACAACATATCGTTTTATCAGCATAAATTTTAATGTTGCGACAGGCATTGTTTTTTTTTTTTTGCATATTTTTCATCATCATTATTTGAAAATGCGAAATAAATAAAAATAGATGTAAATGCGCAAATACCTACTGATGCACATTATGCAGCAGCAGTAACATAGCATAAAATGAAAAACGAACAAGAAAAAATTATGGTCTGTCAAGCCCGGCTATAAGATACCCTTACACCAGAATGCGTTTTGGGTAATATTAACAAGGGCGAAAAATACTGAGATAATTTTGAACAAAATTCTGGAAAAAGTGCAGTACCCGAGTAAAAACGTATATATACAATTATATATTTTTAATATAATATTATATAAAAACACATTGCTTTATAAAGCTTTATTTTGGATTTGGTTTTTCGAAAATTTTGTATATGGTTCTATACATACTAAAATCAAAATATATGTCGATTAATAATACCATAGATGTGTCCTGTATTAGTACATATGGTATATATTAATTAACATACTTTCATATATAACTTTGTATAGCTTAATACAATGTTATATTTGATAACATATGGTATTATATTAACATTTTGTTGAATTTTGTAAAAATTTAAAGTGCGGTTATTTGTTGTTGTTTTTGGTTTTTTCTTTGATATTTCAAAAGGTACATCATGCTTATAGACGAGAACAAGAAATTCTCATTGAGTTTGTGATTTAACTTTACAAATATCTTTTGAAATTCTAAAAACATTGTCTCCTGCTGCTTTCCTTCATTCATATTCAAATATTTGTGTGTTAAAACAATAGCTTTGTATATAGGCACACATGTTGAATGAGTAATAACAAATTCATATATTACAATTACTAGTGTCCGACCGAAGACTTCGGGAAAAACGATATTTGGTCGGTTTCGTGATATTTGAAGGCAACGTGGACAAATTTTGATATTGGAAACATATTTGTAGAGCCTGTTGAATTCGATTCTGAGTAAAAAATTTAAGGAAAAAGGCTGTAAAGTTACCCAGCAAAAAATAGCGTGGATTTGGTAAGCAGTAACTCCATTTTATGCTTCCGAAATAGCACTTCACCACATTGCATACTATAAAGCAATTACGGAAGGCATTCTGTAGTGCTTTCCAAAATGCCTTCTTTGAAGCAGTGAATAATACATACAATAAAGCAATAAAGAATGCATACTATGAAGCATTAAAGTTGTCAACATACAAAAAAGCGCTTCTTATTGCCTAATAAGGCATGAATTTATTGCTTCTAAGAGCACATGAAAGTAGCACTTTTCACCTGCTTAAAAGAGACATACCAAGTGGGACATCGCGAACAAAAATCATGCCTTCTTTATATTTTTGGAAGCGCTTCGTAATTAAATAATGCCTTCCGGAAGCGCTTCTGCGTAAGCACTATTTTTTGCTGGGTAAATAATTGGTCGTTGAAGTTTTTCCAATTTTACTGAAAGTTCGGCGGTCGAATATTGAATTAAATATTAATAAAATCTAGTGGGGATCAGCGGTTGAGGAAGTGCCGTACTTCCGACCTAAGCGGCTAGGTCATATTCAGCATCATTCTAATCCACTACCCATAAGGAACTCTTATGTTTAATCAGGTATATATATCAAACATCTGCAGAAAATCGGTGATATTATTTGATTATTCGAACAACATGAGTTATTTTCGTCTAATGCAAGTTTTCATAATCATTATCATTTCATTATTTAATAGTTTCATTCACTCGATGAAAACGTTTTATTAAAAACTAGTTTCATAAAAGTAATAAGCTTTTCACTGATTTTAAGAAATTTTTTGTTCACTTTATAAAGAAAAGTTGCATTAGTTTACTGAACATTTTCATTATTTCTCATCCACTAAAATTTTCTCTGCGTAGAATTTAACTTCCACAATCATACTTTTTTGGTTGATGTATTTATTATAAACCACCGTAACTATTCTGCAAATCATTTCAACGTAAAATAAATTTTCTCGATTTTTTTACAAAAATACAGATTTTTACACTATTATCTATTAACCAATCACTTTGAACGAAGAATTTTTTTATTTGTTTATTCGGCATATTTAATAGTACACTGAGAGAATTGTCTGCATAATATTAGTGCATTTTTGCATCCAATGAAGTTGAACTGGATCTCGCCTATGGAAACTTTTCATTAAACTAAAGCAAATTTTCATAAAATTTTATGAAAAATATAATTTTTGGTTTTAAAAGTTTCATTCACTCAATAAAGAAGTTACTTTTAAAAACTAGTTTTATTAAAAGTATGTAACTTTTCTTTAATTTTAAGAATATTTACGATCACGCTGTGAAGCAAATCTTCATTCGTTATCTGCACATTTTCATTATTTTTCGTCTACTAAAATTCTCTCTGTGTAGAAGCTTGACAAATAGAAGAAGCATGCCAATTATCCAGATTACCGAATAAACGTTAAATATTACTGACATATGCCAAAAAAAATATATATTGTGAAGGAAAAAAAATTTTCTCAAAAAATGTCCCTCTCAAACGGTAAAGGTAAACCCGCGCCTGGAAGAACCAATACTGGTAATGAATAAAAGGTGCAAACATCTGCTTTTAAGAAAAAGAAAATTTTAATTTTTCAGTATCAAACGTTTAAAAAATGCAAATTAAAAATTGTAACATATAAAATTTTTAAAAATTTGTCCAAAACTCAATCTTTCTAAATACTGTAATAGAGAGAAGGCACGACAACAAAAATTTTCACTATCATTCGTGAGTGTGAGTGAGACCAAATTTTAGTCAAGCGAGTGAGTATTGGTGCAAACAACTGTTCGTAAGTGTGCATAAGTAAACTTTTGTGTGAGTTGCGTAATTAGTTTGTTTTTTTGACTTTTAATAAATATTTCCCATAATATTTTCGCCAATTTGGTAGTTTTACACGTAAAGACTACTGAATATATATCTTTAATTAACTGAACTGAACTTAACAGTTAAAAAAAAGACTACTTATTTTTCGTTTAAAACAATTGTTTTTTTAGTTTATTTTTAACTGTTAAAAAATTAACTGATAAAATCGGTAAAAACAATACATTTTTTTCTTTTATTTGAGAACTCAATATAATATATGTATAACAAATTTTTGTTTCAAATAAAAAATTTTAACTGAGTTAAAATAATTGAGTAACAGACAGAAAAGCTAAAAAATTGATTAAATAATTGAAAATCAGTTTCAACTGTTAAAAAATTAACTGACAAAATCGGTAAAAACAATAATTTTTTTTCAATTATATCAATACTCAATATAATATATAACAACTTTTTGTTTTAAATAGAAATTTTTAACTGAGTTAAAATAAACTAATACCGAAAGTCGGTGAAAAAACCATTTATGAGGTGAAAAAATTGTGAAAAAATGTTTGAGACGAATATAAAATACTATTTACATATAATTGTCTGGTAAAACATATGAGACAATAGTTTATTCACAGGACGACTATAGCTGAATGTGTATTAAAATACACCAATTTATATGGAAAATTTAGATAATAATAATTTACGCTTTTACTCATAACACTAGACCGATTTTTCTCAACTTCAGTACCAAGATGCTCGAAAGAATGTCCATTAATTTATATAAAGCTCAGCAATACCGCTTACGTCTTCGCTCCGAATTATAATCATGAAGAATATTCAGGAATTCAATTTTGAAATTGGCATTTACAATATTTTTTAAAGTAGAATATTGTGACAAATAATTAATAATAAAAAAAAAAAATCTAAAATGCTAAGTCTCACCTTTGATTTGAGTACAAATATTAAAAAATAATGACAAATTTAGATGATGACCACCTCTAGTTTCGCGGATATATTGACTTTTCCATGTGTGACAAAAAAAAAAATTGGAATTGGTTGCAGGCGGTTATAAGTCGAACGGTATACCGAGTGGATGGATTAATTAAATTTTTGTTGTTGTTACAAACAGAATCACAAACTCCCGACCCAGTGCGTAGGGTGAAAAAACTTAAATTTATATCCTGAACAAGTTCCTATATATAATAATAAAAAAATGTGTTCATGTCGATGTAACAGCTGTTCATGCATCATCATGCAGTAGCATAACTAAATACCCAAGTAAAAAAGTTTTTATATATTCTGATACAACTTTATACAGTCACATGTTTTAGTATTAATATTTATATAGTTATATATAGCTTTGTGTTATTTCAAAAATTTGTGTATTGTGTAAATAGCAATATATTATTTTATATGGTCTTGTATCTAATTGTACTTAATATGCCTGATTATATATATATGCAATATAGAGTTATATATGGGCTCGTATGCAATTCAACATAAATATTCATATAATTATATATAATCTACATGTGAACCAATAAAGCCTTATATTGTTAAATAAAAAATTATATAGAAATTTATAAGGCCCCACGTTTTGAATATTTTTCAACATTCTCAGATGATATTATTTATGGCTTATTGTAAAGCCACATTCAATTATATGTGGTGCCATATCAACATTATTTTATAGATGATTTTAGATATAATTATATAATATCCGGAGCTTACGGAGTTAACTTAAAAAAATTTGATTTTTGTTCACAAGAATTACTTTAGCTCCCTCTATCACACATTTCCTCAAAAATATGCACTTTAAGAGAAAATAAACAAAGTCCACGTTGCTCCACGTGACCCCAATTAATCGAATAATTTATGTAAAACGCGCTATTTAACAAATTGTAAGAAAAAAATTTATAGTCAAAATCGTAAATTTTTCTACAAAACAGTAACAGAAACTTTAAACTCTTCAAAGTTAATTTATTAAAATAGAGCCTCGTAAAAAGTCAGTAAAAATAATACTTGTCACCAATGACATATATTCAACACTAGATATGTCACAACTGTTCGGTTACTATTCGTTATATTTTCCATATTTTGACCATTAGGCAGAATAGCAATTAGCACAATTCGGTAGAATTTTTCGGTTAATCTGCTTATATTTATTTAAGATGATTTTGCAACATAAAAAGTATTACGTTTGAATTTAATATCGTCTTTCTCTAAAGTTTATATCCAATTTATATGAACATTAATATAAGAACTATTCGGCAAAAGATTCGGTATTCGAATACACTGTTTGTGACATCTCTAGTTATCACACAAATAAGGTATAATTAAAAATATTTGTTTCAAATTGCTTCAAATCGTTTCTAAAATTTCATGAAGTTATATATAATTTGATACAATTGTTGAGAAAATTTAGGAACTGTTTTTATCAACTCTTATCCAATCATATTGAATTATATATAATTCGATACAGTTATATATAATAGCAAAAGTTCGTATAGGTATAAAATTCGGATGCAATTGTATCTTATGTACATCAAATTGTACAAATTTGTGTCTAATTGGATCGAATTCGATCTAATTATAGTTTGATGTATTTTAGATACAATTATATGTTCTCATTTTTAGGATCAAATTTGATATCATCGCATACTAATTCATATATAATTTGATGTTATCATATTTTTTACTTGGGTACGTAAATTTTTGTAAATGTATTGGTGTGCAGTTGAAATTTTAAAAACAAATATATAGTACAGGCAAATGAGAATACCATAGACATGATATAAAAAATATGAGTCACTTGTGTGCAATTGTAGTAGTAGTAGTGTGTAAAAATAATGCGGAAATGACTTACTTTCCTAAGGATACATAACAACATGTATTTTATACGCTATTTTTTTATATGCACTTTTTTTTTTTTTTTGTAATGATGAACTGACTTAAAATAGTATCATACAATTGGTACTTAACACCCTAGTATTTTACTTGCTGTAACCACTGAACGACTTAAAAATGTAAAAAGAAAAAAGTTTTAAATAATGAGCATTTGTTTTTAGATTTAAGCTGACGCTTTATTCGGTAAATTGTTTTACATAAACAAAGAAAATAATTCCTTTTTTTTTAATTTATAACATTCATCTATCTAACAGGGAAACTGCACAGTGGTGAATCCTTCGATTTTAATGAAACTTAGATATATTGTTCAACACCAAAAAATTAGACACATATTTTTTTAGGTGTACAATCGCACGTTAAGGAGTTAGAAAATGGTACAAAACGACAACATTTTTGTAAGAAAACGTGTTTAAAATTACAGAGTTTTAATACGCCGTATTAAAGTACACTTATAATACAATATACGTAAATACCACTGCAAATGTAGTTAAAAACAAATGAAATTTCACTTAAAGAAAGGACGACTTACATATCAGTAAATTTAACTAACATTGTCATTTGTTTTTTAAAGTTCAAAAAATGAATAACAATTGTAGTAAAAATGAACCACATGTTCGTAAAAAATAAACAAACATTTATTTTTTTAAATAACAAAAAAACGAATGTAAAAAGTTAATCATGATCATAAAACAGTAATTTGATGTGGTTTGTTTTTTTAAATGAACTACAAGGCAAAATTTGCCTGAGTGTAGTCGAGAAAACAAATATTTTGATACGCATATTCCCTATGTTGTTGACCTAGGCTTGCCACTCATTTGAAATATGGATTATAAAAGCTTTTCGGGAAAAGTGAGGTTAAAGCCGATATATTAAGAAAATTGCAAAAGCACAGACAACACCTCGATAAAACTAAATAAAAATTATTACATCTTAATTTTATATCAAAAATGTTAGTACATGCACGGACATGTTTTATATACCGGTGGATGCATCTTTAAAATATCTTTTATTTGATACCCAATTTGACTATAGTTTAATCATTTATATAAAAAACATATTACAAACTTTTTAACTCCTAAACTTGAGATTGCTCATCTTAAAAAAAGTGTCTAATATTTATTTGTTCTTTACACATATCACAAGTTTCATTTAAATCTGCGGATTCACCACTGTGTAGCTTCCTTTTAAGTAATTGTATGGTAAATATTTTAATTAAGAACTGGTGTGGTATCCTAAATGTGTGTGTATCAAGTAAGTACGTACATATGTAGGTACACTGTACCTACACATACGTATTTAAGCAATTTGACGTAAATCTTTTAACACGTGCAGTTTGAACTAACTATTTTTACGTAAACTTCCATTTAACTACATAATAGAGACAATGTTTGTAATTGTGTAATATGACGTAAAGGTATACAATAAATATTTTCGTTTTACTTTAACCCAGCAAGCATGGCAATACAAAGTAGACTCGCCGATTATGTCACCTGAAATAAAACCTTTATTGCCGGTAATTATTATTTTCGTATTGCAGAAGTTTCTTCCGTCGGGAACAACTGTTACCCGAAAGCGAATCAGTAAGGCAATACGAAAGCAATTCGCTTTGAAGATAAATCTGGCGATATTTTAAAAACGTTATTTAGCGCCAATCTATCTCCGGGAAGATAAGTCGGCCATAGTTTAAGACGGTATATTTATCGCCGTAAAGATATATCGGCGATATTGCCTAATTATAACCTGGAGTTAATAAGAAGATATCGTTACCCAAGAGATACAAAGACGTTGTTTTACGTTATTAAATTAGAAGTTTTATTTTGTTTTACAGAAACAAAATAAAGAAAGAAACACCATACCAAAACACTAGCCATTGCCATTTTGGACTTCAGTCTTCTCAGATCTTCATTATCCACGTTTTCTCTTCTCTGACGACTGAATGATTTTCCGCGTTGCTACAAGTAAGAAAAGACGGATTTTTATTTATTACCTTTACAGAAAATACTAAACAAAACTTACACTAAACACTGGTTTGTTGAAAATAGGTTATGATGTGCAGTAAGAAGCGTAAAAGTCAATTATCCAACAAAATGGTTGTTTGAATTAATTATTTTTTTATGACAAATAATTTTATTTTTGTTTATCTTCCAGAAGATAAATAAATGATACATTCGCAACATATAATTGCAAAATGGCAGTTTATTTTTCAATATCGCTAACATAGCTTCTAGCTGATATAAAGACGATATATTTAAAATGTTACTTTGGTCATTTTTTCATAATGATAGTGCTGCAATATCTTTTAGGCGATATATCTTCCAAATGTTTGAAGGGAACAATTAAATTTTCTATCATATGCATACTTCGGTAAAAAAAATAAAATTTTGTGGTAATTGATTACAAATTTTAAACCTTGGAATGCAGGAGTCAGTTTGATTTATTAGAAATTGGCTAGAGTAAAAGATAGGACCAATGCTTGAGTTTTGATAATCTAAAGCAGGCATCTGCAAAAGCATACAACCGGTGTTACCAAAAATAACTAAATGACTATGGACAATTTTTGCTTCCAAAATGACTATTTTTTTTTACAACAGTTTATTATGTCAGCAAAACATATCTTTATTTGTCAGTCTTAAAAAATCACCGGTTCTTTTTTGGATGTTTATTGTTGCTTTAAAAAATAAAAAACTTAAATTGATTCTTAGTATTATCGACCTTTTTAGTAAATATTTGTTAAGATTTTTAGAAATATCTAATATCTACATCAGGTGGCGAGCAACAACTGTTCTAAGACTTATCATCTCGCGCAATTGCAGTGTTGTCATATTTAAAGGCCTTCATCTTTCACCACCTTTCATCTCTCCACTATCCCCTTTCCAAAGAAAGCAACACATTAATTAATAGGAAGAATTTCCTGAGTGTTGCTTCTCTTTTTTTTAAAAAAAAAAAAAAAAAAAAAGTGGGCCTCTAAGCTCATTTGTTTTCAAAATAAATTAAAGACTATTTTTTCATTTTTTATCTGACGTTTCGTTGGATATTCCCAACATCCTCAGGGATAATTTTATTAATATATAGTCTTTTTTGTCAAATTTTAAACATTTAATTCACAATTTTACATATTTTACATGTACACAACATAAAACATAAAATTAATTTGAAACAAATGTAAAAAATAAATAAAAGTAAATATCACAATAAAATCCTCTAAAAACTAGTATCACAGTTTAAGTTAGAAACTATTGATATATATTTCTAAAAATCTTAACTAAAAAACGTTATTTTTAACGAAATCAAAAATTTGAATTGGGGACTCAAATAAGGGTACGCAGGCCATAAATTAATTGTTCAGGAGACGAGAAAAACTTAAAAAAGGCGAAAACTAGATATTTAAAATACTTTGGTTAGAATATCATTGATCTAGAATACATTTATCATTTTGCAAAATTTTGTATAAAAAAACTAACTATCCCAACCCAAACTCGCAGATTTTAATGAACTTTGGATATTTTGTAAAGGGGCAAAAAAAGAGACATGTATTTCTTAATGGCTGTCCATTCTCACGTTTAAGGGTTAAAAAGTAGGGTCAAAAATTAATTTGTTTTTTTATGAAAACTTGTATTTAATTTTTTAATTTACAAAATCTAGATTTATTTGTACACGCTGTATACAAAGTACTCAAGAAACCAAACATTTTGATACCGGACCCAGAGTTGACCCAGATTTATTAATTATTTCAAATATAGGAGAAAAAGGCTGTTCGAATCTCAGAAAAAGCGTCACCCCTCGATTAAATTAAATAGGCATTGCTATGCATTATTTTTAGCTTACTACAACTGAAATTCCTTAATAAAACGCCAGATTTAGTCAAAACACATTTTTTGAATCAAAAAAATACTTGAATGTTTTTGGGCATAATTTCATAACGAATTTGTCTATAGTTACTTTTTTAAGAAATCATGTTTGAAGTCATGTTTGTTTTGTATATTTAGCTAATATATGTACCATATTTTAGTAAACTGTTTTTTTTTTTTTGAAAATCGTAGGGGAAGAAAATTTTGAAAAATACATTAGAAAACTGCTTTTCCATTATGTATGCATTTTTTTTTAACAATCATTTGGTTTAAAAACATCCAGTTATAAAGTAGACAATCAATTAATTCATCTTTATACTATATGAAATACTCAATTGCTAGATCAGCATATACTATTGCGAACCAAACAGCCTGTTAAAATTATTTAATACGAGTTAAGGACAGCTCGAAACACGATCCTAAATCATTTTATAAATTTGTTAACTTTAAAAGGCGTGCTGCTGATTATCCATCAATAATGAAGAATGGGGATTGCGAGTCATCAGATGACTTAAATAGCAGTAATATGTTTGTTGTTTTTTTTTCATCTACTTATTCATCATCAATATACAACTCTCATCAGTATCCTTATACAATTTATGAATCAACGCGAATTAATATGCCTCCTATTAATGAACAAGCTGTGCTATTTATTTAAATAAGTTAACATGGTCCTATGCTGCGGGTCCGGATGGTATTCCTAGTTGCATCTTAAAGCAGTGTTCTCATCTACTATATATTCCGCTGACATTTATTTTCAATAAATCACTTCAATTATGTTATTTTTCATCTATTTGGAAGGAATCACTTATTATCCCGCTGTTCAAGTCTGGATCTAAAGCGCTTGTTTCTAATTATAGAGGAATAGCAAACTAAAGTACTATACCAAAATTATTTGAAAAAATCGTTTATGATTCTATGGCACAGCAAGTTTCATCTATTTTATTTCCGAGTCAACATGGTTTCCGCAATTCTTGTTCTACAGTTACAAATTTGCTGGAACTTACTACTTATGTCAATGAAGGCTTTATCAATAAAAAACAAACCCATGTAATATATACTGATTTCAGTAGAGCGTTCGACCAAGTTAATCACGAACTTTTGTTGTACAAACTCGATAACATTGACTTTAGTATATTATTTCTTAAATGGATTGGTTCATATTTATACAACAGAAAGCAGCGTGTTATATTTCGAAATTCGTTTTCCAAATATATTGATGTTTTATCTGGTGTCCCACAAGGTAGTCATCTTGGACCTCTATTATTCACATTATTTATAAATGATCTTCCTTCAGTTATTACGCATTCTAATACTTTAATGTATGCAGATGATGTAAAAATGTATCTTTCAACAATTGCAACGATCAAATGCTACTACAGAATGATAAAATCGTTTTACTACTTGGTGCAAAATAAACTTAATGAGCCTTAATGTTAAAAAATGCAAGCACATGATATTTTCTAGATCCTCTACTATTAATGGTCGCTACGCGATGAATGATGCTATTATTGAGTTAGTTTAGATCTTGGCATTCATTTAGATAGAAAGTTAGAAGTCTTTAACAATAAACAAAGCTACTGTAGTACTTGGATTCATCAAACGCCGGAGCAAAGAATTTCGTGATCCATATACTACAAAACAATTATTTACAACGCTTGTCAGACCGATTTTAGAATATGGTTCTGTCGTCTGGGATAATCAGTATCTTATCCATTCAAATTCTATGGAATCCGTTCAAAAACAATTTTTATTATTCTGCCTTCGCGGCTTGGATTGGAATTCAAATATTAATCTGCCCTCATATCAACATCGCCTAGCACTTATTAAATTGCCTACGCTGAAAAGCCGTAGACAAATGCTGAATGTGTCCTTCTTGCTTAAGTTGATGAATGGAAGTCTTTATTCACCATATCTTGTAAGTAAAGTAAATATGAATATTCCTTTTCGTTGTTCAAGAAATTATAAATTTTTAAATATTAAATATCATAAATCTAATTTTGCAAACTTTCATCCATTTCGTAGAACTTGCGATAAGTTTAATATCCCAGCGAAAAAATTCCAAAAAGGTAAGCGGGTTTGTAATCAAGCATTTTGGGCAGAACGCATTCCTTACTAGATTACCTACTCGATTCTTTTAACAGGGCGTGAGACTAAAATAATTGATTCTTTAGAATTGATTATTTTTTTTACCGAAGAAGTATTTACTTTATATTTTTAAGAACTGCATACATTTTTTAATAAAGAAATAGTTCCATTGTAAAACTACGAAGTACTTACACAAAAAAAAAAATAAATAAATAGTTCCCTAGAAAAAATAAGAAGTACTTACATTTAAAAAAAAAGGAAGTAGTTCCATAAGTAAATTCAACTTCTACTCACACGTGATTCTCCTAGGTCACTCAAATATAACGATCAAAACTCATACGGAAATAAAATCCTAAAAAGTGAAACATCGAATTGTTATGATAATGGGTTTGTCATAATTTTAGAGCTATAAACGACGAAAATATAAATTTTTCAAAAAAAAAAGAACAATTCAAAATTGAAAACCAAAAATATGACTTACGCACAAACACCCTCGAAAACTTTTTTTTACACTCAGTCACGATAACGTCAGTAATTTCAACTTCCACTCACAATTTTCTGCTCACGTGCGCTTCCCTAATTTATACCTAACCACAGTTTAACAAAATTTAGGCAGCATGCAATTTCTGTTTTTAGTATTATTTTCCTGCAAATAAAAATTTGTTTGAAAAATATATGAAATTCTTTAAAATTGTATAACTTCTTTTTTCAAAATTAGGAACTACTTCCAATAACGTCCTTTTATTAAAAAAAAGTATTTGATTACTTCTTGAGTACAAAATTTATACATATAAGTTAATAACATTGTTATTTTCTTTCAAGTAAATAATTACTTTGATATTGAGTTCGTGCTTTCTGGTTTAAATTTAAAGAATTGATTACAATACTACTTGCATTTTTGACTCTATCGTTGGAATGAGTTTGGTATTGTAGTTACTAAATTTGGCAATGAGATATGTAAGCAAGTGTGGGCATCACCTTCTTTTTGGAATGTGTAAGTTTTTCCTGGGATGTTGTTTCAGTTAATTGATTTTAATAAAAGTTTAGATATTGTAAAGATAGATGTTATCTTATATTTAAATTCCTTAAATTAAATAAGTAATTCTAGTATTCCTATTGTAAAATATTTCAATATTTACTAATTGTTCATAGTCTGCACGGATTATCTCCATAGACTTAAATAAATAAAAAATAAAAAAAAAAGTGCATCTTCCAAATATCGTTTAAATTATTAACATGCGATATACAATTAAAAACTTATGGCACTTCAAAGTGAAGCACTTTTAGCATTTTTATCAAATTTATGAAAACTAAAAACGTGCATAAAATCACGAGGTTTTACAAATTTAAAGATCTAAAAAAGGAAATGTATAAATGGGACCATAGAATATTCATGTACAAAAAATAATCAAACAGATTGTTCAGATTTTCTGCGTTTTCTCATGGAATTAATGATATATTTTTTTGAAAATATTTTTTAACCATTTTTGAAGAATATTTTGTTACTCGAAATCAAAAAAGCAAATGACTGGTTTTGTAATTTACGTTCGCAGTGTTGAAATAGAGAAACCAAATTTTGTATGAAAACTTTTACGTTTCAAGCCATCGTTCGCATAGAAATTGAGTTAGAGAAACCCAAATTAGAATTCTTTCGAAATCGAGAAACAGGCCATTAGTTCAATAGAAATTAAAATCGACTTGTTGAAACCAACAAAAATTTTTGTTATAGCTTAGTAGATTGAAAACAACTAAAAAATTTACTACAAAATGTTTACTTTAGTTAATTTATTTTGTTTTTTTGACATCATTTCGTTAACATAATGCAATTAAATAAAAAATCCTGAAATAAACAGAATGTTTTATTAAGAACGTTAAGAATAAAACATAATAATTCCCAATTACTTACATTCATATGTATATATGTATATATTACGCAATTTTACATTTTTCAAATGAAGATAATTCTAAAATACATAAAAGAAATATTCAAAATATGGCTAAATATCGCTAAATATCATAAGAACCCTTTAGCTTTTGAAGACAACTACCTGAGACTGTCATTTATTGTTTTGTACAGTCGGCCCAAAGCGTAGCTTATATTTTATTCAATATCAATTTTTAAATTTATCAAAATATCATTCATTTAGTAATTTTTTTTTGAATTTGTTTGTTTAATTTATTTATTATTTTATTTAAATTTTTTTTATAGTCACAATTTTTATGTGCACATGCGTGCCTTTGTTTCATGTATAGTAGACAAAAGAAAAAAATTAAATGAACGAATTCTATCTCGCTTGCATTTTGTGTAAGCCTTATAATGGTTATATTTGTTTGTATCTTTTAATTTTTCTCTGCTTCGTTCATACAGCTGCCATATCTACATCTCGTCTTTTTACTTGTTCTCCATGATACTAATATATTTATCAGCACAATTTTGATAGCAACGTACTTCAAAATTCGTTTTTTTTTTTTGTAAAAGCGTTTAACTAAAACTTTAGCTGAACACGCGATGTCAGCAAAAAATTGCTGAAAGTTAGTCAAATATTTAAAATAAATGTTTAAGAAACTTTTTACTTGTTAAACTTTGCTTTGCTTTTTTTGAGTGTAGTTTAAATGTATATTCCTTAAAAAATAAAGTTTACTAATTACTTTTTAAATAAACTGCAATCAGTTACTGTCTAAATATTGTGAGTGTAGCAAAGGCCTATTTATTCCGTATGGGTAATGGGACCGGTCCTGCGTGTGCCACAGGATCGGTCCCTTCATGCCAGAGACCGGTCCTCTGCTAAACCCTACCCTATGTAAACAACTGGCAACTTTAACATGGGCTTGTCATAGGAGGGGTTCATTTGTCCTGCTGTAAACCACATAGTGGCATGCCACAGGACTAACCAAAGATGGGCATAAAGGGGGCATAAAAATAAACGAAAACTAAACAGCTTCCAATTGGTAAAATTCTGGCCAACTGGCTTTTTCTTTTTAATATGCATTCTGGTTAAGTGGTATGTCCTCCCTTTACCAGTCACAGGATTGGTAATTTTATGATAATTGACACTGCTTAACCCACTTCAGAATTAAATTATACCAGTCCTGTAATAAGTCCTTCTTTTACCATTCACTTTTAGGTCAATTGACTTCTCATTCCCCATAGGGTTATGACAATAGTTTACACTATTATTTTTTTTAAATTAAAACCGTGAAAAATCGCGAGTTTTTAAAAACTGAATATCGGCTCCAAAAATTTTACTAAATTTGAATACCCCGGTCAATGGATACTATACATAAAACTATGTAATACTTTTTATTTATTAAAAATGTTAAGAGTCTTTGTTGTTCTTCTATTTAATTCTTCTTATTTTAAACGAGCTTAAGATCCTTTATTTATAAATAATAATTATTTATTTCCCTGAAAAAGTCACCCAATGTGGCGGCGAAATATTGGATATAAATAATTTTAATTTATATATAAAGGATCTTAAGCTTGTTTTAAATAACAAGAACTCTTTATTTATTTTATTACTACATTTTGTACAAACAAAATAATTTTTTATTAACCTTACATCTACATTAGTAATCTGAGCTGAAAGTTCCACATTAGAAAAGAAGCGCCTTGTAGTATTGCCATCATTCGTTGTGCCATACCCCGTCTTAACCTTATCAACTATAAGACCCATTTCAGACTTAAATTTGGCTTGAATATTTCTCTTTTGCTCAGCAACCTGATCTTTATTTTCTTTTTCTACCACTTTCCATTTCTTTATATGCTGTTTGTAAGAAATATGCAAAATGCATTCAAAACATTTGATCCATGCATGTAATGTCGACAATCCATACTGATAGCACTGCTCATTCACAGGCCTTTCGAAAACCGATAAGCTGTTCATTTCAGATGGCTTAGCTCGACATAAAGCACAAGTTGAACTACTACTGTTTCCACTTAATACATTTAAAACTGCACCATCTATCATCGTCAACTGCATTTTATAATGAACGTTAAGATTTTTGTTTTTTGAAATGTATTTATATGTATCTAGACCTTCAATTTCTGAATTTATGCTATCCCTTACTGCTTGTATTACATTTGGATTCTCCTTTGTAAAAATAATTTTAAGTGGTCTACATAACCTCCAAGATGAGTGTTTATCATTTTCCCAAACTACTTGTTCATCTGCCCAATCCAACAAGCGTAAAGGAACGAAAGAAGTAACAAACATAAATTCATCACTAGCTTCCTCATTTTCAAATTTTTGTTTGTATACACTATGACCACTACTGCCGTCAAATCCCCACTTGCATTCCAAAACTATATCATTTTCGGTATCAATATCATGAACATCTAAAATGCTTCTTACAGTTTTGTCTAAAATTTTTTGTAAGGGAACCTCTGCAAAAGTTTCTGTTACTTGAATGTCATTAGGCAAAATCTTTTTTTTAGCATCTGCAATCATATAGTATGACGGAAAGCAATCTTCGTGAAGAGCATTTACTACTTTTCTCATCATATTGTACTGTCTCATAGATAAATCCATATCAATGTATAATGCTAGAGCACTTTCAACAGAAATTTTCTTATTAGTATTTGAACCTGTTACCCTTTCTGCGGCTTTTTTAAGAGGTTCAGATGAAGTAAAAGGGACAAGTTCTTCCACTCGCCTCCTTTTTGTTCTCATTGAACCCTCCTCGTAGGAAACATTCGGTCGGCCTCTACCACTTGTATTTGCTTCCTAATATAGTAAAACACAATTTAGTTTTATTGCAAAACCAAAACTTTATACGGAAACTTACATTACAAATGAATTCACCAAATAATTCGCTATCTAGCCAGTCACTCAACTCAGTTTCAAATCTATCTCTCATGCGATGATATTTAGACCAATTTTTAGAAAATTTTAAAAGAGTAAGCCTTATTTTCTGTTGTTCCCTTTCTAATAATATTCGTTTAAAATGATTTTCTACAAAATCTTTAACATAACGAATAACATCGCAGGGTCTGTTTCGGTTTATCTCTAGCCACAGTTGAAAAATAGTACGAATCCGCAACGAGGTTGACACTAAAAAACAATCACAAAAAGAATTCGGGCAATATCGGGCAGCTGAACTTTAAATATATTAAAATACATACTTGCAGCTAAAAAATACAAAAAAACAGGAAAAATGTTATTTCTACTTTCTTTTAAATTCTCTACAAAAGTTCACGGTTGCTGAAAAATCTTGACAATGCCTCACCACTATTTTTTTCTAACGGTATCTGACATATGATCAATATTTGTAAACAAACACAGTGTTGTAATTATAACTAGAAGCATCACTTACAACCCTGTTACAAATTTTGGTAGCCGTTATATTCAAATACTTAAATTCTTAGTATTATAAATGAACATTAAATTTGGGATTTTTCCATAAATTTCGTATGCTGTAAACAAATCTTAACTTTGAACCACTATAACTTTACAATTTGTAAACACTTTAAGATGATATTTTAGATATCATCTAACCAGAGTGTTAAAAAAAAATAAATAAAAAAAAACGTTCAAATTCTAACATTGACTTTAACCATTTTTGGCCACCCTCGTGACACAGTGGGTCATGGGTTCGATTTCCACCAGAGGCACTGGTCTGTTTTCGCTACAAACCGCCGAAGGCCATATTAGCTAGTGCTCGGTTAGTGTAATAGTAAATAATTTGTAATTATCTGATTATTAATTAATAAAAATAAAAAAATTATGGAAATAAAAGACTATTGATGTATTGATGGTTTAGTCATATATAATATTTTACAACCTTTTTTTTAGAGTTTACTTTAAACACACTATCAGCTGTTGGTATTTGTACTTGATGAAGAAAAACAAATTTTTTTTTGAAAATTGGATAATAAAAGATCTAGATATTTTTTTTCAAACAAAGAAAATCATTAAAAGAAAATCCTGGCAATCTAATTTAATAATTGGATTTTTCAGACTAAATGTAACTTTCTTATTTAATGTCGATATTGAGTAAAAAGTTGGTCTAAATGCCCCACAACAAACAACCTTTAATCAAAATCTTCTCACAATATCCTTAACTTATATATGATTTTTAAACAATGACAAAGTTGAGAAATATGCATTTAACAAAAGTTTTAAAAAATATGTTTTATGCTTCAAAAGTTTACTTCAAAGCTATTTTTAAGACACTGAACTGTGCCAAGTGCTGTTAAATACTCATAAACAAAAGCCATTTATCAGAACTATTTTATTTTTTTTTTATATGAAAATAAAAGATGAAGAGAATAAAACAGAAGAAGAAGAAGTGCTTCTAACATTTAACACCTTTAACGTACTTTACAACAGAGTCTATAGAAATTTGTTTTATCATTGGACGATAAAAAGTTTTACAATTGTAAAAGGAATTTTAAAAATCCATAAAAAAAAAAAAAAAAAATAGAGAGAAATTTAAATAAATTCATATTAAAAAGAGAATTTAATTCATGACTTTATTCAAATATTCTAAGGACTACTAACTAAATTGTAACAGTATTAAAATAACTTTCAAAAGTCTTTCGCCTACAATGAGCAGAGTTTTCGTCATTGAAAGTGATTATATTAATTTAAAAGATAAGCTAGAATCAAAATAAGTTTTTCTAACAACAAAAAACCAACTAAAAGGAAAAATGAATGAATGAATGAATGAATGAGAGTGTGGTAGTAGTGGTGATAGTGGTTATATTACCCACAATCGCATTTAAAACATTTTCTAAGTAATTGTAAAATTAATTCGACTTAAAATGAGAAACAAGTATAAGAAGAACAAGGACTTTGACTTAAAAAGTATCATTTGTTTAACAAAAATTGTTATCGTCTTTCAACACAAATTGCATTGATTTACTTTCCTACTTATGGTTGTATGTAGTGCAAGTAGCAAATGTTCAAATTATTTGCTATTACGACCAAATATTAATGCTGGCAAGTGTAATTGACAGAGTTTGTGGTTTTATTTTGTAAAATGCAATTAAAATTAAATTATATTTTTTGGCTCTATTAAAATGTATAGAAATTAAAATGAACATGGATTATTAAATGAATAAATGAATAAATTCATATACAAAATATGGCCATTAAGCTGTTTGAGCTAAATTTAATTGTAACGAGATATAATAAGATTTAATATTTTTATTGGATTTGGGAGGATAATTATTGGTACACTCACAATATAATTTCTGTTACCGATTCAAGTTTCGTAATAAAGTTTTACGTAAAGTTTGTTTTCAAATGAAGAATCAATTTAAGTCCATAGAAATATTTTTCGCTACTTTTTCTACCCGGTTAAAATTCAACATAAAGGGTGTTTTTTATAAAGGTATAGGACTTTAAGTTGGCAACACTTTTTTAACTGGCTGCCATTTTGTCAGCTGTCAAGTGATTTATGTTTAGTTTGGTTTGGTTTGACATTTCAACATGAATAGACTGACGCCTGAACAATGCTTTTAAATTTGTGCAAATTTTTTTTTGAAAATCATGGTTCTGTTCGAAATACGTATCGCTCACGAATTATGTTTAGCGATGAAGCTCACTTTTGGTTAAATTGATACGTCAATAAACAAAAATGCCGTATTTGGAGTAATGATAATACTCAAGTGTATGTTGAAACACCGTTACATCCAGAAACACTGACTGATGTGCTTCATGGGCTGGTGGAATCATTTGTCCGTACTTCTTTAAAAACGATGCTGGTCAAACCGTTACAGTCAATGGTGAGCCGTGATTACTGGCTTTTTCGCTCATCAATTGAACAGCATGATGTGCAGGAGCTGTGGTTTCAACATGTGACACAGCTCGTGCCACAATTGATTTATTGAAGGAAACGTTTGGTGATCTCACATTTTTACTTTTCGGACCAGTGAATTGGCCTCCGAGATCGTGCGATTTAACGCCACTGGACTATTTTCTGTGGGGATATGTGAAGCCGCTAGTATACGTCGATAAGCCCGAAACGATTGACCACTTGGAGGACAAAATTTGCCACGTTATTGCCAATATACGGCCACTAATGTTGGAAAAAATCATCAAAAATTGGACCTCTAGATTAGACTACGTCGGTCATATGCCAGAAGTCAAATTTAAATTATAATGCCAGAAGATTATCTTTCGAATAAAGTAAATTTCATGTCAATTTAAAAAATTCATCTTTGTTTTATTTCATTTCAAAGTTCTGTACCTCTATAAAAACACCCTTTATATACATCCATTTATGAATATGTACGAACTCATTCATGCTCATGTATGAAGTTATTGGATGTCCTACATGTCCATATAAAAGTTCATATGAGATCATATATATACCATATATATTACCTCAATTTCCGTAAATGTAAACATATGACAATGTATGGAAATGTATCGACATGTCTGATTATATATGTAAATATTACCTCAATTTTTGTTAGTGAATTTATGATTCCTCATATAAACATATAAGAATGGTTTTTGAACACATACATATAAATCTTGTATGGATGCATGTGGACATGTATAAAGCATGTGCGTTAATGTACGGATCCATATATGCCGATTTTTAACAGGGTATAGAAATATACGTTCTTTCGGTAGAAGTTAAATATTGTCAGTTAAATATTGAATTTTTTTTTTCTCTTTCAAAAAAAAGTCCAATAATTCAAAAAAAAATTTTCGCAAAAAAAGTTTGTTTAAATATAAAATTATTTTAATTGAATTTACAAGAAATTCTGTAATCACAAAAAAAAAAAAATAGTTTTAAATTTCAAAAAACAAAGAAGAAATAGATTTTTTACGTTTTGTCCGTTAAATATTAAAGATTGTTTTAAAAGACTTTCTGTTGTTTTTACTACTTTTATCGGTTACTAAAACGACGTTTAAAAATAAATATTAAATGGGTTGAATATAATGCAAAATCAGTGGTATTTTTTTTAAATTGTATTTTCAGTTAATTTAGTAGGTATTTTAAGTAGTTTGTAACGTAATAATATTGAGAGTGTAGTAATTTGTTTTGTTTTAGTACATACTTAAACAAAATCTCTTGTGTAGAATTTGCGAGAGTAAAAATGTTTGTATATAATAATATATTATTTTATACACACTTATATGTTTTTGTCTGCCAGTGCATTTAACCGGACATAATTATGTACATTCACATATAAAATTATTTTTTTCGAAAAATTTTAATATGATGTTATATAAAGTTGCGTCTTATCGCATCTCGATCAATTTATAACTGTATATTGCATTTAGAATTAGATAAAATAAATCCAGTTAAATATGACGTTATAAAAAACCGAGACATTGCAAAATACAACATAATATATATTTATTAGAGTTCGTAAAAATAAAAATATATAATTTCTTTGTTTTTTAAATAACATCACTTTTTTTAAAAAAATTACCTTATTTTTAAATCTCGGTCCCTTTTCCTACAGAGCAAAAAAGACCGTATTTATATAAAATTAGAATTCATCTTTCGATTCAACACCAAAAATTATTTTGAGCAAACTTTTTCCTGGTTTAAAAGTGTACCATTTGGAAATAGAGTGGTTAGAAAAAATCAAATTTTTTCAAAAAACTTGTAAAGTATTTTCGCTTTATGGTAACCCTGTAAAAATTTATTTATTTTGTAAAATGTTGTCTTTACTAAAATGTAATATTTTATTGATTAATTTTAACATTTTTCGCAACACATTGAAAATGTTTGTACCATTATTCTCAGTTGGTAATATTTTTTTTATTGTGTGTGATTAAAAAATTTATTTTTAACACATTTTGGAAAAAGATAGTTTTCTGTCCACTCTGTTGCCTAAACGGTGCACTTTAAAATCTGGGAAAAAAAATTTTAAAATAAAAGGCACCCTAAATGAACGTTTTTGGCCACCGAGCGCCTGTGAAAGGAGTAGAAATTTAAAACAAATAATGACGCCATTTTATATATTCATGCAAAAACCGTAACAAAGTGATCATATCCCAAAATCAAATTTTCGTGCCGAACTCTAATGTTTATATTTTATAATATCACAAAAAAAGAACACAAATTAATTTTGAATACAATTGTATATAACTCCTTACAGATTCACACTAGAAAATGTATCAATCTTTATTTTGATATAATTATATCTTACATCAAAACGCTTGAACAATTTCAGATTTCAATTCAATGTTGTAATTTAAAAAATCTCGTAAAATCTTTATTAATTTTTTCAGAGGTATTTTCTCAATTTTTACCTTTTAGATAATTTCACGACAATTATTTGAATAAAATAAAATTTCCAAATTTAAAGAAATTGGTAAATAATGTTGAGGCAACCTCCGTTTTTGCAGGTAATTATTTCTGCAAATATTTCGAATTTCACTGGAGTTATAAATAAAAAAACCGTCTATAATTATAACTGATTTTGTATATGTTCATAATTATTATGTATTATGTTTAGATAAATTTTAATATCGGATTAAAAAAGTTATATAGCACGATATATTCTTTAATATAAAAATATATGATCATATAAAATAATATGTATTTATATATAATAACATTTTCAAAATGTTTTACGAAAACAATTTCATGTATAAGCACATCCAATCATGTATAAAACAAATACTATTCTGAATTTTATATATGATAATACATGGTTGATGAATTTGATTTTATAAAATTAGATATAACCCAATTCATTATTATATATAATACAAACATCAAAAACGTCTTCTGTCATTTTAGACATACTTACATATAATCCAGTATAAGTTGTTCTACAACCTCTTATTTGCATTTTACTGGGCCATTTTAATTTTGACAAACATTTTTGTAAATTAAATTAAAATTAACAATTTCGTTTAAAACGAAAACTTGATGCCCTAAAAAAATTAAGGGTGTTTTTTATAGAGGAATATAACTTTGAAATGGAAGAAAACAAAGATGATTTTTTTAAATTGACATGAAATATACTTTATTCGAAAGATAATCTTCTGGCATTATAATTTAAATACGACTACTGGCACATGACCTTCACGGATGTTTCGGACGTAGTCTAATCTGGAGGTGCAATTTTCGATGACTTTTTCCAACATTTGTGGCCGTAAAATTGTTTCTATTTAAATATAAGATCCAAAGTGATAAAATTTAATAGAACCATTTTTCGGATCAAATTATATCTTCTTATTTTTCCGGAAAATATCTCATCATATATAAACATTTTTACTCTGGTCGGCACTAAAATAAACTAATGCAGACTTATATAATTATATATGCTAATTTTAATTACCTATGATTATATAAATCATCATCGGGTGTATAAACTCTTTTAAAATTGAATATCCCGATCTGAAAAAGTTATATATAAAATATAAAATCATACTTTTTGAGATGAACATTGATATTTAATCTAATGCAAGTTCATCTCAAAATTGGGTTATACAGAAATATCCAATTAGATCCCACAAATCTATTAGTGGATTAAATTATGTCAAAATTTATTTCAATATCGGGGCATCCAATAATATCTTATTAAGATTCAAATAGATCCCAAAATATCTCAAGTTATTAATCTAGATTTAATTCGATGTAATTAGATCCAAAAGATAAGCGATTTTTAAAGAATCGAATTACACACTTTGTGATTAAATTGGATCTACAAAAATTCCTAGAAACAGTTAATTTTTAATAAATTTATTTTTCCAAAAATTTGCACAAAATATTAAAAAATTACTTGGAATTATTTCTAATAAAATTATTTATTTTCTTTGCAGGTATGAAACAACTATTATCTTTTAAAATATGTACAGCGTAAGTTATTAATTCTAAAATAGGTTTAGTTATTATAAAGTGCAACCTCGATAAGCTAAATTTTAAAATTAGCTTATACTCATATAAAATTCTTTCTTCGATTTTGGTTGAAGTTGGATATGTTATAGGAAAACAAAATCAAAGCTTAGTCTGTCTCGGTTTTTTGGCCGATGATTATGGCGATAGAAAAGAGGATTAAAAATTTATTTATTTTGTAAAATGTTGTCTTTACTAAAATGTAATATTTTATTGATTAATTTTAACATTTTTCGCAACACATTGAAAATATTTGTACCATTATTCTCAGTTGGTAATATTTTTTTTATTGTGTGTGATTAAAAAATTTATTTTTAACACATTTTGGAAAAAGATAGTTTTCTGTCCACTCTGTTGCCTAAACGGTGCACTTTAAAATCTGGGAAAAAAATTTTTTAAATAAAAGGCACCCTAAATGAACGTTTTTGGCCACCGAGCGTCTGTGAAAGGAGTAGAAATTTAAAACAAATAATGACGCCATTTTATATATTCATGCAAAAACCGTAACAAAGTGATCATATCCCAAAATCAAATTTTCGTGCCGAACTCTAATGTTTATATTTTATAATATCACAAAAAAAGAACACAAATTAATTTTGAATACAATTGTATATAACTCCTTACAGATTCACACTAGAAAATGTATCAATCTTTATTTTGATATAATTATATCTTACATCAAAACGCTTGAACAATTTCAGATTTCAATTCAATGTTGTAATTTAAAAAATCTCGTAAAATCTTTATTAATTTTTTCAGAGGTATTTTCTCAATTTTTACCTTTTAGATAATTTCACGACAATTATTTGAATAAAATAAAATTTCCAAATTTAAAAAAATTGGTAAATAATGTTGAGGCAACCTCCGTTTTTGCAGGTAATTATTTCTGCAAATATTTCGAATTTCACTGGAGTTATAAATAAAAAAACTGTCTATAATTATAACTGATTTTGTATATGTTCATAATTATTATGTATTATGTTTAGATAAATTTTAATATCGGATTAAAAAAGTTATATAGCACGATATATTCTTTAATATAAAAATATATGATCATATAAAATAATATGTATTTATATATAATAACATTTTCAAAATGTTTTACGAATGTATAAGCACATCCAATCATGTATAAAACAAATACTATTCTGAATTTTATATATGATAATACATGGTTGATGAATTTGATTTTATATAATTAGATATAACCCAATTCATTATTATATATAATACAAACATCAAAAACGTCTTCTGTCATTTTAGACATACTTACATATAATCCAAAAACTAAGCTATAATAATACAGTATAAGTTGTTCTACAACCTCTTATTTGCATTTTACTGGGCCATTTTAATTTTGACAAACATTTTTGTAAATTAAATTAAAATTAACAATTTCGTTTAAAACGAAAACTTGATGCCCTAAAAAAATTAAGGGTGTTTTTTATAGAGGAATATAACTTTGAAATGGAAGAAAACAAAGATGATTTTTTTAAATTGACATGAAATATACTTCATTCGAAAGATAATCTTCTGGCATTATAATTTAAATACGACTACTGGCATATGACCTTCACGGATGTCTCGGACGTAGTCTAATCTGGAGGTGCAAATTTCGATGACTTTTTCCAACATTTGTGGCCGTAAAACTGTTTCTATTTAAATATAAGATCCAAAGTGATAAAATTTAATAGAAAAATTTTTCGGATCAAATTATATCTTCTTATTTTTCCGGAAAATATCTCATCATATATAAACATTTTTACTCTGGTCGGCACTAAAATAAACTAATGCAGACTTATATAATTATATATGCTAATTTTAATTACCTATGATTATATAAATCATCATCGGGTGTATAAACTCTTTTAAACTTGAATATCCCGTTGTGAAAAAGTTATATATCAAATATAAAATCATACTTTTTGAGATGAACATTGATATTTAAGTTCATTGCAAGTTCATCTCAAAATTGGGTTATACAGAAATATCCAATTAGATCCCACAAATATATTAGTGGATTAAATTATGTCAAATTTTATTTCAATATCGGGGCATCCAATAATATCTTATTAAGATTTAAATAGATCCCAAAATATCTCAAGGTATTAATCTAGATTTAATTCCATGTAATTAGATCCAAAAGATAAGCGATTTTTAAAGAATCGAATTACACATTTTGTGATTAAATTGGATCTACAAAAATTCCAAGAAATAGTTAATTTTTAATAAATTTATTTTTTCAAAAATTTGCACAAAATATTAAAAAATTACTTGGAATTATTTCTAATAAAATTATTTCTTTTCTTTGCAGGTATGAAACAACTATTATTTTTTTAAATATGTACAGCGTAAGTTATTAATTCTAAAATAGGTTTAGTTATTATAAAGTGCAACCTCGATAAGCTAAATTTTATAATTAGCTTATACTCATATAAAATGCTTTCTTCGATTTTGATTGAAGTTGGATATGTTATAGGAAAACAAAATCAAAGCTTAGTCTGTCTCGGTTTTTTGGCCGATGATTATGGCGATAGAAAAGAGGATTAAAAATGTCAGCTTTTCTTATTCTATTACCATTTATACAACTTAAATGGAATTTATTGTATACTCAAACTTTTTTCAAGCCATTTCTTGGTAACATTCGGCTAAATTTTTAAACTTCCGCTTTTGATGAATGCATGAATTGTATTTAGTTTTTATTGCGAATATCACCCAAACAAAATTAAACAAAAATGGTTCATATTATTCCCTAACTTCAACCCATAAGTCCTTAATAAGGCAATAAAAACCGAGGCATTCAAAACGGGCAATTAAGTTTGAAAAAAATTCCATATTTTTAAAAAATTCAGAGCTAGTTCTGAAATTTTAGTGAAAAAAAAAACTCAGTGTAATAAAAAAGTCAACAATTAGATAAAAAACTGCTACAATCTAATACATAATTCGGATATTATTATATCAAATATTTATATAATTGGATTAGATTAGATCGAAACCCATACCAGTAGTTAAAATTACATGGGCCCATATTTCGGATGAAATTTTATAAGATTGCATATCGCGTCATATAGAAATTGATATGACTTCATAAAGCTAAATGTCAGTTTTTTTATATCGGGTATTTAACCGGTTAACTGTTGTTGCAGCATATGCTGCGGCATATGCTGACTTTGCACAAGATTTATGTTTAAGTAAAATAAATTTACTTTGATATTTGATGCTTTTAATAGTATAAAATAGTGCATTTCATTTGAGCCATGACATTTTAATGTTGACTGTTCAAAATATATGGTAGATTTTGTAAAAATTTGTTTCGCAGGTTTCGTTAATTTCAGACATGTTTCCATACAAAAACTAACAATTTCGACCTAACCTTTCTAACCCTTCAACGTGAGATTGGTTCGCTAAAAAAAGACATGTCCCTTATTTTTTCTCCTCTGTCACAGATCCGAATATAATTAAGATCGGGAAAACACATCGGGAGACTTTTTGTTAGCTAGAAACATAAAATTCGAATATATATTCCCTTCCATACGGTGTATTTGAAAGTTTCGCCTGGGAAGATGTGAAGAAATAGGTTCAAAAGGGGAACAGTTGCTCCCGTATAACCTGTCTAAACCACTGAAGCTTGGAGCTTCCGAGTAAACGTTAAAAAGTATCGGACTATTAAGCTAGTATTTTATAGTTGTTCGCATTTAAAATATAACATTATTTTATTTTGATACACCTTTGTATTAACAATCATAAGGCTTTTATACAGTGGGTGACAAATCACGATTAATTTCGTCCATTTTAGGGTTTTGTACATCATTTTATTAAAGTTCTAATTACCGTCTTACTAACATTAAAACTCAATCAAGTGATCAAAATTTTACACAGAAGAGTTTTACGCGAAATTTTAAAAAAATTCTATTGTATTATTACCCACTGTATACTTAAACAGCTTATTTTTTCGATATTTCATGTGGAAACTTATACGTTTTCTTCTTAAAATTTTAAATTTTATTATTTGAAATAATCACAAAGCATAACATATTATACGTTGGTTTGTAAGTGTGTGTTTTTGTGCATGTTTGTGTTTATATGCGTGTGGTATACACATTTACACACACATGAAGGATGATATTTTAGTTTTGAAGGGTTATAAGGATTTATAAAAAAAACCTTTTTTATGGGGATTATGAAAACGTCTTGTTACAGTAAATTGTGTGCGTACCATACACACTTTTTAAAAACATTGGTTTTTTTACTTGAAAAGGATTAGAATAAGGGACATTTTAAAAATAGTGAGCACGAACACGAGTTTTTCAACTTTACCCCTTCTGAGTTTAGTAAAAATTTGTATAAACATTCTCCTGTTAAATTGGAGTTTAAATATTTTAAAAATTTTCAAAATGTATTATAGTTCGCGTTTAGTTGCAGCTAAAAATTGAGGGTTTTTAAAAAATGTGCAAGAAATACACAATCATAACTTTAAAACGCGTCAATAGAAAATTAAAAACTAAAAAATATCAAATTCTCTTTTTTAAACAATGTTGAACAAAAATTAATTTCTTACGCGAAAAAGGTAACTAAATGAAGAATCTCAAAAAACTCATAATTAATTTTTCTGAAATTTATTTTACAATTAACTCAAAGTATTACTTACAACATATAAAAATATCAAGTTTGGAATCAGAGGCTTTCAAAAATAAACGGAATATTTGACATTTAATATAAATTTTTTTAAATTCACATAGCAACCTACGACAAATTTCAACATTTTTTTGCGTCGCATGGGAAAATCGATATGTATGTTAAACAGGAGACCACATGTAGTTAAACTACGTACTCAAATTTTCGTTATCACATCCTATGTCCATTCAAAAGGACATTTAAAGCTAAAAAAAAATTATTTAAATACTTGTGCTCATTGTGATTAACATTGATGCCATTATGGATATCAGATGAAAGAGCATAATCTCTGCTAGTCCAGTTAAGCGCTGAAGAAGTATAACTAAAATTTTAACTGAAAACATAATTTTAGCAAAAAATTTGCTGAAAAATAGCAGACTTGATTTACAAGACGTTTTACTAACTTTTCTATTAAGTTATTTTTTTGAGTGTACTTGCGTATTATTTTTTGTATTAAAATAATAGGAAAATTAACTAGCAATTATTATTTGTCTAAAAGTAATGCAGACAGTTAGCTGGTGTCATTACTATACACATGCAAAAAGTTACTAAAAATTAGTTAGAAATTGCGTTGCAGGAAAATTAGCAGAATTTTTTTGCTAAATATCAGTAAAAAAACATAAAAAAATATAAAATGTAGTTAATTTGAGTTATAAATAATACATCTATCTCTCTATTTAAAAGACAAATAATATACAGAGTTCTATCTGTCTTTTATTTGTCTTTATTATTTACTTTGTACCTTTTGTATGTACATCTTAATGCCATATGCTAAAGACGTAAAAGCGTAATCTAAAAAAAAAAATGAAAATAATAGAAAAATATGTAAGTACGATAAAAATGTAAAAGTTTGTTATAATTTTTATTAAAAATAAAAATTATGTTTTTTTCGACCTTTAATTGTACAATGAAAATGAAAATTATTCAAGTTCGAGGCCATACTCTATATTTCTTCATTAGGATATTGTCCTAACAAATAATCTATAGAGTTTGTTGTTTTCAAATTTATTATTTTACCCTTTCAGGAATGTGTTGATAGATCTATTTCGGGAATTTTGAAAGCGGTAACAATCCCATGCCAAACATCAAACATTCATATACATATGAGTTTGAAGTTAAGGATTATAACCATTGATCAAAACGTGTTCTGATGATGGGAACCTAGAAAATTCCCGAAATAGATCTATCAACACATTCCTGAAAGGGTCAAATAATAAATTTGAAAACAAAACACTCTATAGAGTATTTGTAAGGACAATATCCTAATGAAGAAATATAGAGTATGGCCTCGAACTTGAATAATTTACATTTTCATTGCACAATTAAAGGTCGAAAAAAAAACATAATTTTTATTTTAATAAAAATTATAACAAACTTGTATAAAAGGCAAAGTACCGCCTAGAAAAACAAAAAACGTGTATTGAATATCCACCAGAGGTGGACCTTGCACATCAAACAAGTTTTCAATTTATTTTTTGATCAATGGTTATAATCTTTAACTTCAAGCTCATATATTAGTTCTCATGTAGTTTATATGAATGTTTGATGTTTGGCATGGGATTGTTACCGCTTTCAAAACGTGTTCTGATGATGGGAACCTAGAAAATTCCCGAAATAGATCTATCAACACATTCCTGTAAGGGTCAAATAATAAATTTGAAAACAAAAAACTCTATAGATTATTTGTTAGGACAATATCCTAATGAAGAAATATAGAGTATGGCCTCGAACTTAAATAATTTTCATTTTCATTAAAAATGTAAAATTTAATTAAAAAAAAACAATGATTTTCCAATTCCATCAATATCTGTTTATAACTAAAAGAAAAATATATTTTTTCAATTATTTTATTCATTTTTAAAAAATATAATTTATTTTATTAACACAAAAGACACTTATTATAGTTCTTCAATTCAGAAAAATTCCTTCCCTTTTTTACTTTAAAAAAAAAAAAACATAAATTTTTAAAAATATTTTTCTATTTTATACTGATACAATAAAAAAAATACAAAAATACTGAGGAGCAAATACTGCATTACAAAGACATCTGCTGGTTTTGATTATCAAAAAAATTTGTTAAAAATTAAGTATTTCGTCAAATCAAAATATCAAAATTTTTAACTAAAATCTCAATTTGAACTAAACATTTGTTTAAAACTTGCAAAGTTGGATTACTAACAACTTTACTAATTTTTCTATAAGTGTGGATTTGAAAGGGTTAAAAATAAAATTTTAAAAACATTATATTTAAGTATATTCTCTTATATTTCGCGTACAGAAAAAATCTTAAAAATCAAATGTCTAGTTTTAAAAGAGAGACAACAACTCCCGTATGCATAAAAAGTCTTAATTCAGATTTCAAATACAATTTAGTTAAAACACATTTTAAGCCTTAAAACTGTATTCGTAAACTAATAATACCTTAAAATACCTATTTCAAACCTTGTGTAATAGTTAATATTCGTTTATGAATACAGTTTTAAGGTTAAAATTTTGTGTTTTAACCAAAATGTATTTGAAATGCTGTTTAATATTTGTATGGGTAAATTTTTAAATTTAATCTTTCTAAATTTTAAAAATAAAACAAATAACAAATTTTTGGTTTTTTATGGAAAAATTATACAAGCTTTTTTCAATAATTCATTAATAACAAAAAAAAAAACCGGGATCTAAGAAATCTAATGTTTTTTTTTAATAAAAATCCCATATTTTGCAAATATGCATCTATTTTAAAAATCGAGAGTGATCAAATTTGTGAAAAGTGCACATAAAAACAAATTGCATAACAAATGCAGCTGATTTAGGTGCTTACTATTACATGAAATTGAGAAGCAGCAAAAGAAACGAATAATTTTCGTATAAAAATAAATAAACAAAAAAGTATGGCTTACTGTTTTTCCTAACAAGGATGCAGGTTGTAAGCAGCTACCCTAAAAGGTTGTAATGAAGAAAGTTTCATATCGTGGATCTGTTAAAAATTTTCCCGAGTGATTTCCGATTGTTTTTGGTGTTTTCGAGTATGAAATAAAAAAATAATTAGTCATTTAACGGTTTCTAAAGAGCTAGCACGTGGAGCGGAAAAAAATAATTATATTATATGTAGGGTTTGAGATTTCCCGGACTTTTTTATTTCCCGGGAAACGGGAATGAAAAAATGTGTTTCCCGGGAATCCCGGGAAATTTGTTTATAATTTTTTTTTTTTAAACTACTTACAAGGTACATTTTTGCTAACAATTTTATGGTTTATTAAACAAAAACAAATTAAAAATACACAAATTCAGTCCGTTGAGCATTAAAACTAAAAAAAAAAAAATAATATAAAATTAGATTTCATAAATTTGAGATCACTTAGTATTAAAGATATATACAGTGATGTAAAAACATTAGGTTTTCAAAAAACGAGCTTTTAAAATTATCAATGCATTTAACAAATCATTTGACATACTGTTTCGAGTCTTTGTTACAAGATTTCCAGCAACTAAGAAAACACGTTCGCTTTCCACTGATGTTGGCTTTATTGTTAGTAGAGCATTATACAATTTATCCAAATTTTTGGTACGGTGGTTAGAAGTTACAAAAAGAGCCAACTCCTTTTTGAAAATATTTTTATTTTTTTCCTGCTGATATTTTGTGTATAGCTTTCGCATTGTTAATTGCATTATTTAATTTATTTTTAAAAGTTTCATCAGCTTGTACTTCGGAAACGTCGTCATCACTACTAGATGATACTTCATTATGACATTGCCCAAACAGGCGTTTATACATTTGTTCGGCGAATATTTTTAAACTATTTTTAAATGTATTTGAACAGTTTTTAATATATTCAGAGTCTTTTAAATAATTAATTAATGATAACATATTATTGTCACGACCATCATTAATTTTGGTTTTAATTGTGCCAACCATCTTTCGGGAAAGTGAAGAATTTTTAGATAAAAGCTGCTCGTATAGCGTATTCATTATGAAATCTGCAATTAAAAGATTAGAGTCACGTCGACTTAGGGCCTCTACAGCATCCTTAATTGGATTTAAAACTTCAACCAAAACTTCTAAAAGGGGAATGTGTTCTTCAATCCATAAGTCTGTGGAACTAAAATCTATTAAAGTTTTTTTTGATGAAATTTTTTGTTTTCAAAAAAGATTCTATCATTCCAACCATGCTATTCCATCTAGTTCTGACGTCGAGAATTAATTGGACTTCTTTTCCCAATTCTTCTTTTACATATTTTTCGATTTAAGCTGTTTTTAGCGCACTTTTTTTTGAGCATTTTTACTATTTTTCTTACAGATTCAACAGCATGTCTATAATTTTCTAAAAATTTTAAAACAAAATTAGCATAAAAAAATAAGTAGTAATACATAATTATTTCAAAAATCAAACTACAATATAAATTAAATTTTTCGAAACAAAAGTAGTAGGTACTGCAATAACTTACCAACCACGTCATACGCTTCATTTTCAATTTCGTCTTCGCTCATGTTACTATCGTTTTCAGAGTATTGGTAATTTGATTTTACGTACAGTACTTCAAGAACAGCTAAATGAATTCCATGATTCCAACTAAAAACACCTTCACTTGGGCTTTCTATAACAAACCGTTTCATAACATTTGGTCCATCTGATATGGTGGCCGCAATGTGAGTCTTAAAAGATAAATGAAACTCCTCAAGTTTACTCTCAACCACTCTTCTTATTTCATCTGCATTACATCGCCCTGATATAAACACCAAGCCAAATTATAGAACGAACCATTTCCATTTAAACATATGTTTAAATATCTTTTTTGTGAGATGCTCGTCCATTCATCTAAAACAAGCGTAAATCTTCCATTGTTAGAAATATGGAGAGTTATTTCTTGTATCATGATTTCTTTTACATTATTGTAGTATTTCAGTATAATATTTTTTACGTCCGTTTCATTTTTTGGTAATACCATGTTTCTGTTAGAAAAACTTTCACGAATAAATGAGCTTCTTGTTATGGTTCGGATTGACATTCCGTCTAATGCTGCTAATTTAGATAAAATTTCCGGAAATGTTTGTCCTACAAGAAAATGTTTAATTGGGCTGAGTTTTGACGTTTTGTCACATTTCTATTATTTGTTGAACGTTTATCATTGTTGTGTTCTTCAAGAGGAGTTGTATGATTATCACATTTAATTTCGCTCGTGCTGCCTCCTTCTATCATTCATCTTTTAGGGCAAATATTGCATTGTGCTGCGTTATCCACTTTTTTGAAATACTTCCAAACACCTGACATTTTAGTTTTTAGTAAAATAAATAAAATATCACTTTTATTTTGAAAAACTTTTTATTATATACAATGTTACTCTTTTGAACAGCTGATTTTTTTGTTACACTTCTCTGTATGTTTTTTTACAGTGAGTTTTAAGAGTTTTTAACAAAAAGTTTTAGTTTTGGTATTCAAAATATTTTTTATGACTAAAAATAAAAAAATATGTTGTATAAACACACAACTTTAAAAAAAAATAGTTTTTTTTTAAATTCCCGTTTTCCCGGGAAATATATTTTTTTCCCGCGAATTCCCGAACCCCAAACCCTAATTAAATGTCAAAAATTTTAACAACAAAAAACTAATATCTGTAGAAATTATGTATATTCATATTATTACTTTTAATCGTAATAATGTAGACATGAAATATGATTTAACTGAAACCCATGAAATCTCTGCTTTTTATAAGCGCTGAAATCCGCGCTTATTTTGGCCAAAAGTGGGAATTCGCCATATAAAATTCATGGCATATGTAAGCAGGTTTGTAAAGGATTCTTTTCGGCTTACTCTCTTACAAATCTGCTTGCATGTAAGCTGCGCTTTTTACTGGGAAAGTGTACCATTCTAACCCAGTTTAAATTGTGAAAAAAAAACACAAATATTCAAAATTACACACTTTTTGCATATTTCTCATTTTTTAAAAAAACTGAATCAATCATTAATCTGTGGATTTTTTGAAATTTTAAAATCTAAAAACGACAATCTTTAAGTGTCTTTAAAGAGTTTCTGAGCGCAAAAGTTAATGGAAATCGAAAGACCCTAAGTCAAAAAATTTCCATTTTTGGTCGGTCTTCGGTGGAATGGCCGATATATTTTGATTTCATCTTAATGGCTAATTTGGCATTACTAGGTATTAGTTAAGTTTAAAAAGTTATTTTTTTAATGGAAAAAAATTACAATAGCATGGTTTAATAAAAGAGAAATAAACCCTTTTTCTAAGGTAAAATTTATTGCTTTTAATTTTGTTTACAAGGATTTCTCATACTAAAGGTTATTTGATGTTGCTGTTGTTGTTCTTTGTCATTGTGTTATGTTAACTATCTCCTGGCCAAAAACCAAATCCAAATACAGTTTTTATATTGGAAATATTTTACTTTTTTGGTATATACAGTGGGGAGCACTTGTGAGTACATGTAAACATCAGACGATCAAGGTATGATAATGAAAAAAGTGTCGTTATTGATCAAAATGCTTAGATTTTTCACCTTTCTGGAAATAAATTTTTTATTATACTTTTAACGGCACCTGAACACACTACTCTTATCCTTTTTTTCAGTTTTTGAATTTTGAAGATATTTATTTTTTCTTGAAATTATTGTCGGTTGAGTATGATAATAAATTAAAATTTTTTAAAATTTTATACTTGCAGTTACAACCTCAATTTCAATTTACAATATTTTCATAAGGAAATACGTTATCTTAAAAAATTTAAAACAAAAAACGCAATAAGAGTAGTGTGTTCAGGTGCCATTACAAATATTATGAAAAATATATTTCAAGGATGGTGAGAAATCGTAGCATTTTGATAAAAAGCAATACCTTTCCTGTTAATATAGCTCGAACGCCCGATGTTAGAAAGTGATTGTGAGACCAAATGTGGATTCAGCGTACCATATACCTTTGAAAATGTATACGTTTGTTCTAGTGTCAAATATTTTTCGGTCTGAATGTTTAGATGTAAAAAGTACTAAAAAATACTCACGAGTGCTCCCCACTGTAGATTTATTACTTTAACCCTTAAACTCTGTCACTATATTTTGTATATTGTTTTAAAATTTGTCTTTGTACTTGTGGGATATACAATGTACAACAACCATCTTGCATAAAAATAGTAATAGCAATATATCCTTATTTATAAAAGAGTTTTTTTTATTTGTTGGTTTTTAACGACATAGAACATAAATACATGCACATTAGGATGTCCCTCAAAAATAGATTTGTCAATACACACCCAGTTTTATTCCAAATGATGCCAAATAGGGTTTTTTTTATAAAACATTGGCACGTTGTTAACCGTTAGTGGACTGGGGACAGAAAAGGCCCTTATACCGTAATTTATATTCTGACTACAACAGTGTAAAGCTTTTAAATTGATAAACAGAAAATTTCCACTTGATACAAATATTTATTATATGCAATTTGATCCAAATAAGGCTAATATTTTCACATATGACCACAAACGACCCACTATGAAATTTAAAGAATGACTTCTTTCAGATTTTGATTACATTTGGATATGCGATAAAAGGCACACTCTCATAAACATTTTAAAATATCATCCAACCGAATTGATTCGGTTGCTGCAACGTTGTAAATTCGAATGTCCTAAGCGAATGCAGTTGGCACATCCGAATTTGGTTGGTATAAGCGCTAATTCGGTTACAACAACCGAATTCAGTTGTGACAACCGAATTTTGTTGGTATAAGCGCTAATTCGGTTACAACAACCGAATTCAGTTGTGACAACCGAATTTACGAGGTTGCAGCAACCAAATCAGTTCGTTTGGATGAAATTCTGTTGATACAACCGAATTTGTTATGTGAGTGTACTAAACTAACGTACCAATCTTACTTTTGAGGGTTAAAAATGTGGTATGAAAACTGGCCCCAGTTTCCTTTTTTCGTTTTTTTAGATTTATTTCGAAGAAATTGCACGGAAAAGGGTATAAAATTAAAGGTATTTTAAAAATGTATCTAACGATTTAAAAAAAAGCAATTAAAGGGGCACATATTTATCTGTTTTCCTGGGGTCATTTAGCTGAGGGTCCAAAACCCTTTGTTCGTTAGATTAGTACTCTTTATCAGAAATCCAAATTTAATGCAAATCTAAATGAAATTATTCTCTAAATTTTCTAGTGGACAAATATGGTTCCATACGTTCATATATTATTTTATATGGTCATCCATATACATACATAATATATTTTTTTGTATTTTTTTTTTTAGATAACTTTATATTTTAAAAAACTGTTTTAATAAAAAAGTAATATTAGTTAAAAGGTATTTAAACAGGGACCGAAAATAACAGTTATTTTCAAATTTTTAAACAAAAAAAGCAACTAGAAGCAAATGTCGGAAAACTGTTTCAAGTATACCATTTTGATCCTTATGAACTAGTCTATAATAAAATTTTTATTTTTATTTTTTTTAGCAAAAATAAAAGTTATTTTTTGATTTTTATTTTTTTGAGCAAAAATAAAAATTATTTTTTGATTTTTATTTTTTCGAGCAAAAATAAAAGTTATTTTTGATATTTATTTCAATTTCTTGAGTTGAAATTCCATAAGTTATAAATTTTTATTTTTATAACGAATAAATAACAAATAACGTAGTTATATTTGTATGAACGAAATATATTAATTTTATGGTTGCGTTTTGTAATATTTTCGAGTTTTATAAACAGTAAAACTTATTTTTAATATGACGATTTTTTTGAAGAATTCTTGTTTTAAAACTGAAATTGATAATTATACACAAAAACGAATGGATGTCGATGAATATTTACCGGAATACTGGAACAGTAAGAAATATGTACTTCCCTGGCTACGTAGACTGGCATTCGTTGTACATTCTGTACCTTAGTGTAGATAGATCTTTTCAGCCCTCAAACTGATTCTAGGAGAGTTGCGGTACAATTTGTCAGTGGATAATTTGGAAGCACTAATGTTAGTAAAATTAAATTCTGATGTTTAAAATATATGTACTTGATATTGGCTCTAAAAAATAGAAATCAAAATATAACTTTTATTTTTGGTCGAAAAAATAAAAACCAAAAAATAACTTTTATTTTTGCTCGAAAAAATAAAAATCAAAAAATAACTTTGTTTTTTGCTCGAAAAAATAAAAATCAAAAAATAACTTTTATTTTTGCCCGAAAAAATAAAATTCAAAATATAATTTTCATTTTTGCCCGAAAAAATAACAATCAAAAAATAACTGTTATCATCTGACTTTTATGAAAAAAATAATAATTACGGTCCCTGATTTTAAATGGCATAACATGTATGTTATGTATTTACGTCAGTGCAAGCATTCTGCGATTCTCTAACTTTCTTAACTTTCTTAACGATTTTATCGATTTCGTTAACTTACGATAAATGTCTGTTGAATTACTGAAAATTATATTCATTAATTTTTAAATATTTGACAAAAGATGAAGACAGAAGTTGTTAATTTGTATTTTATTTGATTTGAAGTGGTATGAAGTAACGACAAAAATCGTTAACTTGAATTAAAAAAAAAATAAAAATTTTTGATAAAATAAGGTTTTTTTTTAACAACAAGTATCGTAAGAATAAATTGAAGAATGACTCTCTACGAATTTTGTTGTTCATTATTGAATTTTTACATTGTAACGACCTCATTTTGACGTTAATAAGTTACGGAATGGAATTGCAGAACGAAATATTTACCGATAGTACCCGCATTTTTAACAACTTTAAAATAAAGTATAATACATTAAATTAAACAATTGTGAACAATAATAATATTATAAGTTTTTAAAACAGGACCTTAAACCACATTCACACTAGATAGCAAAACATGTATTTACGCTCTTTATTCTATTCAAACAGTTCTTTATTCTTTTGCACTCGTTTTAGCAAAACACGTGTTTTGCTATCTCGTCTTAATGCCGTATTAGAGATAAAAATATGAATTACTAAAACATTTTAATATTGTTCTCTTACATTTAAAAAAGAACTTTAATTTTCCTATTTAGCAGTAAGATTTAACTACGATCCTGTACCTTAGAAATGTTAAATGAAAATGTGAACTTACAGTTCGCCAATTCATACTAAGTAAATGAACGTTCGTTTTAGGTAATCCCGTTTTTATGTGTAAGGTGCTGTTTAAAAACCGTTTAATCTTAAATTTGTCCACAATGGTTTAATTTAAGTAACGATTATACTTAAATTTGCGCTTCATAAAGTACCAATAATTACACACAGAAATATAAAGTGCCAACCGAAATGAAAATTGTTTTTGGTGGCTACAACCCATAAATTCGGTTTGTACAATCATATTCGAATGTGATTTCTAAACATTTTAGGTGTAGCAACTAAAATTGTGTTTAGTTATATTTTTACAGCAAGAAGTAAACATGTTTATTGAAAATTTTAAGGAAACACAATGGATATGCCAGACTGCCGCAGTTTCGTCCGCACCAAGGACTCGTCAATGGATAATTTATGTGTCAATTGACGAATTAAATTGCTCTAAGTATATGAAAAGCTTTTTACTTTTTGTCGTAGTACGTTTCAGACCCATAGCCATACATCAGGTTATGACTCGTAGCATCACCGCTTAACGAGTTGAGCCACGGTCGACATAGCGATGAGTGTGGCTAAGTGGAGTTTTGTCCATCACACCATACACAATGGATGGTTTTAATCAGAAGAGAAGAGTTAACTAATACATATGAACAATTTATTTTTCAACTAGAATGCTTTCTCTTTTTAATCCTATTGGTATCTCTTTTTAACAAGTAATTATCACATTATGATGCGATTTATTCACATTCATTAGTTGGATAATAAGTGTATGTTAAAGATCTAAATCTAATTAAACAAATTCTTCAGTAATTAATTATTTTAAAATTAATTACGATTGTCATTTAATGACTGTTACAAACAGAGTAAAATTCTGCTGTTTTGCCCAATTTTTTTTGTAAATACTAAATTGTAGCAACAGATTTCAGCTGTGGTAAGCGAATTTTACTATTCTGGACTTATTTGACAAAAATAAAAATTTAAAAAAATTGGTAGAAACAACTTCTGATATTAATGAAATTTTAAAATAAAAGTTAAAACTGTTTTTTGGGATGCACGAGGGATAATTCACATCGATTACCTTCAAAATAGTCATATATGAATACGTGTTAACTTGCATCCATACATGATTCATGTGTGTTCATAAAATATTCTTAAATGTTCATATCAGGAAGCATATACGAGGGCGGATCAATAAGTCCGTGACTTTTAGAACTTCCCTCGTAGTTATTTAAAATGCAGCACTGCTCCCATCAGGTACCACCTGTTAATAGACTACTTTCAAATTTTGAGGAAGTTTCGTCATTTACTTTGCGTTTAACAGCTGTTCAAAACATACAACCTCGTACATTTTTTTAAAAATGGAAAAAAGGGAATTTCGAGTATTCATTAAACATTATTTTTTGCGAAAAAAAACGTTAATTAAACCAAGGAAAAGCTTGATAAATACTATGGGGACTCTGCACCATCGATTTCAATGGCTTACTGACTTTGTTTGTGGTCGCACAAGTACAAATGACGCTGAACGTTCTGGACGGCCAATTGAGGTCAATACACCCGAAAATGTCGAAAAAATCCACGATATGGTGTTGGCCGATCTAAGAATAAAAGTGTGTGAGATTGTTGATGCCATAGGCATTTCATATGGCAGTGTGGTTTCGATTTTAAATGTTGGGTTTAAGAAAGCTGTCTGCAAGATGGGTGCCGCGTTTGCTATCCATTGTCCATAAACGTAATCGTGTGACAACTTCAAAGAATTGTTTGGAGTTGTTTAACCGCAATTCGAATGAGTTTTTGCGGCGTTTTGTAACTGTGGATAAAACATGGATCGATTACAACACTTCGGAGACCAAGCAGCAGTCTAAACAATGGGTTTCTCCGGGTGAACCGGCTCCGAAGAAGGCCAAGGTAAGTTTGTCGGCCAATAAGGTGATGGCAACAGTTTTTTGGGATCCACATCGATCACCTTCAAAAGGGAAAAACACTAAACGGCGAATATTATGGTAACTTATTGGACCGATTTAACGAGGATTAAAAAAAAATCGACCCCATATGTTGAAAAATAAATTTTTTTTTTGCAAAAAAAATGTGTTTCATTCAAAAAGTCACAGACTTATTGGTCCGCCCTCGTACTCACGCACTTAAATTTTTATGAAATTTATATATGTGCTACAAAATAAAAATTTGAAGCGAGTCGTTATGAACTAGGCTGAGAATTAAAGTTCTTGGAAATGGGTTAAAAAACTGAATGGGTTAAAATATATTCAAATCTTTTGTGTAATTTTTACAATTTAAAAAAAAGTAAATCAAATATTCTATATTTCTATTTAAATATAATTGGGCCCTCTTTTGCGAATATGAAATCACATACACTTCCATATATGTGGATATATGAGCAACTTTTACAAATATGAAATCACATATACCTCCATATATGACCATATACGAGTACTTTTAAATATATGTAATCACATATACTCCCATATATGCCCATATTTGTCCATATACGCAACCACATATGTCGATATATGAACATATTTATACATATATGATACTTTTTAACCAATGGCAATGCCTATTTAATTTAATCGAGGGGTAGTCTGAGCTTTTCCCGATATTCGAAACTGTTCGGTTTTTATGCGTATTTTCCCGAAGAGCCTTTTTCTCCTACATTTCAAATAATTCAAAAACGTGGCAACTCTGGATTCACTATATAGGCAATATGGCTATCAACATTTTTGCTTTCTGGAGTACTTTAAACATGCGTACAAATAAATCAAGTTTTCGTAAATTAAAGACATGTTTTCTTACAAAAACAAATGAATTTTTAACCCTACTTTTATTGGGCATCTATAAAAAATACATGTTTCTATTTTTGGCTCCTTTACAACATATCCAAAATTCATTAAAATCTGCGAGTTCGGGTCGGGACGCCTCCCTTGTTTGTCAAAAGTAGAAACATAAACCCTATGTGGATCAAATAACATATAATAATTATTTTTGTCAAGTGGGAATTTTTTGCGCTATTTAGAAGATTTGCAATCTTGAAGCCATAACTAAAAATACCTTTCATGGGCCTTTTTTGTCTCCAGGCCACTAAGAGTTAAAGATTTTTTAAATAAAATTTAATATAATTATAGTCTAGTTAAATTAAGGTGATATTTTTCCGAAAACTATGCAAACTTTAATGAAAACATTAACATTCAATTTTTGATAAAATAATCACTTTTTACAAAATGTCCTGGTAAGGAGTCGGTCCACACACAAACACGAATTATAATTTTTTCAATTTATTATTCTTCTTTAATTACAACTATTATATTATAAAAATAGCAATCGAAATCTTCAAATTAGGCATTTTAGATTTTTTTTTAATTAATTTAAAAAAACGCGTTTTAGCATTTTTATCAAATTTGTTTGTAATTTTTGATTCCAGGCTAAAGTGAGTTAATAATATCCGATGAAGTCAGAATTCCATATCTGAAAAATTTTGAGTATATTAAAGGAAGAAGTGAAATAAAATACTATAGTTTTAAAAATTTCGAATTTTAGGAATATTGAATAAAAATGCACTTTTTCACAAATGGACAATTTTCGGTCGAAACTCGTCACAGTATAAAGTTTTTTAAAAATAAAAATCGAAAACATTTGGAATAAATCTGTGTGGGACAATTAACAAAAATCGACATATCATTTCTTGAGGCACACCCTAGTGCACATGCATTAGTATGTTATTTGTATGTATGTGTTGGCATGTGCTCATTGTTGGGTTTGTATTCCAAAACAATTTCAAATGAAATTTAATAAAGTTCTTTGTTTTCAAATCTGCATAAATTTTCTTAAAAGTCTGACATATTTTCAATGTAAACGAAATGTTTTATGGCTAAGACAACATACTTTCCTACAACACACATACAGACAGATGCATAATATACACATACACATAAACATATAACAGCCCCTAAATCTTTAAATGATTTTATATTGTTGGTTTTAGTAAAAATTTGTCATTTTCTGTTGTTTATGTTGGGCATGAATTAAGTCATTTATTGTTTCGTAGAATGTTTGTAGTGTAGGATGTTTTGAATTTTGGTATTAATTAAATTATTATATTGTATAATTGCCAGATATTTTAAAAGACATTAAACATTTTTAAAATAATTTGCTCTGTGATCTTAAAATATTCTAGAATATCAGAATCATTTTTGTAATGTATACAATTTCTATGACTCTAAAAACTTTTCTAATAGAAAATTGTTATATTGTCAAGACATTCTCATGCAGAAACATTATTCGATTCTTTTGGAAACTTTTTTTAGACACTTTTAAAAGTTTGGGGCATGCAAGTGCAGTATTTGGCATATAATATTTTTTAAATGCAATCAATCTGCTTTCTGTTGAAATGCAAATAAAACCACTATATTATTATTTGGGGTTTCACAAAACTTAAGATTAAACCCGCTATTTAGTGGTTTTTCTAATTTTTACGGTTTAAGCGAATTTCATCGCTAAACTAGAAACTGAACTTCACGAATGGTCATGCAGTAGAAAGAGCCTATTAGGAGGAGATGTCTCAGCAAGAAAACAATTATTTTAATATGATGCTTCATGTTCTTACTGCGCGATTTGTCAAAAATTTGATATGCCATCATGCCATCAACTTTCCGACGAAAAGCATATGTACAAAAAAAAAGCTTAAAATCCTTATATCTGAAAAAGTTTTTCTACCAAAACGGAGGTTTTCGTTACTTTTGCAAATATAAATATTTTTAAATGTTTTACTTTTAAATTTAAAAAAATTTAAACCAAAAGTTTATTTTTCGATCTTTTTTCATAAATTATGAAGTGAGCAAGATTAAGTTCAAGATCATTTGTTTTTTCATTCAAAAATTATAATTTGGGTAAATCTTCTACCCCTTCTGCATTGGTCATTTTCGGTGACGCAAAATGAAACATGTATGGGCCTGTCAATAGATAAAGTCTGCATTAAATTAGCGTATGAAGATATTTTTATTTAATAAATAAACTTTGCACGGTTTTTTGTTTAACAAAAAACATATAATCTTGTAAGTTTTAGAAAAGTTAGAGCCTCCATAATAGGCAGAACTTTAACAAAAAACCTATTAATAATCAATTTTGCTCCATTCTTGTCTTCTTAGTAATCAAGCACGTTCGGGTTCTGATGAGATCTTTAGCCAGATCGAAATACTAGTATCAACCTAGCTAATATGTTTGATTTGCTTTATTTTTGTAAATATACGGAGGTTGAAAGCTCGTTATAAATTGAAAAAAAAAAAAAAAAAATATAATCTTGTATTTCAATATTCTAGTTGAGATTTCAAATATTGTTATTTTTATTATTTTTTTTTTTTCTGTGATATTCTTATTAATTTTATTTTTGTTTTCTGGGATATTTTTATTTATCATATTGAAAAAAATTATTTTTATGACTGACCGCCTTTTTTAGAATTGGTTTTATATACGTTTTTAACTGTTAAAACTAATTTATTAATCAAATTATAACAATTTTTCCCTGAAGAAGTTGCCCAATATGGAGACGAAATATTGGAAATTAATAATAATAAATAACTGCAATTAATAAAAAGGTTCTCAAGCCCATTTAAAAAGAAAATACAGACTTAAGACATTTTCACCTTATACGGCTTATGATATTTTGCAACTCTTCCAGCATATAAAGTTTTTAAAAACAAAACATTATAAATATAAGGAATGTTAACCCATTTCTGCATCTTTTTGATCGCGTCGCAAGTTCTTCCCATCGTGAAGGGTATTGAAATTTGGCCAATGTATGTAATACTTATGAAGCTTTTTATCATAATTTTTGAGAGCACAAAGAAAATTCCACCAAGTGGCCAAAATGGGCCACGCTAATGAATTTATTTTAATCCTTTTTTCTATAAATCCGATCTGGCTGATTTTATAAGCCTAACTGTACGTTTTAAAAACAATTTTTCTTTTAAGTTAATTAAACAAAAGTTTAACTACAATTTCATTTGCTGTTAATCTGATTAGTTTGTTTGATAAAGAAAACTTTTACATTTAATATTAACTTTAAATAGTTTAACAAAAATGTAGTCTGTAAAAATTAATACATACATAAAAAATTGTAACTGAACTTAAACTTTTAATAAATTAAGTTTAAACAAAGTTCTTTTGCATTTTTTTACTCGTAACTAAAAAAAAATATATGTTTCAGTTGTTAAACTACAAGTGGCACCAAAATAAGACTTAATTAAAATTTATATTCTACCACCCAGGGATGCTTGTTTCTCCCATTATCAGTTATTTACATATTTAAAATGGTTAAAATGTTTATTTCATGTGATTTGCATTTTTTATTACACGGAAAATGTAAAAAAAAAATTGCATAAAAAATGGATAAAATTACTTAAATACGATGATGATAATGATGATGTGTTTTAAAAAGTCATTACATTTTATTATGTTTATAGTATTTTCAATTACTTAAAATGTTTATGAAGTACAAACAGTTAAAGTAAAGCATTTTAAAATGTTAAAGGTAAAAATTAAGAAATAGTTGGAATTAATTAAGCTTTATTTCTGTGATATATTCTCTCAAAAAAAGGTAAAAAAGTCAGCAAAAAATGTAGCTGAGTCAACCATAGGGTATTCAATTAATCGGATTTCTAGTTTAATCAGTTAATCGAGCAAATAATTAATCGGGATTGAAATTTAATCGGTTAATAATCGGTTAATTAAGAATTGAATAAATAGAATGGTTAATAATACAAAAAACACTTATTTATTGTTTTGATTTTATATTTTATTAATAAAACAAAACAAAACAACCCAGGAAAAAAATACGCATTCCAAAAAGAAGGTGATGCCCACACTTGCTTACATATCTCATTGCCAAATTTAGTAACTGCAATACCAAACTCATTCCAACGATAGAGTCAGAAAAGCAAGTAGTATTGTAATCAATTCTTTAAATTTTAACCAGAAAGCATGAACTCAATAACAAAGTAATTATTTCCTTAAAAGAAAATAACAATGTTATTAACTTATATGTTTAATCAAGAGTAATCATATACTTTTTCTGAATAAAAGGACGTTACCGGAAGTAGTTCCTAATTTTGAAAAAAGAAGTTATACAATTTTAAAGAATTTATCTCATATATTTTTTCAAACAAATTTTTATTTGCAGGAAAATAATACTAAAAACAGAAATTGCATGTTGCCTAAATTTTGTTAAACTGCGGTTAGGTATAAATTAGGGAAGCGCACGTGAGCAGAAAATTGTGAGTGGAAGTTGAAATTACTGACGTTATCGTGAGTGAGTGTAAAAAAAAATGTCGAGGGTGATTGTGCGTGAGTCATATTTTTGGTTTTCAATTTTGAATCGTTCTTTTTATTGAAAAATTTATATTTTCGTGGTTTATAGCTCCAAAATTATGACAAACCCATGTTATCATAAGAATTCGATGTTTCACTTTTTAGGATTTTATTTCCGTATGAGTTTTGATCGTTATATTTGAGTGACCTAGGAGAATCACGTGTGAGTAAAAGTTGAATTTACTTATGGAACTACTTCTTTTTTTTTAAATGTAAGTACTTCTTATTTTTTCTAGTGAACTATTTATTTATTTTTTTTTCTGTAAGTACTTCGTAGTTTTACAATGGAACTATTTCTTTATTAAAAAATGTATGTAGTTCTTAAAAATATAAAGTAAATGGTTCTTCGGTAAAAAAAAATAAATTCTAAAGAATCAATTATTTTAGTCTCACGCCCTGTTAAAAGAATCGAGTAGGTAATCTAGTAAGGAATGCGTTCTGCCCAAAATGCTTGATTACAAACCCGCTTACCTTTTTGGAATTTTTTTGCTGGGAAATAAAACATAACAATTTATAAGTAATAAAAAAATAAAGTAAATGAGATCCTTCTTTGTATACATATATGTGTTAATTAAAGGTTTTAAAGAGATCTTGTGAAATAATCTTTTAAAAAAAGAATGTAATTCAAATGTTTAGCTTTTAACCAGTTATTTTCTTTAGTTTTTATAAAATTTGTCTTGGAGAAAACTCTTTTGCTGATTGTGGATGTTGGGGAAATCGAAAGTAGGGCATGATCAAGAATGTCCAACTTCTCAGTTCTTTTCTTTGTTTTTTCTAAACATATAAATCCTCCATTATGCCATTAAAGTCCTTTTTAGAATTTTTTATATTTTTAATATTATTAATAGTATCATTTAATTCTGATAAAAGATTATTTTCATTGATATGAGAAGTTTCTTCTATTATCATGTTGCCATCCGAGTCATGATAAAGTCCATCATTAAACATTCTAGAAAAAAGTTGATTTCCAAACTCCTTAGTTTCAGTTTTTGAACTATATTTTCAAAAAGTATTGCTAGAAGGCAATGTTCCTCAGTTAAGGAATAAAATAAGCGTATTTAAAACTTTAACTCGTCTATCATTTAGTCTGTACTTTAAGCTTTCAATTAGATAATTTGCAATAGAATTGTTGGCCTTCTCCAAATTATTAATTAAAAATTTAACAGTTCCTTCAAATTCAATTAGAGAAGCAGAATCCTTACTTAGCACTTTTATAGCGACGTCCAAAGGCTTTAAGGTTTTAGATAAGTTTTCCAAAACTTGTATTTCTAATTTAGAAAAAGGAATCAAATCGAAATCGAAATCGCCTAGAGCATGGCTTACACATTTGTATATTCGAAGGAAGTTGTCTATCATATATGACAACGATGACCAGCGATGTTTAACATCATGTAAAGGGTGTCCCAAGAAGAACGCAATTTTTAAATCTGGCAACATTCGATGTGTCATTGTTTGACATTTGAACAATTGTTATTGTTTGCTAGTAGAAGGTACAAGGTTAGTAAAAATGGAGCGCTACACGAATGAACATCGCATTCTCATTGTGAAATTGTTCGTTAATTGGGTATTGGAGAGACAACATGAAAATGCTGATTTTGCCGATAAAATCATCTTCAGTGACGAGGCCCATTTTCATCTTGATGGCTTCGTCAATAGGCAGAATTGTCGCATTTGGGGTGAGGAAAATCCTCGAGTGATTCACGAGAAGCAAATGCATCCTCAACGTGTCACTGTGTGGTGTGGTTTTTGGGCTGGCGGAATCATTGGACCTTTTTTTTATGAAAATGAGGCAGGTCAAGCGCAAACAGTCAATGGTGTTCGGTATCGTGAAATGATAACCAGTTTTTTCTTGCCTAGAATTGAAGAAATGAATGTGGAGGGCATGTGGTTCCAACAAGACGGCGCCACATGTCATACAGCCAGAGAAACAATTCAATTGCTGCATCAGTCATTTCCCGGTCGTGTTATTTCGCGTTTTGGAGATCAGAATTTGCCGCCTAGATCGTGCGATTTAACACCACTAGATTTTTTTCTTTGGGGTTTTTTGAAGTCGATGGTTTACGCGAAAAAGCCGACGACGACTCAAGCCTTAAAAGAGGAAATTGGACGCTACATTAATGAAATAACGCAGCATTCATGCAAAACGGTCATTGAAAATTTCATTAAAAGATCGCTTGCATGCCAGCAAAGCCGCGGCGGCCATCTGCACGATATATTGTTCCATACATAACCTCATTCTGACTACTTTACGATATAATAAAGTTTCACGATTTTTTTTTAAATATCTGTGTTTTATTTAAAATTTAAAAATTGCGCTCTTCTTGGGACACCCTTTATAAGTCGAATCTCTTTATTTTCTTGAAACTTTATATAATACTGTAATTTTTGCTGTTTTTCATTCGATTTATTAAAAAGTTTACAGCACTTACGTACGTGATTAATGGCATTGTATAATTCTCCTTTAAGTTCAAAATCATTTTCTACTTCAAAATCTACATTGTCACCATTATCATTATCTCCAACACCACCATCACTGCAATCATATTCACTTTCTTCTTCACTTTCATATTGTTGAATTTCATTTTAAATATTTACAATATAAAATAAAATAGTCACATATAAAAAATACATAAAAATACAAAAAAAAGATAAATTTCGGTTAATCGGTTAATCGACACAAATAATCGGTTTATTTGTTATTTGAAAATCGTCAATTTTAAATTATTCGAACAGTTAATCTGCAAAAATTAATCGGTTAACCGATTAACGGTTAACCGATTGAATACCCTAGTCAACAAACTTTTAGTCGGGAGGGTGCTTGCAAAAAATATTGATATTGTTAGCAAAATCAGCTAGCTAATTTTTAGCATTAAAATTGGTAGATTCAGCAAAAAATTTGCTAACACTTAGTTGATTAAAAATTAAAAAATCCTTGCTTGAAGTAAATAAAATTTTTGCTGAGTATTAGTATTAGCTGAAAAAAGTTCAAAAAATTTGTAGAAAAATTATAGTTTAGTTAATTTATTTGCTGAAAATCTTAAAATTATTTTGTTACTCTTTTAAAAATAATTTGCAATACATTACAAAATATAAAAATGTTCATACTCCCACATTGAAGGCATGAATATTATTTAATATCTGAATATATACATATAAAATTAGTTATATATAACATAAACAAAATTATCTTTCAACTACTTACATCAATGGTTGTCTAAATGATGCCATCTTTCTAGAAACGAAACAAAAACAATAACAAATAATATACAACCTTTTCTTTGCAATAAGAAAAAGGAAACATAAAAAATTACTTAAGAAGTGTGTTTTTGTCTTTCGCTACATTCTGCCTACCTGAACGTATATTTGTTTGCAATTTGACCACACTACATTAATAGTCATTATAATCATTTAGTTTACAAATAAACGTTTAATCTTAATTAAATTTAAATACGTTATTTTGTCTTTCATTTAATTAATAGGCAGTTATTTTGACAAACCAGTGACAACACAAACTTAAAGTTTTTTTAATCCTCAATTTATAGGTATACAATACACATTGTTGATGTCCTTTTGTTTTATTATGTATGTTGGTGTGCTTTGGTTTTATTAAGTGACATCTACTAACTTATTTTTCTGAGTGTACCTAACAATGGTCATATAATTGCAAGTTGTAACTGTTGATTGAACTACCATATCAAATTATGTGCTCCTTCATATTTTATCATTCTTATCTACAGTTGTTAATTATACGTCAGTTACTAGTTATCAATTTATGACCATCGATATATTGTTGTTCTGAAAGTAATGTAACATTAAAATGTCAGAGTTTATGAAAAGTGCACTAAAAGTATTAAGAGTCTTAGGCCTGGGTTCTATATTCCACTACGAAGTGAAAGTGGAATCGTTTTTAATTCCACATTTTCAATTCCGCTGTGTTCTGAAAAACGAGTGAATCGTTTTTTTCACGTCGATTTCATTTTCATTTTGTTCTTAGCAACAGCATAAAAAAATGCGTTAAAAACCAAATTATCACTTTAAAATGAATGAAATTGCAATAAAGAAGAGTGCATTTTTTAACAAAAATAAAAATTAAACAAAAAAATACTTATTTTTAAAATAATTAAAATGAGTTTCGCAATTGTGATTTCCTGGTATTTAATTAAAAAAGAAAAACAAAGAACGGAAAATCTAAATAGAAAAAGGCTTCGTGACTGTTCAAATCCTTTGGAACTACCAGAAAAATCGTAAGACAATAATTAAAACTGAGTCGCAAGTGTTTAAAATGAATAAAAAAAATAGTTTTATTGCGTACTTATTTATTATGATCGCAAAAGACTTTAATCTAGCAGTGGAAAGAAGTACAGCGTCAAAAATTTTAACAAATATGTGTAATGTTTTGAAAACTGTCATATGCCCAAAATAGATTAGATTTGAAAGAAGTCGCGTAGAAATTGAGAAATCAAAAAGATAAATCAAAAAGGAAAATCGTCGGTTGCGGTTCCTCATTTTCTATATTTTCAGTACCTTCGTCATTTTTATTTAATTTTTGTAAAATCACGTTTACTACATTGTCGGAACTGGTGCCATCTAAGTTTGACAATTCAGTAGATGAATTTGTGGTTGTTTACCCTTTGCTAGTCGTCCCGAATGATTTAGCAGCTCTAACACCTTCGACTGCTGTATAAAGGCCAGAAAGTTTGGCAACTGAATCTTCTTTGGATGATATGTGTTGGATATTATTGGGTCCTCCTCCACCTGTTGCCATTACCTCTGCTCTATTTTCGTCCAATTTTTTACGAATGGTAGCCTTGCAATCAGCCCAAGCCTTTTTCCAACCAGTTGCATCGTTTTCTGGAGGTCCTAAGCTGTTTATTGTACTCGGTAAGTCCTTCCACAACTGGTCTTCAACTGTTTTGTCGCCCCTCTAAAAACCTTTGGCCAAACCAGATTTTTTTCCATGAATGTTAAAAATGGGGCCTCTTGTTCCGGATTCATGTGTTGTCCCGTAAAAAATACAACACTTTTTCAGTTAAATAAACGTATATTAACAACATATCACGTTTACTTACATTGTTTGATTTTTTTTTTACTTTTAATATTCAAAATAATTTTATTTTCTAAAAAGTTTGGTTTTTCACTCAGTTAACTAATACCGTTTTACACTTACTTTTTTTGTAGTGAAATTGTTTTATAGAACACATCAAATCACTTTAATTCCACTAGAAACAAAATGGAAATGAAATTTTTCTTTTCATATCACTTATGTGGAATTGGGAACACAAATTGAGCGGAAGTTTCACTTTCACTTCATTTTCGGAATGTAGAACCCATGCGTTAATTTTTAATTTTAAAGCGAAATAGTTGAAATACACTGTGATCCTTTACTACATGGGTTTTATAAAATGTCCTGGAAAGGACACACAAACACGAATTATAAGTTTTTCAAAATTTATTTTTTCTTTAATTACTACTATTACACTCATAATAATTCATGCTTAAAAATACAAATATATTTTTCGTAAATTTTTTTTCGTAGAATGTACAAACATTTTGTTTATATTACAAAACTTTTGTATAAAACAAATTATATAAATTTACAAATTTCGTAAAAAATACAAACATGATTTCGTAATATTTTTTTTAGTACATTGTACAAAAATTTGTAATATTACAAATATTACATATGGATGTTGATGTGGTTAGAGGTCGGATTTGCAATCAGAAGGTTGCGAGTTCAACTCCTGGCCAGGACAAATTTTTTTTTTTTTTTTTTTTTTTTTAGTTTTTATATTTTTTTTTTGTTTATTAATGTTTTTTTAAATTTCTATGTTTCATTTTTTTATTTCATTATTACTATTTTTGTGTTTTGATATAAATGGATATTTTGTATTTTTTTTAATAAAGAGGATCCTAAAACAAGTTAAAGAGGACCCGAAAACACTACTTCCACTTTATTTGCCGGGTTTAGTATGAAATTCAATAAAACAAATATTTAAAAGATAAAATATTTGATAATAAAATGCAATTAGTTTGAAATTGTTGTTTAAGTTTTTTATTATTATTTTTTTATTTTGTTTTTTATATATTTTTTGATATATTTATAAAAAAATTATATTATTTTATTTAGTTCAATAAACATAATAAAAATATTTAATTGCCATTTTACCTTTTTTATTAAATATTTGTAGCATATTTTTCTAGTTTTCATAAAAATTTCATAATATTTTCGACTTAAGTTCCTTTTTAGTTTGCTGTATAGCATCAGCTACTTTGGTGCAATTGGTAGAGGGGTCTACTTCAACACAGCAGGACGTCACTGAAATCGTGAGTTCGATTCTGGTGTGGCACCATTACATTTTTTTTTTTTTTATTTTAAAATAAACCCGTAGGGTATGCACCACATTTTTATTTAAAAAAAGTTTTTACAAAACTTTACGAAATGTGATTTGTATATTCTACAAATTTTTTAGTAATGTCAAAATAACCAAAACTTTCGTAAAATGAACAACGATTTTCGTGTATTTTACCTATAGATTATTATGAGTGTATAATAATATTAGTCGACTTGTTTTGCATTTCTATCAAATACGTGGGTAATTTTTGTTCCATGCTAAAGCGGGTTAATCATATTTGTTGAAGTAAGAATTACATACTGTAATAATTTTAAGTATATGTAATGAATACTTGAAATAATAAAATAAATTATTTTTTTTTTAAATATTGATTTTTTGAAACTTTTAATACCTACACTTTTTCAAAAATGGCACATTTTCGGTCACGTTTCGTCAAGGATTAACGATTAAAAAAAAAATAATTCCTTCGTTTGGAACAAAACTGCGGAGAGTAATGAATGAAAATCGACAAATCTTTAGTAAGAGCCAGTTTTTGGGAGGACGATCAAACTTAGTTTTACAGCTGTTTAGTTAAACTTAAATAAGATATAAACTGCTTTTAAACCTCCATGCTGTTTTTCAGTGATGACTTAAAAAATCTCAAATTAAATAAGATTACCATATTTTACAGCAAAAAGAGTAATGCCATTTTCAAAAGAAATATGGTAGCACTTGCGAATGTCAAAAATGAAAAACAAACAAAACAACGCGCATAGAAAAAAAATGTTTGTTTATTTTGTGCCCAACAATTAAATATTTCTTTTGTTTAATATTGGTTGTAATTAAATATAAAATGGACTCTAAAATAAATGTAAAAATATAAGCCGATGGTTTGGACGAGCGGAAGCGCTGATAAAACTCCAAATCATTATATAAATAAAAACACATTTTCAAAAATTTCGTATATATTGTTTTTTTTTTGGACTTTTAGTTAACAGCTGCTTTATTTATGTATAATTTTCATTCACAGCTGTTATGATTTGACAACTCAAAACTTAGTTTAAACGGCCAACGGTGGCCGGTTAAACTACAATAAAAATATAATAAACTTGATCTCAAAAACAGCATTTTAAGTTTAAACTTCGTTAAAACTATAAACAAGGTTGAACTACATCCCAAAAACTAGCTCTAAATGGACATCGTCACGTATACGTATTATATTGTCTACATTTAATATTACGTATACGTATAAGTAACTCATTGAGTAACACATTGAGTAAACACATCAATCATACGCAGTGTATTACTTATATTAGCTAATTTTATAACACATCTCATTAATTTTATTAAAATTTAATATACTTCCATTAGCATAAAAACACATGTTGAAATTTAACAGTTTCCCCAAAAAGTTTTATGTTGTGTTTTTTTTTTTGTCATCTTTTAACACTTATTTAATTAAATATACATTTTTTAGCATACTTTTAGTATACTAAACGCAAAACATATTTTAATAATTTTGTTCATTATAACTAAATTGTATGAAGACAAATGCACACATGGGGCGGTACATTAAATTTATGTTGAAACGACATCGTGGCACTTAAGCAATAGTAATTGAAACAAAATCCGGAATTAGTAGCAGCGGCACAACAGCATCAGCAGTTGCTCTGGCAGCAACAGGCTTTTATTGCAACATTATGATTTTTTAATATTTATTATTCGCACTAATTGTATAACTAAAAACTAATTAGACTAATGTATATTTTATTAGTTTTGTCGCCTTGAGATTTGTTAATACATTCCGCTGTAATTAATAATAATACTCTAAATTGTAGAGTAGTAACATCAATTAAAACTTAATGAAATATTTCCCTTTCAATCTTGGTTCACATTATTATAACATTAAATGCAAATGTTTGCCTAAATTTCAATAAATTTTAATTTAAATAAGTTTTAACAATTTTAAAAGCTTTATTGATTACAAAATAAAGACTGTTACTCAAAGACATATAAGACACACTTTTTCTTTGTTAAACCTGTATAATAGGATGTCCCTTAAAAACGATTGTCGATGTTTGTTCAATGCAAGTGGTTCCAAATGAAATAATGAGATTTTTTTTTTTTAATGGCGGATTTTTTTTTAAAACATATATATTGTTAAATTTATAAGTTATCAAAATTCTAATTTTTTAAAAATTTATTTTTTTATGTGAGATGTTAGTTTTGTTCGGTTAAAGATCATGAACATGTTTATAATAAAAAAATAAGTTAGTAGAAAAGTTAGTAAAACGTCTTGTAAATCAGGTATACTATTTTTTAGCAAAATTTTTTGCTAAAATCGTGTTTTCAGCTAAAATTTTTGTTATACTTATTCAGCACTTAACTGTTTTGTACTAATGCTTTACTAATATACTAATGATTTACTAATTAATTTTGTTAAAAAAAATTATGCTGATAAGCACATTAATAGTTTGGACGACAACCAGATTGAAAGATATAGGCAGAATGAAGTAGATGTCGCGGCATGTAGTAGAGAAGAGGAAAATAAAAAGTACAACTCTAATAAGGCATATAAAAAAATCAACCATGGAAGATTTTTGTATCTGGTTTTCATACATAAAACAAAATTGAGGATTAACACAACTTAAATTTTGCGTTGTCACCGGCTTGTGAAAATAACTGTCTATTAATTAAATAAAAGACAAAATAAAATATTTATTTATTTAAACTAAATGTTTATAGATTAATAATCTAGTGTGGTCAAATTGCAAACAAACATATACAGACATGTAGACAGAGAAAAGCGAAAGACAAAGACACACATCATAGGTAGATTTTTATGGTTCCTTTTTCTTATTGCAAAAAAGGGTTGTTTTTTCGTTTCGTTCGTTTTTGTTTATTTTTTCGTTTCGTTTCTATAATTATCTTCGGCAGTTGCTTCCTTTAAAAGATAGCATCATTTAGACAACCATTGATGTAAGTAATTGAAAGAAAATTTTTGTTATATTATATATATTTATTTCTATATATTTTCAGATATTAAATTAATTCATGTCGTCAATATGGGAAAATGAAAATTTTTATATTTCGTTATTATAGTAAATTATTTTTAAAAGAATCTCAAAAATATGTTTTATGATTTTCAGCAAATAAATTAACTAAATTATAATTTTTCTACAAATTTTTTGGGTTTTTTTTCAGTCTACTAAAATTCAGCAAACAATTTATTAATTTTTAGCAAGGCTTTTTTATTTCTAATCTACTAAGTGTTAGCAAAACTTTTGCTGAATCTACTAATTTTGTTGCTAAAAATCAGCTCACTGATTTTCAGCAAAAGATTTTGCTGACATTAGCAATTTTTTTGCAAGCACCCTCCTGACTAAAATTTTGCTGACTCAGCAAAATTTTTTGCTGACTTTACAAACTTTTTTTTTTGAGTGTAGAGAAATATATTTTATATGAAAAATTTCAGTTAGTTTAAAATATCACAACATTAGATATTCTAAATATGTGGAAATTGTTGGACGATTCCTACAAATTTCCTCGAATTTCGGATATAAGATCAAGGGGAAAAAGGTAGTAAAATCTTTATTAACACCATAATGGATCAATAGTATATTTAAGATAAAAATGGTCGAAACTTTTTTGTATTAAAAATTTTTAATGTTTTTAGTATTCCAATGGAAAGGTTAATACCAATTTGCATTTTATTTGATACCAAATTTCGTATTTTATTTCTTTGATAGAAGCATGAAAATTGGGTTATTTTTACCCAAAATTTTAACCTTTGAACGTGTCAGCTCTATCACTTAAGCTGCAGTGCTGCCTTATTAGTTTTAAGGGGGTACATGACATTGGCCGTTTTTTGAAATCGACTTTTTTTTATAATTTTGTATTTTAGTAAATATTTCATGGAAAAATTCCTACGGGTTCAAAAGTTACAGCCGGATTAGTGAGAGCGCATTTTTAATTTTCGCGCTACCTGCGTACGGCAGCTGGTAGATACTTGTTTGACTTGCTACCTGACTTTTGGTGGTTGTTATTTCGTACCTGCTTGAAGGGTGTGTTTTTTTGTGTTTTTGAATTTGTGTTTTTGAATTTTGAAGAAACAGCACAACACAAGATAATGAAGGCATACAGTACGAAGCAGGCATGGCAGATTGAAGGTAACCTTTTTTTTCTTTGTTCACAAACTTTGAACGCGTTTATCTCGAAACCACGTTTTTCGTACTGGTTGCGGCACTAGCGGGTTCAGTTTTTGACGAATTTTTTTTTTAACTTTTTAACGCTATCGTATGACACGAGCTTTTTTTTAAATTTTTTCGATTTTTTATGAATTTTTAAAGTCAATATTTTTTTTCGAAAAAACACACTTTTAAATTTGGAACATCACCAAAAATTTAAAAAAAAATTAAAAAAAAGCTCGTATCATACGATAAGCAATTTTGTTAAGATTTAAAAAAGTCATTTTTTTCCAGATCGGATAATTTTTGCGACTCCCAGCGCTGCAACCACGAGGCCCCTTTTTTTCTCTGCCGCCAGTTTGGAGCTCTATAAAACCATGTTGTAGTGAAAAATATATTTTTTTGAATTTTTTTTCTTGTAATATGTTCAATTCTCTACAACAATAAAAAAAAAATTTGGAAAAATTTTTGTTTTTGACTGAGTTATGAATTTTTAAAAAAAGGTCTGTTTTCTCTGCAGCGTATGTCATGTCCCCCCTTAAATAAAACATAGTTCTTACCTTTGTGTTTTAATACAAAACTTAACAATTTAATTTCACTGCATTCAGAGCAGCGGTTCCCACAAACTTTTTCAGGGACCGGGGCTCCCTGCCTACCCTGGGTACGCCACTGATCATGTTAAACGTACATTCACATTTTTAATTAAGTTAAGCGAAATTTGGCTAATCATTACCACAGTTGCCAATTCAACTTTTAGTTGACATTTTAATAGCAAGTATTTTTAACCATGTTATATAGATATTTTATTTCATTTATTAAATTCACTTACACTTCCATTCAGGGATTTTTATTGATATAGTCAAATTATTAGTGTTTTCAAAATTCGCTTTAATTATTATAAATTATTTTTTAAAAATGAACTCAAAATTTGTCAATAATATTTATTCACGCCTACTTCACTAACTTTTTGGAAATATTTTAGGAGTTGTTCCATTTTTGTTCGTCTCTTATAGGAGAACAAATACTTTTAGTTTGACATTACTGCCATATCCTTTTTTCAGCTGGACAGTTGGCTTGAAAAGCAACATATGTATTTATACATATAAAAATATGTATATACATTAGGCCGGGTCGATTTGTATTGAGGCAAAAAAATCGCTCAACGTTCAAGAAAAATCGTATTCTAGTATCAAAATAAGAAACTTTGCCGAAGGAACCATACCTCTAAAACGAATTCCGAGATTTGTACATTTTGCTTTAAAAACACGGCTAAAAAGGACGGACCTCTTTCAACTTAAATTTTAACCCCTTAACGGTCACCTAGAATGATGATTTATGCATTAATCTGCTAGCGCGTCTCCCGGAGATGAAGTAGCTCCCATAACCTTGGAGAGATTCCTCCTACTTTCTGAAATATCGAAGTGGGCTTTTTCAAAATTTGACCCTACGGGTCAAAAGTCGGGACATCGGAATTCGTTTTAGAGGTATGGTTCCTTCGGCAAAGTTTCTTATTTTGATCCCTAGAATGCGATTTTCCTTGAACGTTGAGCGATTTTTAAATCGGCCCGCCCTAATATACATATATGTACTCAATTCCGCTCTAAATGCCAAACCAAACATTTTCACATTATGAATTAAGTTTTCCAATATTCTACTATGTACAATTTGTGACACATATTTTCTTTTCGTTGTCGTTCCAGTTGCTTTTTGTTGTTTTTTACTTTTTGTTTTTATTTCTTTCTTCGACTATAAATTGAAATTTATTGAATACCATGTTTCGTGAGAAACTATTACCAACCATAATATTTATTTAACTGCATTCATACATACATATACACTTGAAATATGAACCATTTTAAAGGATATTTTCTAATAGTTTTAGTATAAAACCTCGTTGATTTTGAATTGTGGTTTGAAATCGATATCGATATCGAAAAGTTTAAAAATATATCAGTTAGACCTGCTAACTTATCTCACAATAATTCCAGTTTACGGCTTAATCATAGTTATGAAAGTTAAATCGATTTGGAAATATCTGTGGTTAAAGATAAATTCTGGTTATTTTTAGAAAAGTTACTCGCCATTTCCTTCCTTTTTTCTGTTTTAACTGGGGCTTATAATTTAAAATACCCCATATGTATTTAAAATTGCATGTTTAATACAATACTGCTATTGTGTTCTGTACTTCTACTACTTGTATAACTACTACTTCTATCTAATACTAATGGCAGACAAATATGTCCCTACAATAACAGAAATATAGAATACAAAAATTGTATTTCTTTTATTTGCATAAAGTGTTTTCCAAGCCAAATATCCAGCTAAAACGAATGTATATCCCAAGTATTTGTTGTCGAATAATATATGGACCAATTTGAAATTTTTTTCAATAATTGGGCAAAGTAGGAGTGGTTCAATGTTAACAAATTTTGCTCTCACTTTTTATAATAATTTAGGTGAATTTGAAAATGTTAGAAATTTGAATATGTCAATAGATTTTATTTTTATAAAATATTTAATATATGAGGAATAAATAATACATCTAATAAAATTCCATACATCCCGGGTAAAAATTTTAATATGGATTATAATTCAATTATATCTCATTTGTTAAGTTCCCATATATAAGCACATACAAACTGATCCGAAATATGGGTCATCTACTTGCATCTAATTATATCAAATTAGATATAGTTTGATACAATTTTTTACGTGATTTGTACATTAAATTATAGCCAATTAGATATAAATATATTTGATTTTATAAAATGTTAGCCGATAGTAGGTATGCTTTTTGCATCTTGAAGTTATTCTTAAAAGTTTTTAAGTTTAAAATTTAAATTTATAGAAATCAATAATTTTAAAGAGCAAAATTTCTTTAAATGGAACAACGAAATGATTAAAAATTGTCAAGAACAAATTTTGTGTATAAAAAATATATAATTAAGTTGTATTGTCTTATAAAACGTATACATTTTTATTTGAAATTATATAAAATAAATCACTTGAAAATGATTTCGTTATAAAATTAATATGGTTATATGTGAAGCCATATGTAGTAAAGTTTTAATTCTCAGATAACTTAATTTGATATTGAACTTTACCAAAATATATATGGAACTATATATAAGCTTTATAAAATTATAAGGACAATATTTTCAGTATGGCGTCACATATATTTTAATAAGACTTAGCATGGGACCATATATAATCATATCGTTCAGTGCATTTATTTGTAATATTATTACATGGCTTAAGATTAAGTAAGATTTGGAGACATATAATAATATCAAGTACCGTATAAAAAATGTTCTCAATAAAAATTATCAGATGTATTTGTATATAAACATATAAACATATTATATATGACTAGATATAACTACGAGGGCGGATCAATAAGTCCGTGACTTTTCGTACTTCCCTCGTAGTTATATGAAATGCTATCAAATTTTGAGCAAGTTCCGTCATTTACTCTGCGTTTGTTTAAGAGCTGTTTAAAACATACAACCTCGTGGATTTTTTTAAAAATGGAAAAAAGTGAATTTCGAGTGCTCATTAAATATTATTTTTTGAGAAATAACAGTCAATCAAACCAATGAAAAGCTTCATAAATACTATAGGGACTCTGCACGGTCGATTTTAATGGTAAAAAAGTGGTTTTACTGACTTTCGTTGTGTTCGCCCAAGTACAAATGACGCTGAACGTTTTGGACGGCCAATTAGGTCAATTCTACAATAATTATCTCACTCTGGGGCGAGGTCGCGGAAACTCTTATCTATGACAAGGGGCGAACTAAGGAATGTGACGGGTTACCTCACGGGACACTGTGGCCTTAGGTATCAATTGTAGAAGAAGGGACGATCCTCTACGGATACGTGCAGGTTTTGCGAATTGGAACCCGAGACCTCAGAGCATGTTCTTTGCAAATGTCCGAGGCTCTCCGACAGGAGGGTGCGTTTTTTTGGTGGTCGAATAGTGACGCCATCGGACGTTTGGAACTGTTTACCTGGTAGAATAGTTGGCTTCGTAGGGAGCCTGAACCTATAGGGTGTATTCGCTGGCAGCACAAAATACCAACTTCTGGTCGCGGTGCATAGGGCCACACTACTCTAATCTAATCTTGGTCAATACAACCGAAAATGTCGAAAAAATCCACGATATGGTGTTGGCCGATCGAAGAGTAAAAGTGCGTGAGATTGATGATGCCATAGGCATTTCATATGGCAGTGTGGTTTCGATCTTAAATGGGTTTAAGAAAGCCGTCTGCAAGAAGCCCTCAATTGACCATAAACGTAATCTTGGCCAATAAGGTGATGGCAACAGTTTTTTGGGATGCACGCGGTATAATCCACATCGATTACCTTTAAAAGGGAAAAAACAATAAATGACTAACATTATGCCAACTTATTGGATCGATTTAACGAGGACTTATTGATCCGCCCTCGTATTTTTACCAGTGATGTCATGTAGATTTAACATAGAAATATTGAAATGTATATGAACGATAATATTAAGCGAATAATATCTGCAAAACTAAACCGAGTTACACGATGAAACTTTCTAAATCGAGAGCAAAACACCTTTTTATAATACAAAAAAATTTACCCATTTTTGGATAAATTAGGTTTTCATAAAAAAATTACAAGTTTTTCAAGTTCTCCATAAAAAGTCTATTAATATAGTACAATTTCTAGCATTTTCTAATTTCAGTGAAATTATTGAAAAACACATACTTGTCAATATTTAACAAAGCCCGCCTCTTCTAAAATTCGGAAAAATTGTAAAAGTTTTCCTTTTTTTATTCGCATCGTATAGGGCAACAAATACTTTAAGTTTGACAAGTTGTTTTTTTTTTCTTTACTTATTCCACAGGGGAACATAGGGCTTCTACAAGATTATTCCAACTTATTTTATTATTACATATCGTTTTTATTTCGTCAAAAGTTGTGTGTATTGTCTTGAGTTCCTGGTTGATTGTTCTTCGTCAGGAGATGTTCGGATTACCCAAGCGTTGGCTTCCTTGAGGGTTCCATTAGAAAGGAGTTATTGTAATGTTTCCGGTTAGCTTTCTTAATGTGTGGCCTATCCGTTTCCCTTAAGTCTGGCTATTTGACAATTTATAGGTGTCTCGTTCGTAAGCTTCTACAGGTCTGTGCTGGTAATTGTGTTTGGTCAAAATATGTGGCATGTTATGCGCAGACATTTATTTATAAAAACCTGTAGTCTTTGTTCAATAGATTTTGTTATCAATCATGTTTCGCTGAAATAGATAAGTGCAGATTTCATACATGCATTCAATGCACGTATCTTTGTATTTTTCGAATTTTGTGGTGATCGCCACGTTGTATTTAATTGGCTTAATACTGATCCAGCCTTTTTGACCCGTTTTTTCCACCCCACCATCTATTGCTGTTATGTATCCCTGGTAGAAAAATTAATTAACATATTACATTTTTGATTTAGTATTACAATATGGTTGTCAACTGTGTTGTTTTATCAATGTTTATCTCCAAACCTACATTTTTTGATAGCATTACCAGATAATTTACTTTGCTCTGCATATCATAAAATGAGTGAGACATGAGTCAAATGTCGTCTGCAAACTCCAAATCTTCAAGGTGACAATGTAAATACCATACAAAGCCCCTTCTCCTACTGCACCGTTTAAGCCTTACTTGATCTAGTACGACGGCGAATATTAGCGTAGATAATGGTTATCCCTGTTTCACTAGAGCGTTTACTTGAAAGGTTTCGCTGCCATTATGACAGACTTGAAGTGCTGTATTGGTATAAATGGCTTTAGTAAGGATTATCAGCTTTGATTTTACCCCTTTTGCTACTAATGCCTCACAAATTGCTCTACGCCTTATAGAGTCCAAAGCTTTTCTGAACTCAATAAACTATTACAGCACGAAGGGTATTGGTTTTATCCAGACAATTGCGATGAGAGCAAAAGCCTGCTTGCTACTCACGTAATGATTTCTCAGCGCACTGCAACCTGTTGCTTATTATTATGGCCATGACTTTGTGTATTTTGTTTTTTAAATTTTTTAGATAGCGCATGTGAACTCTTCTATACTGGGGCATCCTGTACGTATTGCGTTGTTGGTTGCTAAGCCTATAAGAGAACGATTTTCAGTATTATTATGGTCAGTGATGTTGATTATATCTTAAAAGTGTTGCTTCCACCTGCGATTATGTTCCTCAGTATTTGTAAGTATCTGTCGGTAAATGTCTTTTACAAATGTGGTTTTGGTTGTTTGTCGATTTATTATCTGGTACAGCTCCTTTATATTATTCAAACCTACAGCCGTTTCCGCTTCCCTGGCGATTTTCATTTATCGTTGCGGGCTGTTGCTACGTTACAGCTGTTGCTACGTTGTTGTACTGTGTTTTGTAGTTGGGATTTTCAAGTTTATGTTGTTTGAGATTATTTCTTTTCTGAATTAGTTGCCAGGTTCTGTCGGATAGCCATATTTTTTTCCTGTATATAGCCAATTTCATCTCTAGGAATATTGCTTAATAAGTTGCACGTTTCCTCCCAGACTGGGTTGTTTGCCAGTACACCTTCTCTTTGAGCTAACCCAACTTCGTCCTTCTTCTCTTTTATTTTTAGTTTCCTGACTATCAAAGCGTTTGTGAGTTTGTTGTATGTGTTTTTCCTGTACATTTTCGAGCTAGTAGTGGCACTACTAGCTCGTGATCGCTGTCCAAGTCAGCTCCCCTTTTAGTGCGCACGTCCATTAAGGAACTTCTCTCTATTTGATTACGTGTTTTGCCATCAAGTGGGGACCCTGTTATTTGTGTATATTTTTGTGGGATAATATTGAACCGCTGATAACCAGTTGGAGGGTTTGCCAACATTTTATAAACCCTCTCCATAATTATTTCTAGTTCCAATACAGTGTGTACAGCGGCTATTATGAGTATGTCGCGGTTTGTTATTATGTATGAAAATGGCGGTTAATTGGTTGTAGAATTAATCTTTTATGAAATTATCAGCGTTTTCAGTGGGTGCATAGCATTGGATGATGGTGATATGTTTCCCAGCTTTACTGAAGACACGGCATTTAATAATTCGATGTGATATAGCTTCCCATGTATTTACGGATGATTTAAGATCTTTGGATATTATTAATACTACCCCAATTTTCTTTCTGCTGTCATTTCCACCGTACAACACAACATTTCCGTTAGCAGATGTTAGCTGACCCTTTACACACCATCGCATTTCACTAATGCCCAGAAAAGCAACTTAATATTTTAACATTTCTGCCGCTACTTGAGAGAACCTTGATGTTTGACTAATCGTTCTAACTTTACATTGTCCAGTTCTTGTCAGTGTTCGTGAGGCAAAGGCTTTCATCAATGTTGGGGATATTTCATTTATTTTTCTCTCTCTGGTAGTAGTTCCATTGATCGATTGAGATTTAGAAAAGTGAGGGATTTACTCACGGTGTTCTAAAATGCTGTCAGCTCATAGCCAACATTCTGGCTATTGATGAAAGGCGTGGTAGAGAAGAATGAGTGTATTTTCTAAAAATCATAACTACATTGTAAATTTTTAATTTTCTGAATCAGACTGCGCAGTTTCTGGTATTGAACGTTCGTCAGTGACCCTGTTTTTTGAATTTTTTGAATAATGTAATATTTGTTAGGTTTTTATTTGTTCGATTGCGTCTATATGAAATTTTCTGTGCAATCACTGACCGTGGTATAGATAAACTGATTTCTAATGCCACATGCACTCGCACTACACGTTAGACACTGAGTGCGTTTAGCGAACTGAGCTATCGTCAGGTCGAGTTTTGTTGTGATTAAAACTAGTTTTATTCAATACATTTATTAAACTACAAACAGTAAACTACATAATATTCTTAGTATGAGTTTCAGTGATTGACAATGCGTTGGTTGTCACCTAAGCTCCTGAGACGCATCAGAGATATGATGCCGATCAGTGTATTCAGGCCTATGTGCCCCCTCACATTAGCTGCCAACAAACGGGTGCCTGAATGACATTACCAGTGAATACTCGATATGGGAAAGGAAGTCGTGAGCTGCTTGGGAATTTCTGATAAATAAATCACTTCTGGCTAGCCCTAAGTGGATAGCGTTCAGATAGCTGTCAATCTCTGTGAAAGACCCCCTTCTCCAACATTTGACATTGACACGATAAAATTGTTCCTGTAGCGGGGCAGTTCGCTTGGAAAGTTTCATATATGCTTTAGAGTTATGTGTAATTTATTTTTATTTTTTTTACTATACACTAAAATATTTTATATGTTATATGAACTAGTGTCAGTGCATTATTGTGTGTGTGTGTGTGTATGCAAGTATGCATTAGAAAGGAAATGTTGCATGTTGAAAATTTGTTACGTGTCTCGGAAACATTTTAACCCACAAATATATATGGGGCAGTATATAACAACATTTATTGTACTTTATGTAACGTATTTTAAAAGAGCAATAACATTTTGTCAAAGAATGGTTTTTGCGTTTAAAGTACATAAATGAGCAATAACACTACTCGACAAATTACAATTTTTGGAAGCACCTCTTTTTGCAATACATAATTTTCGCATAATCTTGGTACGCATATCACAAATATGGCAAAAATTTTAATATCAAACTGTTTTCGAAATATTTCATATATTTGATTTTTATCGAACACCCTGTTTTTTTTGAAGTTTTGCCTCAAACCCGTGAAATCGAACTTAAAATATTAAAAGCATTTTATAGTTTTCAAATCTTAGAAAGTTAAGATTTCCTTTGATTATAATAATTGGTTTTAACGTTCCAGAAAGTTTTTAGGATTCTTGATTATGTTTAAGAGTTTTTCTTTGATAACAAATTTTTTAAGAGTCTATGATACAGGGAGGTTTTAAAAACGTTCGACCAACCTTTCATATAAAAATCTTTTAAATTTGAGTAAACTTGGTATTTATATTTTTCTAGTCGATGTGGAGTTTACGTATTTTTTGGGGTTTTTAAAAAAAATGTGTATGAAATATACAAAGTTTGAATTATCATTACTTTTGAATACGTCAACAGAAAATTAAAAAGTTTGTGTCATTTTCAAGAACAAATCGTAAACAGTGTTGCACAAAACTAATTTTTTTTTAGCGAAAAGTAAACCGAAATTTGAAAAATGTCAATTATTCGCGAATGTATTAAAAAGCTCATAATTATTTTTTCTTAAATTTATTTTACAATTAAAGTAAAGCTTACAACATATAACAATTTCAGGTTGGGAAAATAAACAGAATTATTCTGGGAGTATCTTTGATATTTAAAATAAAATTTTGTACATTCACATAGCACCCTACTACAAAGTTCAATATTTTTTGCCACGCATAGGAAAATCGATATCCATATTAAACAAGAGACCACTTGTAGTTAAGCTGTGTAGTCATATTTTCGTTATCACATCTAATGTCCTTTCTAAAGGACATTTAAAGTTAAATTTTTAAACAAATTATTTAAATATTTGCACTCATTAAATGAAGCCAATATGGATATCAGATGAAAGATAACCTTTGATATTCCACAAAATTATTTGTCGTAATATTTTAGGATTAGAAATTTTAAAAAATTTCCTTTTGAAAATGTTATTCTTCAATATCATTGTTAGTTTTAAACAATTTTTTGAAAGGTTAAAAATGCCCATATACAAACAAAATTTTTATATATTAAGTCTGTTCGATTACTTTTCCTGTAAAGTCCAGTAAAAATTACTCGGTAACAATATTACAGAGAGTAAGACCAAAATTATAAAAATATAAAAAAAAGTAAACAAACAGAAAATTTTTAAGAATTAGTAAAACAGATTAATAGATTAAAACAGATTAATACCAAATATAAAAAAATCATCTGGTTATTATTGAAAGGATAAAAGTTAATTTAAAATGTTGACCAGAAACATTTTATAATGTTTTCTAACTTCCTTCTTAGTTAATTCTTTAATATTTATCACTTTAAATTCATAAATAACACCGTTCAACAAAATCAGAAATATTTGATGCATCGCTTTGCGATCTATCATTTCTAAATGAATTTAGGACGCATATCACGAATATGACCTTAGAATTTTAAAGTTAGATACAGTTAAAGAAATATTTAAAAAAAAAAGGTTTTTGTAGAAAATTTAAATTTTTGACAAACTTTTTGGAAAAAATACAAAATTGAAAATAATAATGCTACTTTTTAGCAACATTCAAAGAGTATACAATATGCCTTTTAATTTGATATATTACATGTTTCGAAAGATTAGATAATATTCCCTATGCACGTATTTAATGTTGAAATTTGTAATTTTTCACGATTTCGCTATAAAAAATCGATAACAAAGAGAATATTCAAAATTTTAATATGTACCTTTAGTAAACATCACGGGTTACTTAATTTATGAAAAAAAATCGCGTTTAGTTTAAGAAAAAAATAGCTTAAAATCAAAAATTTTATATATTTTTATGCCTTTAAAATATGGAGTCTGTGACAAATCATAACTATTTGAATTCATATAAAAACATTCAAGTATGTTAAACATATGTTTTTTCATCAAAACCAATCAAGTTTTTAGATAATTGAAGTGCGCTAATTGAGTAACGCTTTAAATGAAGCATACTCATTAGGGCGGGTCGATTTGAAGGGAGGCAAAAAAATCGCTCAACGTAGAAGGAAAATCGTATTCTAGGGATCAAAATAAGAAAGTTTGCCGATGGATACCTCTAAAACGAATTCTGATGTCCCGACTTTTGACCCGTATGGTCAAATTTTGAAAAAGCCCACTTTGATATTTCAGAAAGTAAGAGGAATCTCTCCAAGATTATGGGATCATGGGAGCTTCTCCGGGAGACGCGCTAGCAGATTAATGCATAAATCATCATTCTAGGTGGCCGTTAATGGGTTAAAATTTAAGTTGAAAGAGGGCCTTTTTAGTCGTGTGTTTATAGCAAAATGGACAAATCTCGGGATAGAGATATTTCAGAAAGTAGGAGGAGTCTTTCCAAGATTAGGGTCTCTATTTCTTCTCCGGAAGACGATCTAGCAAATTTATATATAAATTATATTCGATTGGGTTGGATTCGATTGGGGCACTCTAAATGGGTCAAAGTGAGATTTTTCAAAATTTGACCCTACGGGTCAAAAGTCGGGACATCAGAATTTGTTTTAGAGGTATGGTTCCTTCGGCAAAGTTTCTTATTTTGATCCCTAGAATACGATTTTTCTTGTACGTTGAGCGATTTTTAAATCGACCCGCCCTAATACTGATACACATACTATTTATATTTTCTCTATAGTACATTCATACAAAATTAATTTTAATAAACAAGTTACAAACATTTAATTTCAGATTGAATTTTTGAATAATTTTAATATATTTATTAATGGTTTTTTGAGGGAATGAATTAAGTGGAATATAAATTACCATCAAGTGCTAAAATTTTGTAATTTGCATTTAGGAATTTTATAATATTTGCAAAAACTAAAAACAATCGCAATTAATTGATATTTTTTAAAATGCTCTAAGTCCCCATTTTAAACCCGTATTAAAAGTAATTCGAAGTTTATTTAGGCATATGAACTAAAAGAAATTGTAAAGAAAATAAGTTAAAAGTTAAATTCGCGAATATTTCAAAACCCAGAGCTAATATTAAAATTTATTGTTCGTATTCGTAATATAGGTCCTAAAATCTATCAGAAGTTATAAATCGCATGAACGATGCCTTTTTAGTATTTAACTGTGTAATCATAATTTAATTCAGAATTTATTTTTGTTTATTAAAATAAAATCCTATTTATTCAATCGCATGTTTTTTTCTGCTTTCAAATTCTTACTGGCAAAATGTATCCATTTGGCATCGAATCGAATTCTCGCTTTTTTCTTTTCTTGTACTGAGTATTGGGTAAATCGAACAACATCCAGTAAACATTTGTACGAATTTGTACAAATTTTTGTGTTATCGAACAAACTCATCATATTATTTTTTTCTGTTTGATATTTGCTTTTACATGGCTAACTGAAATGTTTGTTGTTGCTAAACTAATACAGCTAGAAGGCTGAAATTTGTGTATCTGCCTTTGTGTGCGTTGACATGTTGGGGTGTTGGCGCGCTGGCACGATGAGGTGCACGTCGCGCACAGGTCTGTGCATCCTAGTTCTTAATAATCCTTGCCTTTGACGACCATGTCGCCTTTTGTAGCAGGGTCCTGTAGGAAATGGAAGGAATCAACTCAAAATATCTCAATGTTTCTTGAAACTTTAAGGATTGGACCGTGTCCTACCAAAAGTTTTGTCCAATATGCCCAAGAGCGTTTGCGAAAATATTTACCAAAAATTACGAAAAAATATACATATTATTTCACTTTGCGGTCACACTATTCGGCTCTTAGACCATATTGTTCGCCGTGGTTGGTATAATCTGAAAGCTACATTTATCCTTTGTCAATAAACATTAAACTCGGGAAATCTGATAAAAGAAATTGTACCTAATATAATAAAAATTAAAAAGGGACCCATATTAACCATTCGTCAAATGGTTAAAGCAGCACCAACTTTTAAAGTCCGATAACCCAGCAAAATCTCAGTTATGTGCTCCAATTACGAGTATCTAAATAATGAGCCGTAGTATTAGGGCCAACTGCATATTATTCGGCTACAAAACAAGTTTTTTTTTTTGGTCGACGAGGTCGTTTTTGAAAGTAGCTTCACATATTTGCTTCATCAAAAAACACACCAAATTTATGCACTCCACTGATTTTTAGACTCATTACACTGTGCTACACAGAAAAATCACTTTGAAAGTGACCTAGTGTAGGTTCTACCATAACTTTATCAATTTTCAACCGATTTTAACAAGTGATGTCTCATTTTAATCAGGAAAACATATTGTTTAAGAATATTGTTGCCTTGAAAGAAGATTCGAAGAAAACCCTCGTAGAAGTTTAAAAAAAAAAAAATAAAATTTTAGTTGTTATGAAGAAAAACTCTACATATTTATATTAATAATATAGGAAAAGTATATATATTTGGAAAGACGAGGAAATTTTCTTTTCAAAACCGTTTAAAAATTCATAATTGGTTTGAAAAATTACTGAATGTTTGAAATCGACAGTCGCAACAAATACACTTTTACCGTTATCTCGAAAATTTGGGGGTATATTGAAACTTCTAAAACCGGTTTTGTAATGTACTCACCGAGACTAACAACCTACACTAGGTCACTTTCAAAGTGATTGCAATTTTTTTTTGTAGCAGAGTGTTATTTTTCTCCATAGGTATTTAGTAATGACATGTCATTATCTTGCACATCCCCCATATAAATGTAATGAAATTTGTAATGACATTTGTAAGTACTTGCCCTTACCAAATATTTACTAATATAACCACACATATGGTAATGCTTTTCTACACTGGGATACTTACATTTTTCAACATTTAAAAAAAAATAATATATTGGAGAAGATTTTGCATTTGCAAATGAGTTCCTAAATACACGAAAATCTTTTAATGTCCGAAAAACAATCGGGGTTTCGTCCCAACCACAGCTGTGTAACTGCACTGGTTGACGTGTCCGAGAATATAAGACGCGAACTCGATAATGGTAAAATTAATTTCCTGGTACTTCTCGACCATTCCAAGGCATTTGACACTGTAAACCATCAAACGTTATGCATGAAATTAAAAAAATGTTTCAACTTTTCATCTTCATCAACTAATTTAATATCGCCTTATCTAACTGATAGAAGTCAATCTGTACACGTTAATAAAACTACAGGGTTCGATCCTAGGACCTCTCCTTTTTTCTGTTTATGCCTATGATTTACCACAGCAACTTACTTATTGTAAAATACATATGTATGCGGATGATGTTCAGTTGTACTTAAGTAGTCCTGCAAACTCTGTTAGTGAAAATGTCGAAAAACTTAATTATGATCTAAATAAAATACATTGCTGGGCAGTTGCGAATAGCCTTTGTCTTAATCCACAAAAATCAAAATGTTTAGTAATTCATAAAAAATCCATTACACCACTTTTTGAAAATGATATTTTAATAAACAGTAAAAAAAAATCGAAATGGTGCAAAGAGTTAAGAATTTAGGGGTAGTGTTTAACAGCAATTTATCCTGGTCAAGCCACATAAATACTCTCGTAGTTCAAACATATGCAAAACTTCGAACGCTGTGGGTAACACACCACCATACACCACTAAGAGTAAGGCAACTTCTTGCAAAGGCTTACCTGATTCCTAGTCTAATTTACGGCTGTGAACTTTTCGCTAACTATGATTCCATCAGCAAGAAAAAATTAGCGGTTTTGTATAACAACATCATAAGATATGTTTACGGATTGAGGAAGAGTGATGGAGTCTCTGCTGTTTCAAAAAATCTTTATGGTGTATCTTTCGAAAACCTTCTTAAAATTAGAGTCCTTATTTTTCTGCACAAAGTTGCATACACTGAAAAACCACAATACCTTTTTAATTTTATACAATTTGCTAGATCTACCAGGGGTAAGAACATGATTATACCTAGATTTAAATGTCTTGTGTCAGAATGGCAATTTTTCAGAAACGCCGTTCGTCTTTGGAATGATGTGCCAAACAACCAACAAACAAATAGCAACGCAATTCTTTTAGGAAATTTTTATTTGAATCTTTTGCTAAACTTAAATAAAAATTTCTCGTTCGAGATTAATTTGTAAAATGTTATCATATCTTTATTTTATGTTTATTTATATATTGTTTTAAATTTTTCATGTAACTTTTAATATTATTAATTTTAGTATATTTATTTTTTTTTTAATTTTATATTTAATATTAATTTTTTATGTGGCATTCCTTGTAAACCAATATAATCCTGTGCTTAATTATAAGACTTGTTCTTGTTGCGCAGGAAATCGATAAATAAAAATAAAATAAATAAAATAAATATTCTCATATATGTACAGTGGCTCCAATATGGCACCCGATTTGCATTTTAAAAAAGGGTCTATAATGAAATGGCCACCAGGTTTGCCATGGTAGTTAGAATTTTAAAATATAGTTTTTTAATAATACTTAATATTGTGTCTTTCTGTAGCAAAAAGAATTGTTTTATAGAACCATTTTTTTTATAATTGTTTAAATATTATTTTAATGCCGAACAAAATCTCAGTAATGAGTTCGCATTATCTAAATAATGAACAGTAGTATTAGGGTCAATTTAACTCGCTTACTCGCTGCATTACAAAGAAGTAAAAAATAATTGGTTACTAAAATAATTAGTTATTAATATACTTATAAGCAACTAGCAAATATGTGATTACAAGTTTTGAAACAATAAGGCTTATACTTATCAGTAATTCAAAAATAAGTAGTCGACAAAAAACATTTAATGTGTAATAAAATAATTAGTAGCGCGTAAGCTTGACTGCTTATAAAAACGACTTCGTCAAATAAAAATAACTAGCGCTGAAGCCAAAGAATTAAGATATTTATTTTCATTATATTACCACTAACGTGGTAATGAAAGATTTTGCTGGGAAGTTTTGATAGGAGAGTGATATAATAACGCTGTAAAAAGCATCTAATAATTTGAGGTTTTAATTATAAAACAAATTTTGTAAAAGTCTAAAAACTTTTATACTAGGGTAGCCATATAATTAATTTAAAAATACTTTTTTCTTACATTTGTTATAGCGCTTTTTTGAAAAATTATTAATTTATAGAAATAAGACCGATGTTATAAAAGTTAAAGGCTGATTTAATTGGGAAAATTTATTGAATAAATTTATTGATTACTAAGAAGACAAGAATGAAGCAACATTGATTATTAATAGGTTTTTTGTTAAAGTTCTGCCTATTATATAAGCTCTAGCTTTTCTAAAACTTCGGGTTCTGATGAGATCTTTAGCCAGATCGAAATACTAGTATCAACCTAGCTAATATGTTTGATTTGCTTTATTTTTGTAAATATACGGAGGTTGAAAGCTCGTTATAAATTGAAAATAACATAAAAATAATCTCGATGTATATAAAAACAAAAAACTAATATAACTGTAAAAAATATTACTTGAGCCAGAGTACACACTAAAATTTTTTATATAAATAGAACATTTTTGGTCTTCAAAATTTAGTAACGTCATGATGCTTGTTAGGAAAAGACCTAACCACGTGGTTGATTACTAAGAAGACAAGAATGAAGCAACATTGATTATTAATAGGTTTTTTGTTAAAGTTCTGCCTATTATATAAGCTCTAGCTTTTCTAAAACTTCGGGTTCTGATGAGATCTTTAGCCAGATCGAAATACTAGTATCAACCTAGCTAATATGTTTGATTTGCTTTATTTTGTAAATATACGGAGGTTGAAAGCTCGTTATAAATTGAAAATAACATAAAAATAATCTCGATGTATATAAAAACAAAAAACTAATATAACTGTAAAAAATATTACTTGAGCCAGAGTACACACTAAAAATTTTTTATATAAATAGAACATTTTTGGTCTTCAAAATTTAGTAACGTCATGATGCTTGTTAGGAAAAGACCTAACCACGTGGTTGATTACTAAGAAGACAAGAATGAAGCAACATTGATTATTAATAGGTTTTTTGTTAAAGTTCTGCCTATTATATAAGCTCTAGCTTTTCTAAAACTTCGGGTTCTGATGAGATCTTTAGCCAGATCGAAATACTAGTATCAACCTAGCTAATATGTTTGATTTGCTTTATTTTTGTAAATATACGGAGGTTGAAAGCTCGTTATAATTGAAAATAACATAAAAATAATCTCGATGTATATAAAAACAAAAAACTAATATAACTGTAAAAAATATTACTTGAGCCAGAGTACACACTAAAAATTTTTTATATAAATAGAACATTTTTGGTCTTCAAAATTTAGTAACGTCATGATGCTTGTTAGGAAAAGACCTAACCACGTGGTTGATTACTAAGAAGACAAGAATGAAGCAACATTGATTATTAATAGGTTTTTTGTTAAAGTTCTGCCTATTATATAAGCTCTAGCTTTTCTAAAACTTCGGGTTCTGATGAGATCTTTAGCCAGATCGAAATACTAGTATCAACCTAGCTAATATGTTTGATTTGCTTTATTTTTGTAAATATACGGAGGTTGAAAGCTCGTTATAAATTGAAAATAACATAAAAATAATCTCGATGTATATAAAAACAAAAAACTAATATAACTGTAAAAAATATTACTTGAGCCAGAGTACACACTAAAAATTTTTTATATAAATAGAACATTTTTGGTCTTCAAAATTTAGTAACGTCATGATGCTTGTTAGGAAAAGACCTAACCACGTGGTTGATTACTAAGAAGACAAGAATGAAGCAACATTGATTATTAATAGGTTTTTTGTTAAAGTTCTGCCTATTATATAAGCTCTAGCTTTTCTAAAACTTCGGGTTCTGATGAGATCTTTAGCCAGATCGAAATACTAGTATCAACCTAGCTAATATGTTTGATTTGCTTTATTTTTGTAAATATACGGAGGTTGAAAGCTCGTTATAAATTGAAAATAACATAAAAATAATCTCGATGTATATAAAAACAAAAAACTAATATAACTGTAAAAAATATTACTTGAGCCAGAGTACACACTAAAAATTTTTTATATAAATAGAACATTTTTGGTCTTCAAAATTTAGTAACGTCATGATGCTTGTTAGGAAAAGACCTAACCACGTGGTTGATTACTAAGAAGACAAGAATGAAGCAACATTGATTATTAATAGGTTTTTTGTTAAAGTTCTGCCTATTATATAAGCTCTAGCTTTTCTAAAACTTCGGGTTCTGATGAGATCTTTAGCCAGATCGAAATACTAGTATCAACCTAGCTAATATGTTTGATTTGCTTTATTTTTGTAAATATACGGAGGTTGAAAGCTCGTTATAAATTGAAAATAACATAAAAATAATCTCGATGTATATAAAAACAAAAAACTAATATAACTGTAAAAAATATTACTTGAGCCAGAGTACACACTAAAAATTTTTTATATAAATAGAACATTTTTGGTCTTCAAAATTTAGTAACGTCATGATGCTTGTTAGGAAAAGACCTAACCACGTGGTTGATTACTAAGAAGACAAGAATGAAGCAACATTGATTATTAATAGGTTTTTTGTTAAAGTTCTGCCTATTATATAAGCTCTAGCTTTTCTAAAACTTCGGGTTCTGATGAGATCTTTAGCCAGATCGAAATACTAGTATCAACCTAGCTAATATGTTTGATTTGCTTTATTTTTGTAAATATACGGAGGTTGAAAGCTCGTTATAAATTGAAAATAACATAAAAATAATCTCGATGTATATAAAAACAAAAAACTAATATAACTGTAAAAAATATTACTTGAGCCAGAGTACACACTAAAAATTTTTTATATAAATAGAACATTTTTGGTCTTCAAAATTTAGTAACGTCATGATGCTTGTTAGGAAAAGACCTAACCACGTGGTTGATTACTAAGAAGACAAGAATGAAGCAACATTGATTATTAATAGGTTTTTTGTTAAAGTTCTGCCTATTATATAAGCTCTAGCTTTTCTAAAACTTCGGGTTCTGATGAGATCTTTAGCCAGATCGAAATACTAGTATCAACCTAGCTAATATGTTTGATTTGCTTTATTTTTGTAAATATACGGAGGTTGAAAGCTCGTTATAAATTGAAAATAACATAAAAATAATCTCGATGTATATAAAAACAAAAAAACTAATATAACTGTAAAAAATATTACTTGAGCCAGAGTACACACTAAAAATTTTTTATATAAATAGACAATTTTTGGTCTTCAAAATTTAGTAACGTCATGATGCTTGTTAGGAAAAGACCTAACCACGTGGTTGATTACTAAGAAGACAAGAATGAAGCAACATTGATTATTAATAGGTTTTTTGTTAAAGTTCTGCCTATTATATAAGCTCTAGCTTTTCTAAAACTTCGGGTTCTGATGAGATCTTTAGCCAGATCGAAATACTAGTATCAACCTAGCTAATATGTTTGATTTGCTTTATTTTTGTAAATATACGGAGGTTGAAAGCTCGTTATAAATTGAAAATAACATAAAAATAATCTCGATGTATATAAAAACAAAAAACTAATATAACTGTAAAAAATATTACTTGAGCCAGAGTACACACTAAAAATTTTTTATATAAATAGAACATTTTTGGTCTTCAAAATTTAGTAACGTCATGATGCTTGTTAGGAAAAGACCTAACCACGTGGTTGATTACTAAGAAGACAAGAATGAAGCAACATTGATTATTAATAGGTTTTTTGTTAAAGTTCTGCCTATTATATAAGCTCTAGCTTTTCTAAAACTTCGGGTTCTGATGAGATCTTTAGCCAGATCGAAATACTAGTATCAACCTAGCTAATATGTTTGATTTGCTTTATTTTTGTAAATATACGGAGGTTGAAAGCTCGTTATAAATTGAAAATAACATAAAAATAATCTCGATGTATATAAAAACAAAAAACTAATATAACTGTAAAAAATATTACTTGAGCCAGAGTACACACTAAAAATTTTTATATAAATAGAACATTTTTGGTCTTCAAAATTTAGTAACGTCATGATGCTTGTTAGGAAAAGACCTAACCACGTGGTTGATTACTAAGAAGACAAGAATGAAGCAACATTGATTATTAATAGGTTTTTTGTTAAAGTTCTGCCTATTATATAAGCTCTAGCTTTTCTAAAACTTCGGGTTCTGATGAGATCTTTAGCCAGATCGAAATACTAGTATCAACCTAGCTAATATGTTTGATTTGCTTTATTTTTGTAAATATACGGAGGTTGAAAGCTCGTTATAAATTGAAAATAACATAAAAATAATCTCGATGTATATAAAAACAAAAAACTAATATAACTGTAAAAAATATTACTTGAGCCAGAGTACACACTAAAAATTTTTATATAAATAGAACATTTTTGGTCTTCAAAATTTAGTAACGTCATGATGCTTGTTAGGAAAAGACCTAACCACGTGGTTGATTACTAAGAAGACAAGAATGAAGCAACATTGATTATTAATAGGTTTTTGTTAAAGTTCTGCCTATTATATAAGCTCTAGCTTTTCTAAAACTTCGGGTTCTGATGAGATCTTTAGCCAGATCGAAATACTAGTATCAACCTAGCTAATATGTTTGATTTGCTTTATTTTGTAAATATACGGAGGTTGAAAGCTCGTTATAAATTGAAAATAACATAAAAATAATCTCGATGTATATAAAAACAAAAAACTAATATAACTGTAAAAAATATTACTTGAGCCAGAGTACACACTAAAAATTTTTTATATAAATAGAACATTTTTGGTCTTCAAAATTTAGTAACGTCATGATGCTTGTTAGGAAAAGACCTAACCACGTGGTTGATTACTAAGAAGACAAGAATGAAGCAACATTGATTATTAATAGGTTTTTTGTTAAAGTTCTGCCTATTATATAAGCTCTAGCTTTTCTAAAACTTCGGGTTCTGATGAGATCTTTAGCCAGATCGAAATACTAGTATCAACCTAGCTAATATGTTTGATTTGCTTTATTTTTGTAAATATACGGAGGTTGAAAGCTCGTTATAAATTGAAAATAACATAAAAATAATCTCGATGTATATAAAAACAAAAAACTAATATAACTGTAAAAAATATTACTTGAGCCAGAGTACACACTAAAAATTTTTTATATAAATAGAACATTTTTGGTCTTCAAAATTTAGTAACGTCATGATGCTTGTTAGGAAAAGACCTAACCACGTGGTTGATTACTAAGAAGACAAGAATGAAGCAACATTGATTATTAATAGGTTTTTTGTTAAAGTTCTGCCTATTATATAAGCTCTAGCTTTTCTAAAACTTCGGGTTCTGATGAGATCTTTAGCCAGATCGAAATACTAGTATCAACCTAGCTAATATGTTTGATTTGCTTTATTTTTGTAAATATACGGAGGTTGAAAGCTCGTTATAAATTGAAAAAAAAAAAAATTGTTGTGTAGGAAATTCCCGCACTTGTAAAAAAATAATTTTCCACTTTCTTTTTTAATGTGAAAAGTTCGCTATTTTCTTTCAATAAACAAAAAAAATATAAAAATTTTTATATTTATCTAAAAACGCCAACTCTTGAAATGCATGAAAATCCGTGAACATCCAATAAATAAAAATTATAATTTAAAAAACATCTTAACCCGTTAAGTACTTACAAAGCCTCAAAGTTGGAATTTAAATTATGAATATATAAGGCGAAATAAGTGTACAAAAACTTCACCCAAAGCTTATTGAGACGCCATTACATCTTTCTACCACCATTACTACTTTCTTAGACCTGTTAACTTATCTAAGAAAAACCTAAGTTTAAGGCTTAACCACCCAGCAAAACCACACATTACCAAATCATGGGTAAAGTAATGTATCGCCATAGGGCTTCACGCATTACATTACACCTTACTTCACTGATGAATTTTACAGGCGGTGAGCCTAAAAGTAATGGGTGCACTTATTACCTGGTGGGGGTAAAGTAGCTGGTTACTTATATGGTTACATGGTGGGAAAAAGTAACGTGTCTATAAATAGATTTTCATAAAAGAAAATGCTTAAAATTTTTTTTTTTAATTAAATAAATAGAGCAATTCCATATGAAAGCGATCACCTTTTGGACGACCCCTCTCCGATTTTAAAATAAATAGTCTCAATCGATTGCCCAGCAAAAAATAATGTACCTACATATTTTTTTTATAGTGACTGGTTTAGTGGTGGTGTGCACCACTGTCATGTGACAAAATTGAAGAATTCTTCATAAGGGACCTCATTGAAAGTTGTTTTAAAAAAAAACTACTAAAGCGATCGCAACGAGTGATAGCTCGTTGGAAAGGGCTTTAACTGAAAAATAAAATTTTCCTAATTTTCTCAGAAATTTACCTTTTTTCCCATGAAAATTAAATTTTCCGATTTTCCACAGAAGCTCCTAAATTTTCCGGCTAATTTTATTTTTTTGTATTCCTCATAATTTTTGCTTTAAAAATCAGCAATAAAAAAATGGGCCCCGACTCCTTGTTTGGACAGGAGAAGAGCATTTAAGAGACCACCTTGTTCTCATTGTTTTTATATTTTTTATAATTGAATTATTTTTAATTATTTAACAAGACCACTAAACCAGTCACTATAAAAAAAAAAAAAATATGTAGGTACATTATTTTTTGCTGGGCAATCGATTGAGACTATTTATTTTAAAATCGGAGAGGGGTCGTCCAAAAATTTGCCAATTTTGATCGTTTTCATATGGAATTGCTCAATAACTTTTTTTTTATTAAATAAATTACGTGGTCATGCTGGGATTCGAACCTATGGTCTCTGGTATTTAACAATTAGTTAGGCGAGAACTCTACCAACTGAGCTATCGATACATATAATATTTTATTGCTTAAAATGTAAATGAGTTGTTGTGCTTCGTGTTTTCTTTCGTGATATCAAAAATATACACCTTACCCTCATGCTTACAAAAAATCACAAAGTAATGTGTCTATAAATAGATTTTCAAAAATATATATTAATAATTACTTTACGTTTATAATTCATGCATTATGTAATTGATGATCGGTAAGTCATTATTTTATGTTTTGAAGTAATGTAAAATGTAATGAGGTATCGTTACAAGGTAATCCATGAGTGTTCAATTATCGGTACTCATTACTTCTTGTTGGAAAATAATGATACAGGTAAGGAGTACACATTACAAGGTAATGCATTACTTTATCGCACCCATTACCTAAGTTTTGCTGGGCATAGTTATGATTGTCAAATTCATATGAAAATTTCTGTTTTTAAAATTAAACTCTGGTTATTTTTAGAAAAGTTACTCTTCCTTAATAAACTAAAAATAAGCTTATTTGTCTACCTAAGCTCGCAAAGTTTTATACGTTTCATTCAGATTTACAAAAAATAGTATCATTTCAAAATATTTACATTAAAAGAAAGTCTTTCAAAATTTTAAATTAAATTTTTAAAAGTTTTCTAAATGGCATACAAAATATAAAAGTAAAAATTTTATTGAATTTTAACATTTTGTTATCTTTATTTTAAGTATTTTACACTATATAATGTAAATAAAGTTTGTAATTTACTCTATTCTTTACCTTGATTAAACAACAAAACGTTACAGCAAAACATTATCTGACTCCTTACTCCAGTGCAATTAAACAAAAAAGTTAAAAAATTCTTAAGGCGTTAGGAAGAAAAAATTTAGTTTAACATTAGAAGCAAACAAAATATACAAATAAAGTTTTTATTTTTACACAAAAAAAAATATGTTTTTAAAATAGTTTGTGCCAAAAAAAAACAAATTTAAAACAAACGAAAAAAACGAGAGAAAAAAAAACAGAATGTCTTTATGTTACCATTTTAAGTTTTCTACTGTACTTCATACTTCTATGAAGGTACTTACTTGAAATATCTAAGTGTTGGAAGCACTTATAAATTTTTTGAGTTTTTGTTATATTTTTACTTTATTCAGAATAAAAAAAATAAAAAATATTTTATAAAACTTTGTTAACAAAGACTTTAGACAATATGTTGTTATTTTCAGTTAATACCAACCAGGCGCAGATCCAATCCAAATGGGACATTTCATCCCCCAAAACTAAAATTTTCAATACAAAAGGATTAAAAACATAAGAAAAGTGTATAAAACTACTCTAATTTCCCTCCTCAAAATCTTTTTCTGGATCCGCGCCTGATACCAAAAGACATTAAAGGGAATACAAAAATAAGAAGCAACACAAAAAATTATATCATTTCGATTTGTTTTAATGTTGGTTCTCTTTGTTTTCCGCTGTCTTCAAATAATATTGTAATTACCTTAATAAGAGAATTTAAAGGTATTTGGAAAATACACATGTTAGTACATACACTCCGTCTCATAACTATAGCACACTTTAAAAGCTTTTTTTAACTGCTTATAAAAATTAATTAAAACACCCTGTATAAAAAAACTAAATTTATAAAAAGTTTTCTTACTGTCTTCTACTTCTTCTCACATATTTTTTTTTAAATTTAGCTTTTTGAAAAGAACCGTTAAATATTCAAAAAGTCATTGCATATTAGAGACTATTTTTTTCGTTTCATAACTATAGCACACAACAAAAAATTGAAGTTAAAGTGAAAACAAGTGAATTAATGAAATCTTTTTTGGAATAATTAAAAAAAAAATATATATAAAAGTGAAATTCCACGAGGTAAAAAGTTGTCAAATATGGAAAAAAGGCAAAAATTCTTGGATTTAATTAAGCAAGCCTAAGAGGTAACGATATATCAAAGAAAATTTGCGAAAAAATTTTCTCTCAAATCCGGAAGAATACGACATTAACAGACGAGGTGGCCCAAAAAAAAAATCTTTTGAGTCGCGAATCTAGAAGTATTCTACGAAAAGCTAGCAATTCTGCACTAAGTTGCAGCAAACTTTCTGCTACAGTCACAACAAAAATTTCTAAATCGACGGTATGAATACTTTTAAATGATGCACCGAACATCTGTCGACAAAAATTGAAAACAGCACCCATGTTACTTCAGCGTCATAAAACTACCCGGCTTACTTTCGCTAAGCAAAATATGCAAAAAATTGGTCTCAGGTATTGATGGTCATAGTTTGCTTCTTCTCCATTTCTTATTATTTTTTGATTCTTAGATTATTTTTTCTGATGAGAAAAAATGGAATCTAGACCATCGGGGCCATAGACAATATTGGCGTGATTTACGGAAAGAACCACAATATTTTTCTCAGAGAAATTTTGGTGGAGGTTCGTTGATGGTATGGGGTGCGTTTTCGGTGAATGGTGTGTTGGAACTGCAGGTTGTTTCATCAAAAATTAAAAGCAGCGATTACACCAAGGTGCTCCAGTGTAGTCTACTTCCATTTTTGAACCAGAATGTTGAAAAAAATTACATATTTCAACAAGATAACGCTTCAATACACTCAAGCAGAGAAACAAAGCAATGGAGTGGCCAGCCTGTTCACCTGATATTAACTCGATTGAAAATATCTGGGGAATATTAACAAGAAGAGTTTTTCGCCGAATACCGCCAGTACAACTCGGTTCCAGAACTAAAAACTGCTATTTTTGACGCCTGGGAAGGAATTGAAGAAAATACAATAAAAAACCTAATTAATTCAATGGAAACCCGAATATTTGAGTGCATTAAGAATAACGGAGGTGTAACTCATTATTAATTTACTCTTAAATAAAATTTAACAAAAAAAAAAACTCATATTTCAGTGTGTTTACTAAAGAGGGCTATAGTTATGAAACAAAAAAAATAGTCTTTAGTTAGTCTCTTTACAGGAAGAAGAAGAAGAAAACATTTTTATTGAAAAATTTTACGGACACAAGGGATACACCAGACTGCCGCAGTTTCGTCCCCCTCCTGGGACTCGTCAGTGGTTAATTTATGTGTCAATTGAACAAAGTATTTTATATTGTTAATTTTGCTCTATATGAAAAACTTTTTATTTTTTGGTGTCGTACTGTGATTTGAACTCACGGTCTTAGCAAATAGTCTCTAATATGCAATGACTTTTTGAATATTTAACGGTTCTTTTCAAAAAGCAAAATTAAAAAAAAAAAAAAATATGTGAGAAGAAGTAGAAGAGAGTAAGAAAGCTTTTTATAAATTTAGTTTTTTTTATACAGGATTTTTTAATTGATTTTTATAAGCAGTTAAAAAATGATTTTAAAGTGTGCTATAGTTATGAGACGGAGTGTATGAGACTTTGCAAGCAAACTGCCCTACTAAAAGTATGTCATATCAATGTCAGACTTATAGTATTTAGTTTTCTCTATGAGACAAATATAAAATGGAACAACAACAAAAGTGGTTGAAGTAGGCGTGGTTATATATGGGCAATTTTTAGTATTGCATTTATAATAATTTAACAGAATTTGGATAATGCTTGTAGGTTGACTATAAAGTGGATAAGTAGATTTTTTCATGGAGAATAAAATTAAATCTTTTTTAAAAATCAAAATTTTATATAAAAATCGGCAAAAAATGCAATTTATAAAGAAATTAGGTACTTGTTTTTCTATCGATTCATTTTAAAATAAATACCTACCTGGTTAAAAATAAGCATATATGCATCCATTTATGGTCATGTATGAACCCATACATGTTCATATATGAACTAATTTTGTTCGCAGGTAGCGTATATTTTTAATTTTGATCAAAATAAATTTCGGAACTCCCGATTTTGTATTTATTTTGTGTTTTATTATGTATTTTTAAGGAAACCCAAATGAAAGAAAATTATTTAAAGTATTCGAGTTACTCGAGAAATCTTAAAATCTTACTCGAATCATCGAGTAAGTTAGAAACCTCAAAATCGAGTTACTCCATTACTCGAACAAAACCAAACCCGAGTAATTTAAGTACCCTAATATTTAGATGTTTAAAAATTTCGCTTAATTGATGGAAATCGGTCATTTTGGTCCTTAATTTTGTTATAGTTTCGACTATTTATTTGAGTCTAATAATGTCTGTAATTGTTCAAAGATATTTAAAAAAATATCTCTAGAAATTGCTAAAAAAAAGTGATATTATTATTGTACATTATTGCCTATATCGTGGCGCCACGTAAACCACCTATAGTCCTACTACACATATATAATATGTAAATTAACACGGTGACTGACACATTTGTATGAAATTTGAAAGTCGAAAACTAAAAAAACGAAATTATGTATTTTGGGGTTCAGTGTGTATGTAGCCAGTGAAATAGTACAATCCAAATAACAGGTTGCAGAACAACTTATATTGTATTACATTAGGTTCTAAGTTCTGTCCTACCGAAATTTATTGTTTATCCCGGGAATTCCTGAACTCCAACCCCTTATAATAATTCGTCATGCGCATTACATTTCTAAATATTTTTTAAATATTCAACCAATATTTGCTCCAATACGAAGCCGAGTTACACAATATTGTAAATAAAAAATATGTATATACATTTTTAAATGATTTTTAGATTAATTGAGTTTTCTATAACACTCATAATTCAGATTCAAATTCATTTTCAAATTCTTCAGAGAAAAATATATTGATATCGTAATATTTCTACCCTCATAAAAAACAGTTAGTATAAAAGTCTGTTAAACAGGTTCCAATTCATTTGGATTATGTGTTTTTTGTTGCTATCAGTTATTTAGTTAAAGTTATTATTTAACCCATTTTACCACAAAAAGAAATTTCAGTTGTATTGCAACTAATTTTCCACTCTAATAGTAATTCGTGATTATCAAGTTTACAAATTAGTCAATTAATTTAAACCACAACTATTTTCAAAAAAAAAAAAATTGTGTGAAGATGGCGTTCTTTTCGCCCCTGTAGGCTAGTTGGTAGCGTGCTGGCTTATCAGTGAGGGGGTCGTGGGTTCGATTCTCACCAGAGGCACTGGTCTGTTTTCGCTACAACGCGCCGAAAGCCATAGTAGATAGTGCTCGGTCAGGGTAATAGTATATAAATTGTAATCATATGATTATTAATTAATAAAAAAATTAATTATTTTTATTTTATAATCACAAAATAGGCTGTATCTCGGAAACTAAGCGAGATACAGTGAAATTGACAAAAAAATTGTTACTTCGTACGTATGTATACCTCTACCTCTGCTCAGGTCAGTATATACCTACTACATATGAATTACAATATCAAACGAGTACTTTCTGTCAATCTAATCGGCGGTACATAATGAAGCTTTATAGATCAATAGAAAAACGTGTAAATTTTTTGTAATAAAACACATTATAAAAAATTGGCCGATTTTTAGATAAATTGATTTATCTATTACGCTTTGAATTTAAAACTTATAAATTTTATTTTTGAATTCTCAATAACAAAGTCTATTGATATTGTCAAATTTCTAGTATTTTCCAAATTCAGTTAAATTACTACAAATAGAATACTAAAATCGTGAACGGTCATTATTTAACCACGCCTACTTCGCGCACTTTTTGACAAATTGAAATGTTGTTCAACTTTTAATTTTGTCTCATAAAGCCAAATAAAAAGATACTGTTAGTTTGACATGAATACGATATATTTTTTTCTGTAGCGGGGCAGTTAGCTAGAAAAGTGCAATATGGGCATTTCCAAGGAAAAAAAAAACTACTTAAATTTTATTAAAATAAGAAGTAAAAATCATATCTTAGTCGCCATTATGAAAAAACGGACTTCATAATTGCGTTTTTTTGGTCCACTTTTTTCATATGCAGTAACATTTTCTCAAAAATATTTACTTCTTTAAAAGCGATGCTGCAATTGTTCTCTGATGATGTCGCTCAATGTAGAGACGAAATATTTAAAAGAATAATAATAAATAACTATAATTCATAATACGGATCTCAAACGCACTTGAAAAGAAAAATGAAAGCTCTTACCATAAAATATATGTTAGAACAACAACAACAAACAACTTCAAAAATGCAAACAGAGTAAGTAAAGATCAGTAAACGGTAAATTTTTGATTTACTATTCTACTGTCACGTTCGTCACCGCAAAACAACATTTATTCTCACTACATCTACGTTGATGCTAGCATACTCTTTTATCACGATTGTAGTGTTATTATAATAAAACGATCTCTTTTGAGCTCTGATGAGCAACTGTTTTATTCAAAATATCTTTATACTTAAAGCTACTTAAACATAAATTATAATAGTGTGAGATTTTGCATAGATTGATATATTGTGGACAAACAACATTCCACAAAGTGTGGGTTTCTAGTTACATACAGACGGTATGGTAACGAAGACTTGTCAAACACACTACAAGATTAGAAAACTTGTTGGCCTATGTAATTTAATTCATTTAATCTACATGCTATCCTTTGTAAATCTCAAAAATAAAGTCACTCACTACATAAAATTTAAAAGGTTTTTTAAGTCTATAAATAATATTTTTTTTTTTAATAATTGCTATCATTTGCTTAATAGGAAATTTGTGTAACATCACGCTACGTTACGTTTCACACTATTGTTTGTAAACGAAAAAAGTTTTTTTAATTCGGCAAACTTAAAATATTCCAACTTATATTGAAAAAAGTTTTATCAAATCGCAAAGCTTTGCGTTTTTTAAAAAGACGACTTCCATTTGAGGACTTTTGGGTCCTTTAGTTCCCAAAATGGTTGGGAAGCCAACCCCACTGAAGAATTGAATAAAACAATTAAAAGCAGTGTAAAAAGGTGACATAAATGTCGTGTAAAGCATGATTAGTTATCAATCAGAAAATACCCCTAATAGAAGATCGCGGGCCGTTGGCTCTCTACAAAAAGTGAATTTATGATTTATAGTCTATACTGTGTTATAAATAAAAACACATTTTCAAAAAAAATAATTATGTTCTTAACTACAAGCCTTTTAAAATTGTCCAACTACTAAATTGTCATGGGTTACACAAAAATATAGAAACGTAAAAGAAATATGTTTTTCTTGTTCTTCACCTCATTGAAACTTACGACTGTATGGTATGTGACTATGGAAACTGCCATATGTATGATAGTTAGTGTTTATTAGTGTGCAGTTTATTGAAATAAAATCTTGATTTTAAAATGTTTCAAGAAATGTTCCTTTCTGTTCTAATTTTTGGAAAATATTGTAAGGGTAAACTAAAAAAAAAGAAAAGATTTTTATCTCCTATACATGGTAATTAATTATTCTGGAACACAAACAGTCTGTATTAAAATAAAAATTAAAATTTTCATAAAACAATTAACGTTTGTTAATATTTCATTGCTATTGATGAAAATACTAAAATCGAAATTCGTCGAAAACTGAAAGCCATCTTTCAAAGATTAAGTTAGAATTTCTATTAAGTTTGCCAAATTTATTTCAAAATTATATATCACAAGAAGTGTTATTTTGGTCGATTCCTAAATACATTTTTAAGAGCCACCTTAATGAGTGTTTTTAGTGCAATTAACACAATTTTATATTTTGGTAATTTTTGGTATACATTTGCATACCAATTGCAGTATAACCACATTATGATTGTCTAGATATATGGATACATTTTACAACATTTGCAAATTTTCTATTTATGCTCCATCTTAATAGGGTTGTCAGATAATCCACATTGATGACATTAACAGTGAAGTAAAATTGCTTTAAATGTTAAAGAAAGAGTTCCAATTGAAATACATAATTCGAATTTAAGAAATTTGGATATTCGAAATTCGTGTGAATTTCACTATTAGGCGGAATCAGGTTTGATTTTGAATTTGTTAAGACTAGTTGTCGCTAGTTGACTTCTGGTTGAGAAATAAAGTCATTTAAATTCTGGAATTACTACTATCCAAATTTCATACAAATCGTAAAGCTACTTTACTTGTTAATTTTCAATAGATTTGTGTTTACTGTACGTATGAGTAATAAAATCATTTGAAATATATTGTTCATACGCACTGATGGCCGAAAACTTTTTCTAGATTTTTTGTTTTAGATTTTTTGAATGGGTGTTGCTGAAATTGTGGGTTTGAAACATAACTTTTTTATTTCTTCTCTTGTCCTTTGTTTTTACAATACACCATAAATCATTACTCACAACTTCCATCGTGTTAAAAAAAGTATTTAGGCTACATCATATCAATTTATGTGTCACTTCGATGACATTTAAAGTGAAACATAAAAAAATTATTTTTCAAATTAAGAGTTTAATAAATTCAGAAATAGGTAATGTATGGGCGTTAAAAAAAATCGTTAGATAGGACTTTAATTTACAATCTAAAAAATAATATATATTTTTATATTTTTATTGATTTATTGTATTTATTATGCTTCTTAAAATCTTTTAATGGAAATATTCACTGATCATTTTTTAGCCGCTTTCGACCAAATGTCGACCAAATGATCAAAAAAAAAAAACATTTAATTTTTGGATTAGGAGTTTTGCCTATTTCAACGGTTCCGAGATGATGGTCCGTAGGAGTATTTCAGGTGATCCACCAAGAGTTTCGACAGTCACTGCTACACTCATACAAATAAGTCTGTAGAAATATCAGAAAAAGTTACTAAAAATTACAGCACAAAAGACCTACATTGGTCACGGTGCATAGTGCCTTCTGATCTAATCTACTAAAAAATAGTTCAAAATTACGATGCAGAAAAAAAGCAGTAAAATAACAGAATCTTTTTGCTACCCAGAGAAATAAGAGCTGAGGAAGAAGTAGTAAAAACACCACATCTACTGATCAGGATGTGGTGCAAACTTAGGTGAATGATTAATGATTTTAACATTATCGTTTCATTGGGCTGGTGAAGTGAATATATAATTTCGTTAATAGCATTTCAAACAGAGCATGAATGCTCCTTTTCAACAGTTCATTGATGGTCTTTTTCAAATATGTATTAATAAAAATGTGTTGCATACTCTTGGGGATGTTTTTGTTTAACAATAAAATAAAAATCGTTTGGTTACAGCGAGTAGTGAATACACGAATCTGAGGCACGATCTGCTGTATTAAAGTACAGTACAACCAACTTAAAACGAACTAAGATGGAAAATATTGATATATTTTTATGAAAAATATGCTACACAAACACAAATATATAATAAAAAAAAATTAATTTAATTAATTTTAAAAACATTTTTATTATGTGATTTTGGGTCAATGAGATATTATAATTTTTTTTTTTTAAATATTTTTAAGTTGCGATTAGGTTAAAAAATGTTAGGAAATTTTGAATTCATTGCATATTTAAAATAAAAATTTTTTAATAATTAATTTGACTATGAAGTGTATTGAATAAGATAAAATATACCAGACAGTGAAAAAGCAGTTTAACTACAGATAGGGAAAAGTGGCCTGTAATTAAACGAATGTGCATTGGAACATAAGATCTTCCGGCTTGTTTATACTAAAATGTGCTTCTAAAAAGGGTTATATTTCCACTGCACTTATGTTTACTAAAGATCTGGGTGTATTAAATAAAAATGTTTGTACAGTTTTATTAGTTTTTTGTTTTTATATACATTGAGATTATTTTTATGTTATTTTCAATTTATAACGAGCTTTCAAGCTCCGCCTATTTACAAAAATAAAGCAAATCAAACCTATTAGCTAGGTTGATACTAGTATTTCGATCTGGCTAACGATCTCATCAGAACTCGAAGTTTTAGATAAGCTAGAGCCTCCATAATTGGCAGAACTTTAACAAAAAACCTATTAATCATCAATTTTGCTCCATTCTTGTCTTCTTGGTATTTATAAATCAAAGAAGAAAGAGGTCGGTAAAAACTATAGGTAAGTAATTGTAAGTAAAAGTTAATTAATTTATTTATTAATTAATTATTATTATTATTATTACTATACTTCAAGTTTTCGCTTGGATATTTTTCGTTTTTGCTAATTTTGTGAAATCCGAAACAATAGAATTAAAAAAAAATTTTATTTTATTTTATTAATTAATAATCATATAATTACAAATTATATACTATTACCCTAACCGAGCGCTAGCTACTATGGCCTTCGGCGCGTTGTAGCGAAAACAGACCAGTGACTCTGGTGGGAATCGAACCCACGACCCCCGCACTGATAAGCCAGCATGCTACCAACTAGCCTATCGGGGAGCACAAAAAAAATTAAATATATTTTTGAAGCCAAAATCAATTTTTTTAACCAGATTTTTCTGAATATTGCACATGTTTTAAAGCACACGTTAAAAGTATATCTTGAAACAAATATGAAAAATTCACTGTATATGTCAAAGACTGAAGCGTAATCTAAAAAAATAAAATAAATGAAAAATATGTGAAATTTTAATTAAATAAGCACTAAATTTTCCTAAGCTTTCAAAATCTATTTATTATTAAAAATTTTTTTTTTGAAACTGCTTTATTAAAGAATAAAAAACCCTTTTTTTGGGTCTGTGAAGCAGTCAAGGGGTCCGTGAATCAAAAGTTGGTGGGATCTGCTGGTCTATTTGATAAAATTTTTAAAATATTTTTAATTGTCACCATTTATGTTTGAATATTTAAAAAGAATAATTTAAACGTGCTTTTACTAATAAATGTAATTTTCTCTTTATTTCAGGTAAACCAATATTTTAAACTGATTTCATATCTACAGGTATTTAAAAATTAACATCCCTTCCATAAAACATATAAAGTTAAAATTAAATCACAAAAGCCCGTATTTATTTTTAAATTCATAATATACAAAATAATTTGAATTTAGCTTTAACCTATTCAGGACCTCAAAAACATCGAAAAAAGTTACCTTTCCGATATGACCAAAAGTAAAGCTTACTGATGAAAATGATAAAGTTTTATGTATAAATATATCCTAATTAATGTTAGTTTTCCAAATAATCCAGCTCGAGGTCTGAATTGTTGTTAAAGCATTTTATTTATATAAAAATTTCTTAATCTTGCCAACTTTTCTAAAGCGTCGCCATTCACACAAAACACTAACATAAAGCTAAGCTATGCTTGTTTACTCGTCATCTGTATTGAAAGCACAGACGGCGAGTAAAAAAGCATAGCTTAAGTTTATCTTCGTGTTTTTTGTGACACTATTTGAAGTAGTTTCTAGATTAAGGAATTTTTATAAAAATAAAATACTTTGAAAACAATTCAGACCGCGAGCTTGATTATTTGCCAAAATGGAACAGCTTTTTAAAATTTTTCTAAATGTAGGCCATACTTTGAACTCATTGGTTCTATTAATCATATCCGATTTCAATAAAATTTATCATAACTGTCATACTCGACAAGATATCGACGTAACATCTATTTCAGATTCCGGAGCCAATCGAACGTTATGAAAATTCCAAAAAAACTATAAAATTTTAATAAAATATCGTTACAGAATTTACTATAACTTTTGAACCATAAAAGATACAAAATTAGTGTTAGCATTTTTTTACGTCAAAATATACTCTTAAAAAAGATATGTATATTGTTTGTTTTCATGGAACCGTCAAGTGTAATTTTTGAGACTCTTGAGTTCAAATGCCCATATCTGAAAATGCGCATTTTTTTATTCTTAAAAAGAAATACATATATGCTTATAATTGAACTCTCATCTAGGGTAGTATCTAGATTGGTCTCTGAGTTGTAGCCAAATCCGTGATAATAAGAATCGCCATAGATTATATAAGTTAAATTAACGACATGCTATGCATACGGTATACATGCATGTAAAAATGTACACCTGGATAGAAAAAAACGTATTACTTAAATAGGAAAAAACAAAAGGATCATGTTTTTGGCTATAACTCAAATACCATTGGAATACCACTCAAATATAGAGGATTGTTCAGTAATAAGCATATATTTTTAAAAAATTTAAAAAACGTGTGCATTTTCAGATATGGGTTATGACAATCAATATGCATATAATTTTGAAGAGTATATTTTAACCTAAAAAATAAGTGAAGCATAATTTTTTATATATTTAACCTAAAAAATATATATATTTTTACCCAAAAAATACGGGAAACACGAAATTTTACCCTGTAAAGTTTAAAAGTTATAATCAATTTCGTAACGATACTTTAGTCAAATTTTATTGTTTTTTCTATTTTCATGGCGTCATATTTCGGAAACCGAAAGGGTCCGGAATCTGAAATTTATGTTTCGCACAGTATCTCCTTGGATCTGAATGCGGCACGGTACGGGTTAACGTTCTTCAATATATCCAACATTTTTGGCACATAATCTAAAAGTATTCTGTTATTATCTTTTACATCACGTTTCTTAAAATTCAAAAGTAGTAAGAAAATCTTTAATGTTTTTTGAAAATTGAAATAAATAAGTCTGGGGACACTTGGGGTCGCAGGTCCACATGGGTTAATAATGTTCGAAATATTTTTATTTTTAACTTTGAGTAATGCTTATAAAATAAAACTACAAAAGTTACAAAAGTAGCTATTTTTTTATTTAAAATATTTTATGGCAACAAATAAGAATTTTTATTACTAAAAAACACAATTTCCTCGAAATCCGTAAAATTTAAATCATTGCCCTACCCAAGTGTACTGGGGGATATTTTTAAATTTTTTTATTTTTAATCTCTTAGATGTTATAAACAAGTTTAAGCAATAAAAATCGAATTTTTTTCGATTTTGTTGAAAATTTTTTTTTCAAAATTTGAAATTGGAGATTTGAAAAACACCACAAAAATTTTGTTCGTTTTTGATATCCAAAACAAAAAACTTCTTTTATGTCTCACAATTATGAGTGTATTAAATAAAAAAATTATGTTTCAGTAATCAATTTTAAAAACGTTTAAAATTTGAGCTTGAATTTCTTGCTGAAGTGTTATTTGGCACATTAGTGGTCTGGGGCATTATTTATGACTGGGGTAGTTCTTAACCGATTTTGGATTTTTATTCCTTTTTGAATACATAATTTTATCTTAATTTCGATTAATTTATCATCTAGAGTAAAAACTATTGCAATATTGCAAAAAAAACAGCAAAAACTAAAAAAAATATCCATTTTTCCCATATAAACGCATGTTTCGATCTTTAAGGCCCTATCGGGTAGGGAAGGCGTGGTCGTAGGGGCGTAAAATTTCACATGAGTTATTTTCAAGACAAATACAAAAAAATTAGAGGGTAGCGTCTCAACATTTCTAACATTTAAACTTGTAGAACACCTTTGTGGACACTCTAATATATATATATCAATATGTCTGCACTTAAAATACTATGTAAGTAAATACCACTGCAATTGTAGTAAAAAACAAAGAGATGATTCTTAACACTGTTTAGGTAGCGCGCAAAAGTGAAAAATTTTTTAATTTCATTTTTTTGCCCTTTTTTTCCTGTTCAGGTGCATAGGTAGCAACCCAATTCCCAGGAAGTTTATATGTTCTAGAAATTTGTTTATTGAGATCTTAGGTAAATTTTTGTAATTGATTTTTTCCTTGAATTTTGAACGGTTTGCTACCTATGGACCTGAACACGGGAAAAAAGGTAAAAAAAAAATCGATTTTTTTTAAGTTTTTTGCGATTTTGATCTGCCATAGAGAGTAAATCGAAATTCTGAACGGTTTGCAAGATATGAGCCTGAGAAAATGATCACTTTTTTGCGAAAATGATACCGAGGCCCCAAATCTTTGGCGGCCCATAAACAAAAGAGGAGATGACTTTGGGAAAAATTGGGAGACACGGGTCTTTTTTTTTAGTCTTTTATCACGTAGTGGTGTCCGTATATGGTTATTTTTTTTCGTGTTGCACTGTGTTAATGTAATATCTAAAAAAATATAAATAATTATATATAATATAAACAAAATCTTTTTTCAACTACTTACATAAATGGTTGTCTTAATGATGACATCTTTAAAGGAACGCAAATGCCGCAGATACTTATGGAAACGAAACGAAAAAATAACAAAATGTAACATATACAACCCGATTTGTTTGCAATTTGAGCACACTAGATTATTAATCTCTATAAACATTTAGTTTACAAATACTAAATCTTTATTAATTTTAAATATTTTAAATATTTTATATTGTGTTTTATTTACTTAATAGACAATTACTTTCACAAACCGTTGACGACGCAAAATTCAAGTTATTTTAATCCACAATTTTTTTTATGTATGAAAAACAGATACAAAAATTTTCCATGGTTGATTTTATTATATGTCTTACTAGAGTTGGACTTTTTAGTATCATTTTCCTCATCACTACTACATCTTGACATGCCGCGACATCTAATTCATTCTGCGTATCTAATATATTCTAGCAAAATAAATTAGTGAAAAATTAGTAAAATATTAGTAAAACATTAGTTCAAAACAGTTAAGTGCTGAATAAGTATAACTAAAATTTTAGCTGAAAACATAATTTTTGCTAAAAATTTGCTAAAAATAATTATACCTGATTTACAAGACGTTTTACTAACTTTTCTTCTAACTTATTTTTTTTTTTGAGTGTACATGCAAAACTTACTTGCACAAAAATAAAATGTACCAACATTTTTAAAACTCAAAAATGTGTGGGAAAAAAATTGCTAGGAAAAAATTTAATGGCTAAATCTTCCGTATAGATACAATCTAGGCAGTTTTTAATGGCTAGATCAAAATAATATTGCTAGATCAAGGCCGTAAATGGCTAAATTGGCAACCTTAGTGTTTATGCAAGTGTTAGGTCACACATATTACATTTTCCATACGAAAAACATTGTTTACCTACCTATAGCATTCGTGCATGTGATACACTAATACTAATACATATTCATTATTTCTTATTGTTTCGTTAAGGTTTTTAGAAATGGCGTCATGAGTTTTTGTTATTAGTGTACTAAAAACACATGCATACATACATACATATACATATACTACATAACAACTAATAAATAACAGATGGTTTTATATACATTTTATACCGAAGAGACATTTATACCATTCTAATTTAGATTAGTGAACAAAGACACAGTGTTTGGTATAAATATGCAAAGATTCATAAAACAAAAATTTGCATATTTTGATAGTCAAAATAAAGTTTAGTCACTGTTGCGTATACTTAATGAAGAATAATGGAATAATAATCATACACAACGCTCCCATTATCGTGAAGGAGTAAACATAATAGATTCATGCTAAAATGCGTTGAATGGTAAAATGTTATGAAGTTATATAGGAATGTTAGATGCTTATAATGAATGAAATAATATAAATAGTTAAGAATCTTGATATAATTTACATCAATATTGATATCGTAACTACTTCAATTAGGGCGAGTAACTTTTCTAAAAATGAACCGAAGACTAACTTTAACGAGACGTATTTCCATATCAATATGACATTCGTAACTATGGCGAAGCCCTAAATTATGGTTATTTTTAGATCTACATTTTCTATATTTTTAATACAAGTTTTACTTCTTATAATATTATTGCGTACACGTAATATACAATAATTTATTATTGATTATATGCTCAATTATAAAATATATATATTTTTTAATTAATCACACTTATAATAAAAAGTTCAATTCAACATAAATTAATAATATAAAAATACAAAATACTTATATTTAAAAATAGTTTAAGGGGTTTACTCTCTTTCAATTTTTTATTTTGTGTTTTTTTTATTTCACAAATTTTGGAGAAAAATGGCAGAAATAAAAAGTTACAGCTTTGTAAACAAACTCCTTGCTCTATATTTTACACGCGCAATATTCCTTTTTCTCAAAACAAGATATTGAAAATCGAGTGGAACTGTGAAGCCTTAACGGATGGATCGGTTTTAGTTTGGCTTGGTGAGTACTAAAACATTAAGACCCAAACGTAGACATTTATAATTTTTTTTTGTGTGTAAAAAAATAATAGTTTTATTCCTGGATTTTACTTTTAAAAATGGGTTCTGCAATGTAATGGACACCACGGTTGTCAGGTTGATCCGAATTTTAAAATATAATTTTCATATTTGAATATTGCAGCTTATTTTGATTTATAAAGCGAGTCAGTCACTTTAGGGGGGACATGACATTGGCCGTGTTTTGAAATCGACTTTTTTTTAATAAATTTGTATTTTAGTAAATATTTTTAAGATTCTAAGAAAAAAAAATTTACAAGTTTGTTATAATTTTTATTAAAAATAAAAAATATTTTTTTTTTTTTCAACCTTTAATTGTGCAATGAAAATGAAAATTATTCAAGTTCGAGGTCATACTCTATATTTCTTCATTAGGATATTGTCCTTACAAATAATCTATAGAGTTTTTTGTTTTCAAATTTATTATTTGACCCTTTCAGGAATGTGTTGATAGATCTATTTCGGGAATTTTCTAGGTTCCCATCATCAGAACACGTTTTGAAAGCGGTAACAATCCCATGCCAAACATCAAACATACATATGAACTAGTTTACTCACTACATGAGAACTAATATACATATGAGTTTGAAGTTAAAGATTATAACCATTGATCAAAAAATAAATTGAAAACTTGTTTGATGTGCAAGATCCACCTCTGGTGGAAATTCAATACACGTTTTTTTGTTTCTCTCTCCTTTTTATATTTTGTTTAGTTTGTAAGCAAAACAGGGGAAGAAATATAGAGTATGGCCTCGAACTTGAATAATTTTCATTTTCATTGCACAATTAAAGGTCGAAAAAAAAAATAATTTTTATTTTTAATAAAAATTATAACAAACTTGTATAAAAGGCAGAGTACCGCCAAGTTTACTTATAGAGTATGGCCTCGAACTTGAATAATTTTCATTTTCATTGCACAACTAAAGGTCGAAAAAAAAAATAATTTTTATTTTTAATAAAAATTATAACAAACTTGTATAAAAGGCAGAGTACCCGCCAAGTTTACTTCCCCTGTTTTGCTTACAAACTAAACAAAATATAAAAAGGAGAGAGAAACAAAAAAACGTGTATTGAATTTCCACCAGAGGTGGATCTTGCACATCAAACAAGTTTTCAATTTATTTTTTGATCAATGGTTATAATCTTTAACTTCAAACTCATATGTATATTAGTTCTCATGTAGTGAGTAAACTAGTTCATATGTATGTTTGATGTTTGGCATGGGATTGTTACCGCTTTCAAAACGTGTTCTGATGATGGGAACCTAGAAAATTCCCGAAATAGATCTATCAACACATTCCTGAAAGGGTCAAATAATAAATTTGAAAACAAAAAACTCTATAGATTATTTGTAAGGACAATATCCTAATGAAAAAATATAGAGTATGGCCTCGAACTTGAATAATTTTCATTTTCAAAAAAAATTTCATGGAAAAATTCCTACGGGTTCAAAAGTTACAGCCGGATTAGTGAGAGCGCATTTTTAATTGTCGCGCTACCTACGTACCTTTTTTTTCTTTGTTCACGAACTTTGAACGCGTTTATCTCGAAACCATGTTTTTCGTACTGGTTGCGTCACTAGCGGGTTCATTTTTTGACGAAATTGTTTTATTTTTTTTTTGTATTTTTTTAAACTTGATTCGCTATGGTATGACACGAGATTTTTTTTCGATTTTTTATGAATTTTTAAAGTCAATATTTTTTTTTCGAAAAAACACACTTTTAAATTTGGAACATCACCAAAAATTGAAAAAATATTTAAAAAAAAGAGCTCGTGTCATACGATAACCAATTTTGTTAAGAGTTAAAAAAGTCATTTTTTTTATAGAGCGGACAATTTTTGCGACTCCCAGCGCTGCAACCACGAGGCCCCGTTTTTTTCTCTGCCGCCAGTTTGGAGCTCTATAAAACCATGTTGGAGTAAAAAATATATTTTTATGAATTTTTTTCTTGTAATTTATTTAATTCTGTACAATAATAATTTTTGGAAAAAAATGTTTGTTTTTGACTGAGTTATGAATTTTTAAAAAAAGGTCTGTTTTCTCTGCCGCGAATGTAATGTCCCACCTCAAGTGTCTGAGGATTATCCCCAAAATATATATGATCTTCATCTAAAAAATAATACTCATACATTGTCTTTAAAATTTATTAACTTATCTACTCAAACTCTAACAGAAAAAATATTATAACAAATTGTTGAAATTTTGAAATATTAACTTTAATATTTTAAAAGAACAGCTTAAACCAAATTTATCATAATACAAACATATACGTGTATTAGGATGGATCGGTTATGAATTTTTAATGGGGCTGCGGATAAAGTTGATAATATATATTAAAACTAGTTAGATGAAGTTACATCCTAGCAAGATTATCTAGGTCTTTTAGATCTATACTTTTAACACTTTTTTACACCTGTTGAAACTGAATTTAGATGAGTCTTCTTTCTTAAGGTGGTTTGCATTGAGAGAAACGATGGACAGGATTAGGTAGATTATTCCTAAAGACTAGCACATGCCAAGTTTTTTAAAAGTCATAAAAGTTAAATTTACAAGAGTTTCTTCATTTATTTTATTTTTTGCTTATAGTTTTAAACTTTCTTATTCAAACTAGTATATAGTGGAGTCACTAGACTTGGTAGATACATTCACAAAATTGGTGCTAACTTATATGGCGTTTTACAAGTGAAAACAAAATTTACCAATTCTTAAGCATTCTCAGTGTTTTTCCAGCTTAAGGTATACCGAGTTGATGACAGCGCACCAATTGTTAATGGGATGCAGACATGCCTGATTTTTGCGTCTGAAATTCATAATTATATTTAAAATTGGTAAGCGAATTGCGTGATCTGCGTTTCTTAGTAAACAGCACCTCCGAGTCAAAATATCATTTTAAAATTTACAACCGCAAAAATTGTATGAACTACTTAAAAATTGTGCGAAATTTAATTTTTTTTTTTTTGCATCTTTTTTATAAAATACATGGTCTGAGTTAGATATCTATAGTACATCTTCACAGCGGACTAAATTGAGAAAGTGCAAAACTAAATTTATTTATTTCCATTCGTAGCGAGTAAAACGGTTTTTTTTTTCAACACATTTCGCTTTGTAAAAACTAAAGCGCTGTATTACTTCCGTCGAAACGTACATCAAATATAAGATTTTAGTGAGCTTTATACTAAAATCAAAAATACATCAACAAAATTTAAAGACTTTAAATTTTATGGAGCAAACAAAATTTTCATAACCTGAAAAAGCATCCTTATATTAAATTTGCGAGTTTTAAAAGTATTGATATGATTTCCTTCAAATAAGTAACAATAAAACCAATTAGATATCCTAAAACTGGTAAAAAATGCATGTTTCCAAAATAATCGCGGTTTTATTTTATTGTTCTTATATATTACAAATTTAAATATTTTTAATTTCCTAAAAATTAAAAACCACCATAATTGTTGTGCTGTTAAAAATAAATTAATAACGCGGATGGATTTAGCATGCTTAAACATCGGCTAACACATACACCAGAAGTTATTCATGTCATACAAACAAAATTTAAAAATATTTTGCCTCAAAATTTTTAAATTCCTCATATATATTTGTTTTAAGTTTGTAAATAATTTTGTTGCAGAAAATCAAATATGGTCAGACCACTTACCAATAAAACTAAGTATAACCATCGATTGCAACACAAAATACCGCTGAAAATTTTAAATTAAATCCGAAGTTAAAATGGAACCCAAAAAATAAAGCAATTTATAATCAAAATTAAATGATAACTTGAAAAATTTAAAAGAGCAAAACGTTAATATAGAAATTCAAGATTTAAATAAATTGATTGTAGAATCGTATCCAAAACCAGTGGTCAATACTAAAAATGTTAACTATAAGAACAAATGGTTTGATAAATAGTGCAGCCTAGCAAGGGATGAATCCATGAAATTGTTAAAAGAATTTAAAAAATCACAAAATATTCAGGATAAACAAATATATAACGAAAATAGATATTTATACCAAAAACTCTGCAAAAATAAGAAAAAGAGTACTTCGAGCAAATAGAGCGGAAGCTAAATACAGTAACTGATAGCAAACAATGGTGGTCACTTGCAAAGGAGTTAAGACAACGACCAGACTTCGTCGTTGGTAACATAAGTGCGTCTAACTTTGGACAATATTTTAAAAATTTATTAAACCCAACAGTCAACTCAGCAGAAATACATTATGCAGCAAACCTAATATTAAATGAACATTTAGATAGAAATTTTACTTAAGAAGAGATTAAACAGCAATTAAGAAAATTCAAACCAAATAAAGCACCCGGAGAAGACCGTATACCTTATGAGTTTTTTATTCATGCAAGTGATGCATTTTTAGAGGTACTGGCAGACGTTTATTCTCAATTATTGAATGGTATTGGAGACTACGAAACACTTCAAAGAAGTATTATTTTCCAATTTTTAAGAAAGGTGATGTGAACCAGGCATGCAACTATAGAGGAATCTCCTATATGAACTGCATAGGAAAGATAATGATGGGTGTTGTTACTGAACGAATCACAGAATGGGTTAACGAAGGACAGATATTAAATGAATTTCAAGCGGGTTTTCGAAAGGGCTATTCAACTATAGACAATATATATAACCTAGCAACAATCATTAATATAAACTTTTTGGAGAAGAAAAAAAGTTTATGCGTTCTTTGTTGATTTTAAGGCTGCTTTTGACCGCGTCCCTAGAAAACTCTTAATCTACAAATTATATAAAATGGGTCTTTCGTCGAAAATTATAAACTTCATTGAACAAATATATAAAAATACAAAATCAGCAGTGTGGGCAGGATCTGATCTTTCAGATTGGTTTGAAACATGCTGGGGTGTTACACAAGGCTGCTTGTTATTTCCAATTATTTTTGCATTATACCTAAATGATATTCATGACCACTTAGGAGGTGGTTTGTATATTGATGACATTAATATTAGAGTGCTTATGTATGCTGATGATATTGTTATTTTTGCAGAAAACGTTAGTACATTACAACAAGTGATCAACAATTTAGAGGAGTACTGTAGAACATGGGGTATGGAAGTTAATCTTGCCAAATCTGATATAATGATATTCAGAAGAGGAGGACGAATTGGAGAAGCAGAAAAATGGACGTTTAATGGAGAATACGTCAGAATCGTCTCAGAATATAAGTATTTAGGAATTAAACTAACTCCTACAATGTCTTTTTCAAAGCATGTTCTAGCTAAAAATAACTCTGCTAAAAATTGTATCAACGCAACGTGGAAAAACTTTATCGGAAAAATAGAAATTTCATTAAAAGCAAAGTGGAAAATGTTTCTATCAGTATGCAGATCCATGCAATCATATGGCTCACAAGTCTGGGTCAACTGCTTTTTTGATGATGTGGAGAAATTGCAAAGATATTTTACTAAACGTATTTTAAAACTGTTATTATGTTGGAAACAGGACAAGAAGAATGTCACTTTTATACGTATAGTCTTCATTTGCAGTACATCTCAAAAACCATATTTGATTATGAAAATTTTAGACTCCCACACATACTATCATAAAAAATAATAGAAAAAGGTATTTTTTGGTATAGTGACCTAAAAGATAAAATGATAGCTCACAACATCGACGACAGAAATATTCGACTAAACAAATTGCTATGCAACAACGCATGCTCGCGCTTAGTAGACGTTATGAAGATAAATGCATTTCAAGAACACGTCAACAGATATCAAAGAAGTCAACAAAGAATTTATAGATTACTTGATCACACTAAAGGGTTTACATATTGTAATGAACAGTATATTAAAACTCAAATAAGTTATATTATGAATGTAAGAGGAGATCTGTTATGGCTAAACGGCAACAAATATAGGGTTGGTAATCAAAGTTTATGTTCCTTATGTAACTTAAGGGAAGTCGAAACGATGCAACATTTTTTGGGAAGATGCCCAGTACTTAAAGAAATATGATTAAGAAATTTTGGTGATATTTGGCTATCAGATAATAAAATTATAAGTCTGTTAAATGGTGAAGATGCTAATTACCTAAGTCTATATTATTAAGTAAAGGAAGCTTTAAGATATAGAACTATTCTAATAAATGAATTTAACTTTTAAAAATAAATGTGCACATGTATAACAACTAAGAAACCAAATTTCCTACAAACGGTTTTTAAAACCATGTCGTAATTTTCTTTATTATTATTAATTATTATTTTACTTTATAATTTTAAAATAATGTTTGTAATGAATTTTGAAATAATAAAGAAAAATCTAATCTAATCTAAATCTAATCTATATTTTTTTAATTACAGTTTTTCTTTGACTTCTTGCAATTGTTTTTGCCATGTGTATAAGACTGTTAAGTGTTTTCAAAATGTTTAAATTCATTTTTACAAAATTTAATTCTTAAAATAATAGAGCCTCAGCGCCTCTAGGGCATTGTTGAGACAAAGTTGGCAATGAGATCCATTTAACTAATTTTACAGTAAAATTTATAATAAAAAAAAAGTATAGATATGTTTATACAATTATGTATTAAATTTAACATATGAGAAAACAAAAAACAAAAAAAAAAAACAAAAAAGTTTAATACAATGTTATTATTTATATCAAAAGCATTTCAATATTTTGTAATAAATATTCTTTTAGTCTATTTTTAAATGAAGAAATTGATACACAATCTTTTAAACATTGAGGTAAATTATTGTATTCCATACTACCGATATATTCTATTCTTTGCTTGGTCACTTCTAGCCTACATCTAGCAGTTCTTAGGTTAGAATTGTTCCTTGTATTAAAAACATTTTGATTCGTTATAAAGCTGATTGTATGATGACCAACGTTATGCACGACTTTATAAATGTAAAGCAACAACTGTAATTTAAACAGTCCATATATTGCTTTTTGAGCAACATCCTTATATACTGATACTGTGGGAAACTAATGTGGAATATTAAAAACAACTTTTAATGATTTATTTTGAACGATATGTAATGATTTTAAATCAGAATTTCCTCTATAGCCATAAATAAGCGTTAGATAGTTGAGATGACTCTGAACTAAAGCTTGGAAAATTATATATTTAGTTTTCTCATCCAGTTTGTATCTAAGTTTACATAAGATTCCAAGAGCAGATGATGTTTTAGAACGCACATGTTGAATATGTTGATGCCATGACAAATTATTTTGAAGAATAACTCCCAAATACTTTATGGAGTCAACTTGTACAATTTCCTTTCCATCCACAAAATTTGTACTCCTGTTGCGATTTCGATTTGGTTCAGGTCTAAATCGTATAAGTTTGGTACGAATTTATTTAATCTGGCAAACTCTGAAATTAAAGCTGCATCACGTTCAGCAAATATTTTAAACATTAACTCTTCCTTATGAAGATAAAGAATACACAAATCATCGGCATATATAAAAAATTTCCCAGTAAGTCCGAGGTTATTAATATCATTAAGATATATATTAAATAAAAGGGGACCTAAGACACTCCCCTGAGGGACTCCACATTACGAATTACACTTTTACTGTCGTTTATCTGAACATATTGCTTTCGGCTGTCTAAATAGCTTTACCTCTTACACCATAAAATTTGTATTTGTTTTCTATAGTTGAGGCAACTCAGAGTTACGCAAAATATTTTTTTTAGAATAGAAATTTAAAAAAAAAAGTATAAACATTATTCATGAATTTTCATGAATGCCTAAAACATAGTCAAAATGTTGTAATTTTTTAATTATCGATCCACCCTAATGCATATGTGTAAAATATTTATATACATATATACACACACATTTTAACACGTTGTTCAGTTTTTTTTTTTTTTTTTCTACAAAGAAAAAACTTAAAATTACACTCATACGAATACAATTGTAAGGAAAAATAAAACAGAATTTTACTTTAATACTGTTCGCATGAACAAAAACAACATATTTTTTCTAAAGAACATTAAGCAAGTTTGATATAATTTTTATTAAAAATAAGCTTATAATAATAAAAGAGCTAAAATGACACTTACAACAAATTCCTTAAAGACATGCCAAAGATAAAAAATTTATATAGAAGTGTATAAATGAAGCAAATATTAAATTTCTTTATTATTATTGCGCGCCGCATTTTTAACATTAAATTATACCAGCGAAGGCAATCATGTGAGCGAGGAATTAAAAACATGATTTAAAAGTAATAAGTTTGGTATTGAAATTAACATATCAGTAAAATGTTTACAAAAATTAATATTTTTTTGAATTATGAAAGGCGTGGTAGAGAGGAATGAGTGTATTTTCTAAAAATTGTAACTACATTGTAAATTTTCAATTTTCTGAATCATACTGCGCAGTTTCTGGTATTGAACCTTCGTCAGTGACCCTGTTTATTTTTTGAGTAATGTAATGTCCACTGTTTTCCCATATGATGAATTTCATATCAAAATCGATATTCTTTGAACCCGACCCCCTCAGAATTTGATGAAATTTTGCATACAGCTACATTTAACCTATACAAACACAACCTCATATTTAGAAATAACATTTTTGAAAATATGTGGGCGTGGCAAGGTATCAAAGTTTTTGAAAAATCACGATAACATGTACTTTCAAGCTGAGATTACTACGGAATGGCTGAACCGATTTCAAAGATTTTGGCACCATTAGAAAGGTATTTCAATTAGCATTCGAAAACATACACTGTAAAAATTTTACACTGAAATTTTTTTTTTGACAAAAATATAACTTTAAACTGGGAAAACACATTAAAGGCCAAGTGTTTTTTCCAAAAAAAATTAACATATCTAAAAATTAAAATGGCGTTCTATTTTCTTTTTTTTTAAATTTTTTTTAATAAATGCATCTTTTGTTAACTTCCTTATATTTTGATATCATTGTGTGACAAAAAAAAAAAATAATGTAGCTATACTTTGAAAGTTATACAGATTTTATTGTAATTCTAATAGATTAGAACAAGAATCGTATTATCAAATTTTTCAGACACCCCCTAAATATGGATTTACCCTTGGTAAAATTTTTTTTTTTCATTTTTTAGATTTAATATATAATTTTGCGCATACTGTTGACTTTCGGAATATTTGCTAACTTTTAGTGAAGTTTCATCTAAAGGTATAAAAGAATGTAAGCTTTGAGTTCCTGTACTAGTTTTAGCATTTTTATATCTTTAAAATAGCTCTTCTTTTGTTTTGTTATAGTCGTCAGCGTCTGCATAAGCAACTTCTGTGGAGGTCTTATACGTTTGTGAAGCTCAATGATAAAGGTCTTTCGCCGTTTGAATTTGGTTTTTATTTGCAATGCTATAATTCGAAAGCTTATTGAAATACCTTTCTAATGGTACCAAAATCTTTGAAATCGTTTCATCAGGCATTCCGTAGTAATCTCAGCTTGAAAGTACATGTTATCGTGATTTTTCAAAAACTTCGATACCTTGCCACGCCCACATATTTTCAAAAATGTAATTTTTAAATATGAGGTTGTGTTTGTATAGGGAAAATGTAGCTGTATGCAAAATTTCATCAAATTATGAGGGGGTCGGGTTCAAAATGTGCCTTTTTTATAGGTTTTGATATGAAATTCATCATATGTTGTAATTTTGATGCGATACTAAAATTTAAATTCCAAATAAAAGCAATCAGCCACCTTTGTTATTGTAAGTGGGCTATATTAAATTTTAGGATTACATTAAACTTGCAACTTTTCTTATATCGACTTCCAAATTAAAAAATTTCATTTTCAAAATATGAAAACAAAGTAAAATAGGGCAATCCTTTTGTTTTTAAATCAGGGACCGAAAATAACAGTTATTCCGAAAACTATAACTCAAAAACTCTCTATGTTAGAGTCAACGGAGACGTATACTATTACATACCAACGATTTGTATTGAAGTGTTCTTTTAGAATATATTGTGATCTTAAGAAAACGATTTCAACTCCAAAGTTAAGAGTTATTTTTCAACGAAAAAATAAAAGATCGGATAAAACTCTTAAGAAGAGAGTTTTATTTCGCCTTCATTAAATAAAACTCTTCTGAGGAGTTTTATTTTTTCCGTCTGAAATAAAACTCTTCTGAGGAGTTTTATTTTTCCCGTCAGAAAATAAAGCTCATTTTGAAACTCATTTAAGGAGTTTTATTTTTCCGTCTAAAATAAAACTCATGTTGTTTATTTTCTTCTTTTTTTATTGACTTTATTTGCTATAATGTGTGTAGTAATTTATTTATTTAATTTAACTAACATAACTTTTTCCAAATTTTCTGCGGAAAGATTTGAACGCAGGTCGCTCAATACCAATTTAAGAGCAGAAAATGCTCTTTCCACGTATAGTTTTTTGCTAGTGTATACAAGTACGGATAGTGTATTCTTTTAGTCTCCCAGAACTCAAAAAGAGGTTTATTAATCGATAAGGGCCTTGGAGAAAAATTTTCGATTTCATAGAAACCTTTTTTTTCGTCCTCATTATCACTTCCTTCGCTTTCTTGTTCCATATCTACATATACAAGAAATGAAACAACAACTATTTAATAATAGGAATTGAACAATAACAAATTAAAAACACACATGTTTTTGTTTTAATGATGATTTTTTCAATTGCAATACAAGTGATTAGGTTACACTGCCTTACAAATTGTAATGATCTGGCAAGCGGCAAGCTTTGAGTGTCAATTTACATAAAATGAGTTTTATTCTCTGACGGAAAAAATAAAACTCCTCAAATGAGTTTTAAAATAAAACTCCTCAAATGAGTTTTATTTTGGACGGAAAAAATAAAATTCCTCAAAAGAGTTTTATTTAATGAAGGCGAAATAAAACACTCTTCTTAACAGTTTCATCCGATCTTTTATTTTTACGTTGAAAAATAACTGTTTTGAATGTTTTTTTTTTTTTTTTTTTAAACCACAAAATAACTGTTATAAAGGAACTTTTTTGATATCACTTATAACCGTTACGGTCCCTGTTTTAAATTTTTATAAAATTATTTCTAGATCAAAATTAATTTTGTTTTTAATCATTGTGTGGCGATTTTATGTACTTCGAGTATGTATTTCCATGATTTATTTAATCAAGAAATTGTCTTTTTAAGAAATAAGAAAAAGTAAAACTACCAAATTTTAATAAGCTCTAGAAAATTCTTCGGACTTCTTGGAAGTTGAGGCTTCACATTATTTGATAACACCTAATGACATTAGTGAGTACTATACATTTGAGCTGCCTTTTTTGCCATCTATTTAACTGGAAGCATTTTTGTGACTTCATGTATTGCAAATAAATTATTGGTAAAAGCATCACAAAAGTACCAACAAGACACATGGAATGTACTATATACATTCCGAAGTCCCGGCAAAACATTTCTACACGTTAGTAGATATTTAAAATACAATTTCACCAAAATCATTCCCTGTACTAATAGGACAAATGTGAAAATTTCTTTGGATTTAATACATTTTCTAAAAATTGTTTACTTTTTAAAGACTACACTCAGGGAAAAAGCATCATCATATTTATGAAAAACTTCATAAATATGAAGAAAAAAATTTATTTGGATTTAATACATTTTCTAAAAATTGTTTACTTTTTAAAGACTACACTCAGGGAAAAAGCAAAAACTTCATTTATTTTCGTCTAATGTAACACTTAACAAATATGATGAAATTGTGTCATAAAAGAGCGATTTGATAACAGGCTTCTTCATATTTATGAAATGTGACAGGCTTCTTCATATTTATGAACGAACATTTCATACATTTTCATGAAATGTTTCATAAATGTTATATGACAATTTACAAATATGATGAAGAAAATTCTTAAATTTTTATGAAATGAAAAATGTTCTTTGCTAGCGTACAAATACGCTAAATGCTAAAGCCAAAGGAAAATATTTATTTTTAATTTTATAAATGTTGAGGTGAAGAGAACAAGAATAAACATTTTCCTCTAAAAATTGTCAACACTATTAATTTGAAATCAGACCGGTGTCTGTCATTATTATTTTAAATTGACAGGCTTCTTCAGCGATTTTCCATTATTAAATTGTATTATTATTTGAAATGTTCATAATTGTCAAGTTGTCGCTGTATGAATAATTTTTCAACTTTGAGGCTGTGAGGAATCGAACCAGCGTTATTTTACACATTACAATCGTAACATACTAAGTAGCAACCATTTAACGATCACAGCTAAGTATGGCCTCGATTGCAATGTAACTAACTTACAGTTTTATTCCCTCTTTCCATCTGTTGTTGTAATTCTTATTTCAGGAGTGCCAACATTGACCACCCAAATATTGCAATTTATTAGATTTTTTATGTTTTTTTCTATCTTTTCTTTCCTCCGTCTCTATTTTTACAATGTTACCAGATTGACGTATTGTTTTTACGTACAGGAGATGGAACCTTGTGTTTTCGTGACACAATTGCCACGGGCCAAGTTTTTTAATGTATTTGAGTACAATGATTTTTTCAACGTCATATAGACTGTCGCAATTAATATATATTTTTTTTAAATCTTATATTCTTGCAACTGTAATTTAGAATATATAAATTAAAATTCAGAATTTAAAATTGAAATTGAAATTAAGAAAATATAAATTTTTATTAAAATTCAGAAAAAATAATATTAAGTTATGAATTTTTATTTTGAATTTAAAAACATTATTTGGATTAAGAATTTCCACTACAATTTATAAAAATTATATTTATTAGCAATTAGATTTTTTTATTTGTTATAGTAACATTTTAATTATGAAATGCAATTATATTTATGTTTACAAAATGTAATGCAAAATCTAGAACACATTAACTGATTCGATTTTCTGACTTTCAAGTGATGTAATGATAGATTATAAATTTTAAATAAAAAATCCAAATTACAAATTACATTTTTTTTAATTTCAAATGAAAAATCTTAAATTCTCTTAATTTCAAATGAAAATGTGGGCAAGATTCTTCAAGTTCAAGATCATTTGTTTTTTGTTAAACAAAAAACCGTGCAATTTTTATTTATTAATAAAAAAATTAATAAAAAAAATTAAATCCTCTGAAGATTTTCGGTGACTCAAAATGAAACATGTAAGGACCTGTCAGTAGATAAAGTCTGTTTTAAACTAGGGGATGAAGAAATTTTTTAATTAATAAATAAACATTGCACGGTTTTTTGTTTAACAAAAAAACAAATGATCTTGAATTTGAATAATCTTGCTCACATCATGATTTATCATAAAAGATCGAAAAATAAACTTTTGGTGTTAATTTTTTAAAATTTAAAAATAAAACATTCAAATAAAAATTTTTAATTTCAAACGATGGGAAAACAAACAAAAATATGTTCACTCGGTTTATGAAACTTTTTTATGAAATGATGAAGATTTATGAAACATTTTACATACATTTTTATGAAACTCTTCATCGTATCTATGAAAACTTCATGAATATGATGAATAATTGATGACAAACTATTTATGAAACAGTTTCATCAATATGATGAAAGTTTTTCCCTGAGTGTATCGTGTTAAAATGCTCGTATTAAAAATGCTTTCTTACGTGAAAATGATGCTATTAGCTCAAAATAGATAATTACTTTTGTGTAGGGGTTGCTGCCTAAAATTTGGCAACTTTCTAAAAAAAAATCGGGGCAAACCTGCAATATTTTTAGTTACTTTTTTGGACTCAGCGCAAGTATTTCACCCTAAAACGGCTTATTATTTGTATCGCCAACAAGGTCCACATGATATCAGACATTATACAATATTTATAACATACTTGGGACTAGTTAATTGAATGGACCTATTAATTGACGATTTAATTGGCATTGCTTGATGTCAATGGTAACTAAATTTGTTGGCCTTTACAATTGCTTAAAACAATGAAAACGAAAATTTGTTTTAATGGGCATTGATCAATGCCAATGCCTTTAACAGGCAATTATAATTGATTATTATAGTGCGCCCCGGTTGGTAGTTGGTAGCGTGCTGGCTTATCAGTGCGGGGGTCGTGAGTTCGATTCCCACCAGAGACACTGGTCTATTTTCGCTACAAAGCGCCGAAGACCATAATAGCTAGTGCTCGGTTAGGGTAATAGTATATAATTTGAAATTATATAAATATTAATTAATAAAATAAAAAAATTGATTATTATAATTGTTTGTTACAATTGTCTAGAAAAAAATTTATTTCCAAATTTGGAAAAAAATCCCTTATTTGAGTAATAATTTTATAAATATTCGGTATTTTATCACGTATATATTATTAAAAGCTAATTCCTCATGTCTAATCCGAGAGCAAACAATTTTAGATTAGATTATAGTGGCACTATGCACCGCGACCAGAAATTGGTATTTTGTGCTGCCAGCGAATACACCCTATAGGTTCAGGCTCCCTACGAAGCCAATTATCCTACCAGGTGAACAGTTCCAAACGTCCGATGGCGTCACTATTCGACCACCAAAATAACTCATCCTCCTGTCGGAGAGCCTAGGACATTTGCAGAGAACATGCTCAGAGGTCTCGGGTTCCAATTCACAAAACCTGCACGTATCCGTAGAGAATCGTCCCATCTTGTACAATTGATACCTAAGGCCACAGTGTCCTGTGAGGTAACCCGTTACGGTCCTTAGTTCGCCCCTCGTCATAGACAAGAGTTTCCGCCATCTCTCCCCAGAGGGAGATATAAACAGCCTCGCCTGTAGCTGCCCAGGCGATCTGGCCCAATAGGCCCCAAACTCCGACTCCCTCCATCTTCTGAGCCTCTCTCTGACATACCCATTGGGTACGCCACAGAAGGTTTCTAGGCCAATGAATTGTCGACGAGCTCCGCAGTTGGCTAAACAGTCAGCCCGTTCGTTGCCCTCATGCCCCTCATGGCCTGGAACCCAGCCCAGTGTCAAGGAGTTGTTAAGTCCTAGACGATTTAGAGAGTCGATACATTCCTTAACCAGACCAGACGACACATCTTGAGCCCTCAAGGCACCAAGTGCCGCTTGGCTGTCAGATAGAATGTAGATCGTGGCCCCCGTGTCCTCCTCCGCAGACACTCTTCCACACAGATACAGATAGCGAAGAGCTCAGCCTGAAAAACGGTGGGATATTTGCCCATGGGCAGATCCGTGAACCAGACCTGTGCACCAACCTCCGGTACCCAAGATCCATTCAACCACGTGCTCCTGTCGAAAATCACAACAACAAAGTGCCTAACAAATACTTGCACAGGCAGTATCTTGTCACTGACCCTAATTACCGGGTCATCAGCGAACATTTTCGCAATCTCAAGATGCTAACAATAATAAATATTGTCTACATGATAAAAACTTTCACAAATTAGCGAATAATGTTAATTTTGGAACTTAAATTTTTAACACTTTTTATAAAAAATTATTTTTTTGTTAATTAAAATTGTTTATTTTAGGCATTGGTGCCATTACATTACCATTGGTCTAATCAATGCCAATTAAAAAAATTATTTGCATTAAAATGGTAATGAAATTTTTTGGCACTGACCAAGTAATGCCAATTAAATTTCAACGCCAATGAAAAATTCCTAAGTATGATTTATAAATAGTTTTCCCAAATGCCAGAGAAATTGTAAAATATTTAAGTGCATTTTTAATACATTTTATGTCCACATGTCATGACCATACTAACTTGGCCAACCCCTGTATTTATTGCACCCAAATTAAGGTGACAGATAAGAAAGCGCATTCTTTATTCATGTAAAAAATTTCAGATCCCTGTTAAAAATAGACATATATGGATCCATACATGTTCCATACATTACTCATATGTGTTTACAAATGGTTCATACATGTTCATTAGGTTGTCCCAAAAAAAATAAAAATTTGGATTTTCTCGGAAGATCTTTCCTAATTTGGATACTCATAAGGTAAAGTATTTTTGAGAATTTTATCAGATTTTTCGGAAGTGGTTTAGAGGTCGCGCAAACCGATTTTGTACCAAAAATCGAGCTTTTTGGGCTTTTATTGAATTATTCTTGAAAATTGCTAAAAAAAATCGGTAATTTTTCGGCTTCTGAGTAAATATTCTTAAAGAAAATTTTCCGATCTTTAATTTTATGTGCATAAGTAATAAGTTTCGTCAGGGATTTTGCACATTTTAATACATTATATAACAGTTTTTGGAAATTTTCAACAAATATGAAAAATAATGCTTTATAACTTTTAAAATTTGTATGAAGACTAAAAAAACTAATGATGCAGTTTAAAAGATTATGAAGTTTTAAATAAATTAGCAGAAAAAACAATATAATTTTCTTTTACCGTTCTCGAGTTATACCCTTTTAAAGCTTTACACCCATTGTATGAAATTTTTAGTACTATAAGATTTGGGCATCCGATTTGTTGTAAACTTTAGATTATGAGATTTGAAAATTTATTTATTGTATGTCAAAATTTAGTTTTAAGTGTTGTCAAGTTGTGGACAGCAAAAAAAGTAGCCAAAAAGCCGTTATCACTAGGTGGCACTGATATGGCTCGAACTAAAATTCATGATTTATTGGATTTGGGGAACTACAACCCTATTTTTGGCAGATAGTCTATAGGTTTAGAGATAACAAGTCACAATACAATTAAAATTTTTGTAAACTAATAAGTGGAATACGCTTGCTAGAGATTGAGATAAATTTTATGGCTTGAGATAAAAGCTTTTATGCTAGAGCCCTCTTCCGGTAATTAGCAGCTGGAGAATATGCAACCAAGGGAAGATTATAAAGAAATGCTGCAACTGAGCCTTATTTTTTTGGGTGATAGACCTGAGCCCCATCCAACTATAAAATCTCCTGGAGCCATTAACCGAGCTCGCTGGATGATGAAAATTATATACTCTCTAAAAATATGTATTTTTCGAAACCAGCTACAACCTTTCATTCAAAATTCAAAAATTGATGCCTTGCTGGAGTTTACCTCATTTAATTTAAGAGTATATATTAAAAATTGGTACCTATGCCAGTGTCCCCGATACGCTCCTCTCAATGACCTTAGACTTTTGAAATAATTTTATGATTACAAACGCTTTAATGAAAAAGTTGTATGCGAGACTCTGAAAGCCTTTCTGGGTCATCAGTGGTACCTTTCCGAGAAGTTGGCTGCCTTATCGTTTTTTGATGAACGTATAGATACCAAAACTTTGCGTTTAATGCTTAGAAACCTATATGAACCAAGTAATAACAACGAATTAGTGAAAGGAAATTTAACAGAAGACATGATTGAAAATAAACAAATTCAGTGTTTTATTACAAAAGCCAGCCTAACTTTTTTTGAAGCCTGAAACATTTACTGATTTTTTACAAACGGATCCAGAAAAATGGGAAAACAACAAATCATTTCAGGAAGCAAAACACAAAGTTCAACAATTGCAAGTTGTAAATGATGTCGCAGAACGTGGTGTGGCCTTGGCTAATAGTTATATCAATATCACAACTTCTGAAACAGACTTTCAGAGTTTACTGCAGGGGGTAGAGCATCATCGCAAGAACACTAATAAATGATTTATAACAAATCTATTTTTCTTTGTTTTTAATATAATTGTAATGTATGAGTGGTAAGTAACTATTATTTTATTTGTAAAAACATTTTCTAAATCCAATTATTTAAAGCTTAAACCAATGCAAACCTAGTTCACACCTTATAGTATTATACATTTCATACAATGTGTACAAAGCTTTAAAAGGGTATAACTCGAGAACGGTGGGAGAAAATTCATTTTTTTTCTGCTAATTAATTTAAAACTTAATAATCTATTAAACTGCATCATTAGTTTTTTTAGTCTTTATAAGAATTTTAAAAGTTATAAAGCATTATTTTCCATATTTGTTGAAAATTTACGAAAAACCGTTATTAAATTCTCAAAATGTGCAAAATCATTGCCGAAACTTATTATTTATGCACATCAAATTAAAGATCGGAAAATTTTCTTTAAGAATATTGACTCAGATGCTGAAGAAATACCGATTTTTTACCAATTTTCAAGCAAAATTCAAAAAAAGCCCAAAAAGCTCGATTTTTGGTAAAAAATCGATTTGCGCGACCTCTAAACCACCTCCGAAAAATCTGAAAAAATTCTCAAAAATTCTTAGCCTTATGAGTATTCAAATTAAGAATGATCCCCAAAATTTTTTTTTGAATGGGACACCCTAATGTTCATATAAGGAATCATATATGCGCATGTATGTACATTAACGAAAATTTGGGTAATAATTACCATATGACCTCATATGAACATATATGAATCCTATGTGGTGGTATATGGAAATGTATGACCTCGAATGTCTTCATATATGATCATGAATGAGTTCATACATGTTCGTTCATAAATGGATGTATACTCACAGAGAAAAATTTAGCTATTTGCCAACTGAAATTCGTTTACTACGGCCAAAATCCGGTTACTATGTATTTCTGACGCTTGGCACAACGTAACATTAGTTTTCCTAACAAAATTCGATTAACTCCACTGAATTTTCGTTGCAAAACTCAAAATATTCAGAAATCTAATGTAAATATCGCTGTACTAACTGAATTTATAAGTTGAACCAATAATATACACTTTTCAATTCGGTTGTCACTTTATTTCTCTGTGTATACATGCTGATTTTTAATCGGGTTTTCTGTCCATTCTATTGACTAAACGGAACACTTTAAAAGCTGGGAACAAGTTTTTTTTAATAATTTTTGGTGTAGAATCGAATGTCAGTTTCAAATTTTATATAAATGTTTACCTTTTTGCTCTGTAGTAAAATTTGCGTTTTTGACCCTGCTCACGTGGAAGGAGTTGAAGTTTAAAAAAAATAAGATCACAAAAATTGGGAAAATCACAAAAATTGGCCCTCCTTGATTAAAAAGTCATCTCTTACCAGTACAATAGTATTATAAGCATTTTTGTTGTAATCTCCAATTCTGAGTATGACTAAAAGTTAAAACAGACTCATTCCATATAAAACCATCAAAAAATATCCAATTTTCGACCGCTTCCCCCTTCAATTTTAACCAAACTTGGTACGGAATTTAAGTGTCATATAAATATGTCATCGTACACGTTTTGGGTTGTAAGCTATAACGCTAGCGAAAATATCGCTTTTAAATTTTAAAGCCACTGTTGTCGTGCTTAAAATAACATAAGCAAAACAATAATTTTGAACATATATTTTTTTAAAAATTTTAAAAAGCGAGTTTTTTGAAATAAATCTTTTGAAATGCTGTTTTTGAGAACAATGCAGTTTGCCGTGTAGAAGTTCATAATTTGTGTACACTAGTAAAACCACAATTTATGTAGCTTTAAAATTAGGTATCAATGACTTTCGCAGCTTAAGCCGTTAAAAAGATATGGAGTATTATGTACGACTACTTTTTTAAAATTTTCGAATATTTTTCATATTTTGAAACACGATATTTTAAGTTCCGCTGCAATTAGCTGTCCAAGATTTGGACGATGTTGTAGTTATATAATGTTCATCTTCGATTCCAAGTTTAGTTGAAATCAGAAGGGGTGAAAGAAATCGAGTTGTTGATTTTATATGTTTTCAGTCAATATGAATTTATTTGTATGTGCCTGTGTCTGTGTATAAAATAATGTTGGTTTTGTTAGTTTGTGGTACTATATACAAATGGGAAATTTCTTTTTCTCGCTAAAGATTTTTCCTTTTCTTTTTTTTTTTTGTAGTCATCATAATCATCTACAACTAACTCCTATCTTTTAAGCATAAAATAACGGAAACGGAAATTTGATGTAGCAGCTAGAATAAGAAGGTTGCAAAAAAAATACGTTTAACGTTACTTTTTTTTTTTAAGGAACAAAAAAAAAAAATGAAAACTGTCAAACTAAATACAAACACACTCATTCATACTTCTCAACAGCGACATACATACAAATATTCATTTATTATGGCTTTAGTGAATTATGAAGGCACTAATGTTAGTAATGAATATATGAATGTTGATTGTTATAAATTTAGATGTATACGAGTAAAATATATATTTATACATATATATGTATGATAGATGAGAATATGAAAACATTTTAAATGTTAAGAGAACCAGCATATAATTGCAAAAGTTATACAAAATTTAAGCTTTATATGCAAATGTTGCAAAGTTGAATATTAAATCATAAAACCCATTTTCCGCATATTTATAATTTAAGTCCTAAATTAGCAAAAGGTAAATTGCTTTTAAGAAAGTTTTGTTCATTTTATAAAACTTAAAAAAAAATCGTGGTATATAGTAAATGCCGAACGCTTTTGTTAAAGTCGTCGATTTCTTACATATAATTAGGGCAACCAATGAAAAAGCTCTACTAAAGTTTGTCTAAAGCATCACAAAAAGAAAATCAAAAAACAATAATATCAGACGTTAGAATTTTAAAGTAAGTCGTTACATTTAAAAAATAAATCAGTATATGAACCAGTTATTTTGAAAGTGGTATGGGTCCGCTTTCTACTAAATTTTGATAAAAAATTAGTTGTACAGTAGACGCTTGAAAATTCGAACCGCTTTGTTTTTGAGCCAATTCAAATTTCTGAATTATTCTAAATTCTGGACGTTTTTTTTTCGAATAATAAACACGAAATCGTTTTTCCTAAAATGTTCTGATTGGATTTAATACTTCACAAAAGTCGGTTTTAAAGTGGGCTATGATAATGAAACTGAGACCTTCTTCGGGAAAAGTAGAATATATTTGATTAATTTCAAAAAAATTCGTTAAAGCTTTCTTCGAAGTTTGTATTCGAAAAAAAAGGAAAAAAGTTGAAAAAGGTGAACATTTTTTTTTTTGTTCGAAGTAGGAGTAGAAGTGGGCGTGGTCGATGAAAACTATACTACGATTTAAGTTGAGGTCCGAGGATTATTCATGTAAAATTTGAGGTTATTTTTGATATTATTCTAATGAATTTAAATATTTTTCTCTTTTCAGGTAAGCAACAATATATTTGAAATCTTCAAAATTCTTAAAGGTATGTTATTAGGTATACAGTAATATAAAAAAAAGTATATAATAGAAGTGCCAGCAAAAAATTATTAATATATAAAAGCAAAAAAATTACAAAAAATTGAGAAAAAACAAGCGAAGTGCAAAATTTAAAAAAAGGTTCGTTTAAAAAATTTAATAAATATAATAAAGAAATTAAATAAACCATATTTAAAACTAAAAAATTATGTTACTAACACCCAGAAAACAGACTCAGTAGTAGCAACCGTATTTGTTGCCAAACGAAAGTTTCAGTTGTTGCGACCGAATTTTTCGTTTGTGATAACAATCATTCGATTAAAACAACTGATATTCTAAAGGGTGGTTAAATTTCAAGGGCCGATGTTGATTTTGAATAAAACACAAACTATTTAGGAAATTATTGTAATTTTATTTTATTATGATATATTGGTATTACTCAATTATGTATGGAACAAAATATCGGCCAAATGGCGCCGCGACCACGGCGGCACACCTCCATCCGATGGTCCAAATTTTCGATGACGCTGAGGCATAATGGAGGTTCTATGCCGTTAATGTGCCGAATTATCTCATCCTTTAGCTCTTGAATTGTTGCTGGCTTATCGACGTACACCTTTTCTTTCAAATAACCCCAAAGAAAAAAGTCCAACGGTGTCAAATCACATGATCTTGGCGGCCAATTGACATCGCCATTACGTGAGATAACACGGCCATTGAATTTGTTGCGCAAAAGAGCCATTGTTTCGTTAGCTGTGTGGCAAGTGGCACCGTCCTGCTGAAACCACATATCGTCCACATCCATATCTTCCAATTCGGGCCATAAAAAGTTCGTTATCATCTCACGATAGCGAACACCATTCACAGTAACTGCCTGACCGGCCTCATTTTGGAAAAAATACGGCCCGATGATGCCGCCAGCCCATAAACCGCACCAAACAGTCACTCTTTGTGGGTGCATTGGTTTTTCGACAATCACTCTTGGATTCTCATTCGCCCAAATGCGGCAATTCTGTTTATTGACGAATCCACTGAGGTGAAAATGTGCCTCATCACTGAAGATGATTTTCTTCGAAAATTGATCATCCACTGTTGCCATTTCTTGTCACCATTCTGCCCATTCACGACGTTTGGAATGCTCAAGAGGCTTTAGTTCTTGAGCCAATTGCACCTTGTAAGCGTGTAAATGCAAGTCTTTATGCATAATGTTCATCAACGACGAGCGAGAGAGGTGCAATTGTTGGGCACGACGACGAGTTGAGGTGGACGGCTCTTCAGCCACACTATCGCGAACAGCAGCAATATTTTCTGCAGTACGAGCTGTACGAGCATGCACTGGTGTTCTCACATCTTCTACAGACCCGGTTTGCTCGAATTTTTCCACGATTTTTGCGATTGTAGGCACATTTGGACGATCAAATTGACCAAAAAAATCACGAAGTGCACGATATGCATTTTGATTTGAACGCCCATTTTCATAATAAGTCTGGATAACTTTAACACGTTGTTGGATTGTGTATCTCTCCATGGTTCAAATTGAGTAAGTCTGAAATAGAGAAATGTCAAATAAAATTCGGAAAAAAACTTGGCGTTTAGGTGTGGTTCACATTCAACATCGGCCCTTACAATTTAACCACCCTTTAGTACGAAAATAGAATTTCGATTGCATCAACAGAAATTCGGTAATAACAACCAAACAATTCTTTAGCTACAACCGAACCATTCGATTGGCTACAAATACGGTTGCTACTACCGAGTCTGTTTTCTATGTGTTAGTAACATAATTTTTTAGTTTTAAATATGGTTTATTTAATATATTTCTTTATTATATTTATTAATTTTTTTACACGAACCTTTTTTTTAATGTCACTTGAATAAAATATTTACAGTTAAAATCGAATATTAGTTTCGCCTGCAAAAAAAAAAACAATTACTCTATCTAAAATATTAGTTTTAGCTACGAATTGTAATATAATATAAAGGTTTTTTTTATAGTTTTGGTAACTCCAATCAAATATGTATTGAGATTAGCAACCGAATTTCTGTTGTACAAAGAAATATATTTTTAGACATGCACATACAAATTTGGAACAAAAATATATTCAAGGTTGAAATTTGAAAATACAAATTCAAATTTGGTTTAGGCTAGACAGGCAGAGAAAACACATTAAAAAACTAAAATTGAGTTTTAATAATTTGTAACCATTTAATTGATATTATTTTCAATTATAGTTTTATTCATATCTATTCAAAATTTATTTGAATATTGTTTTTTATTTCAAACGTATTTTTAGTAGATACTATTAAAACATCAAATAAAATTTAAAAAAATCTTCAAAATTTGGGGGAAAATTGCTTAAAATTAAAACAAATCGCCAAAATAACAAAAATCTAACAAGAAAACCAAAATTGTAAAAAAAAATCGTAAATATTTGAAAAAAACAGCCAAATTTCCTCAAAATTGCAGAAATTTAAAAAATTGCCAAAATGTAAAAAAGCCAGAATTCGAAAAAACTTCTAAAATTAAAACAAAACTGCCAAAATTGAAAAAAAAAAATCGCCAAAATTAAAAAAACGCGAATTTTTTATTTTATCTATTTTTTAATTTCGACGTTTTTTTTAAATTTTCGCATTTGTTTCTATTTTGTTGTTATACGTCATAAAAATTAGAAAATTTCGTTTATACCAAATTCATTTTCAATTAAACAGTTAATACATATTATTAAACATTTAATTGAAAGTGAGTTTGAAATCGAACAAATTTCAAATGAGTTTTTGTTTGACAATAATTTTTTGTTCTGTATTTTGCCATAAATCTTTTAAAACGTAGAAACCACTACGGAGATACCATTACGACCCAAGCTTAAGCTTACGTGTGCCGTACACTCAAAAAAAAATAAGTTTGTAGAAAAGTTAGTAAAACATCTTGTAAATCAGGTATACTATTTTTCAGCAAATTGTTTTGCTTAAATTATGTTTTAAACTAAAATTTTAGTTATACTTATTCAGCACTTAACTGTTTTGAACTAATGTCTTACTAATATTTTACTAATGTTTTACTAATTTATTTTGCTAATAAATTGTGTTGATTAGCACATCAACCAGACTGAAAGATATACGCAGAATGAATTAGATGTCGCGGCATGTCACGATGTAGTAGTGACGAGGAAAATTATACTAAAAAGTACAGCTCTAGTAAGACATAATATAAATAAATTAACCATGGAAGATTTTTCTATCTGTTTTTCATACATAAAACAAAATTGTGAATTAAAACCACTTAAATTTTGCGTCGTCACCAGCTTGTGAAAGTAATTGTCTATTAATTAAATAAAAGGCAAAATAAAATATTTAAATTTAATAAAGATTAAATGTGTATTTGTAAACTAAATGTTTATATATATTAATAATCTTATGTGGTCAAATTGCAAACAAATATGCAATACGTAGACAGACTAAAGCGAAAAATAATTCTCTGCGAAATTTGAATTCCTTTAAAAGATAGCATTATTTAGACAGTAATTGATGTAAGTAGTTCAAAGATAATTTCGTTTATGTTTTATATAATTATTTCTATTGTTTTTAGATATTACATTAATTCATATCGTCAATTTGAGAGTATGAACATTTTTATATTTTCTAACGTATTGTAAATTATTTTAAACAGAATCACAAAAATATGTTTTATGATTTTCAGCAAATAAATTAACTAAAGTATAATTTTTCTACAAATTTTTTGAGTTTTTTTTTAGTCTACTAATATTCAGCAAAAATTTTATTAATTTTTAGCAAGGGTTATTTAATTTCTAATCTACTAAGTGTTAGCAAAACTTTTGCTGAATCTACTAATTTTGTTGCTAAAATTCAGCTCGCTGATTTTCAGCAAAAGATTTTGCTGGCATTAGCAATTTTTTTGCAAGCACCCTCCTGACTAAAATTTTGCTGACTCAGCAAAATTTTTTGCTGACTTTACTAACTTTTTTATTTGAGTGTAGTGTGTCTTTTTAAAAGTTGATACTTTACTTAAAAGTGCAAGCTTTTTATTTTATTTTTGGTTTGCTACGTACGCATCTGGTAACATAGCTTCTAGAATTTTTTTTACGATATATATTACGATAGCTCAAAATCCAATAAAGCGACTGTTTTCAGCACAGAGACGCTATTTTTTTTTTTTTTTTTCGAAATAAATTTAAGGCTGAAACATTGATCGATATGCATCATGTGTTAACGTGGTTCAATTGAACTCAAATTTTCCCAATTTTTTTCTAAGACTAAATGAAAACAAATTTGTATCGGCGCTCCTAGAAATGTGACATTTTAAAATTACGCAGCTAAACTAGTCTTTGTGTTTCAACGATGTTGTTTTTTTTTTGGAAATTTTAAATGGTTTTTATTTAAAAAATTGATTAAAGAATATTGTAATTTTTTATTAGTTTTTGTTTTTATATACATCGAGATTATATTTATGTTATTTTTAATTTATAACGAGCTTTAAACCTAGCTAGGTTGATACTATCATTTCCATCTGGCTAAAGATCTCTTCAGAACCCGAAATTTTAGAAAAGCTAGAGCCTCCAGAATAGGTAGAACTTTAACAAAAAACCTATTAATTGTTAATTTTGCTCCATTCTTTTCGTCTTAGTAATCAAACACGTGACTAGGGTCTTTTCCTAACAAGCATCATGGCGAGAACTAAACTCTGAAGACCAAAAATATTATATTTATATTAAAAATTTTTAGTTGTTACTATAGCACAAGTAATATTATTTAGAGTTTCATTAGTTTTTTGTTTTTATATACATCGAGATGATTTAGTAATAATTGACGAAAAGCATCTGAAATCGTCCAAAATATAAATCAAAGTGTATTGGAAATACATCTTCTTCTTCTTCATTTCCGCTTAACTCCCTGTGGAGCATAGGGCCTCTACAAAGTTTCTCCAAGATATTCTGTCATTCGCTAGTAGTTTTAACTAGTTCCAATCAATGTGTTCAATATCTTTGAGCAAGCTTCTTTTCCAGGTGGTATTTGGCCGACAACTTCTTCTGTTGCCTTGTGGGTTCCTAAGCGTGTGACCGATCCATTTCCATTTTCTTCTCTTTATAATAATGGGAATGGGATCAATTTGGCATTTTCTATACAATTCTTCATTGCTTATGACATTTGGCCACCAAATTTTTAGTATATAACGGTTTGTAAAGGCCTGCAGTTCAGTGCTACTGTTGTCAGCCAGGTTTCGCAGCTGTAAAGCAAAACTGATAAAACGTTTGACTTGAAAATATTTATCTTAGTTTTGACCGATATAATATTGGGTTTCCAAATTTTCCGCAGCTGAAAGAACGCACTATTTGCCTTTCCAATTCTGTGTTCGATGTCTGATTTAGCACTTTCTTGTGATGTAACCGTCCTTCCCAGATAGCAGAATTTATCAATAAATTCAACCGGTTCGTTGACGATTGGAAATACATAGTTTAGTATAAATAAGACGTGGGTATATTTTTAAATTTTCCAATTGTATATTGTTTCTTTATCATTATTTCTTTCAGACTACTATCACAGTAGTTAGCTTAAACGATTTTTTTAATACAAGACATGAAGTATAGCCCCGATGGGCTTCCTGCGATCTTAAAAAAAGTCGGATATAAGAAAAAGGAGAAAAAAATAGTGAATAATTTGTTCACCAATATTTAAAATAATTTAAATAAGTGGCAGTCTTTTAACGCTGGTGTTGAATAAGTCTAAATTTCCTTAACTTTAAACATATTTTCATACAAAGATGTGTTAAATTTCACCGCCACTTTTAAACCACAAAACATGGTATTTTTTCTCCTCTATCACCTATCCTAATTTTATTAAGTTCAAAGGGAACCCATCGGAAAAGCTTTCTTGTAAGTGTCAAGGATATTTGCCTGCAAAATCTGAAACTTTTGAGTTCACGAATGAAAAATACGTAATTTTTTTGACGGTTATAAATCTTTAATTTCCCGAGTTAAAACGTTTGCATAAAATAATACATTATTAATAATACATTATTTTATAACCACTTCTAAGTTTTTGTCTGTCAGTGTATTTAACCGGACATAATTATATAAATTTATATATAATATTAATTTCTTCGAAAATTTTAAATATGATGTCATATATAATTGCGTCTTATCTCATCTCGGTCAATATATAGTTATATATTGCATTTAGAATACGCTAAAACTAATCCAATTAATAATGACGTTATATATGGTACCGTGAAATAACTCCCAAATGAAATAACTCCCAAAAAAAAAATGAAATAACGCCCAAAAATTTTCCATATAAATTGGGATTTATTTCACTATGAAATAACTCCCACTGCGTTAGGACTTATTTCACAATTTTCAGTTAGGAATTATTTCGTTATGAAATAACTCTCAAATGAAATAATTCCCAACCAGATTTTGTTGGGAGTTATTTCACTTATTTTTGTCATTGGGAGTTATTTCACATTTGTTAAGACTTATTTCATTTTCATTTTTAAATGTGATTTTATCGTTGGGAGTTATTTCATTTCTATTAAAATTACATTTTGGTAAATTTTATGCATTTGTAAAGGTTCTTAAAATTGTCGTAAAGTAAATAATAGCAATACAATGAGCTATTTTACCAAAAGAAACGCAGTTCTTGCTAGAATTTTGGTAATTTTGGTGGCATGACATAACGTCCAATGACATAATGTCCATGGACGTTATGTCACTCGAAAAGTGTCATAATGTCCATGGACTTTATGACACTTTGCAATGTGACATTATGTCCTCAAATGGAATGACATAAAGTCCATGGACATTATGCCACTTTTTGGGTGACATAAGGTCCATGGACATTATACTCCAGTGTGGAAACAGGTCAGTAATTTTGAAGTTTCTTTTGTGTCGCACGCAGAAGAAACTTTATTTCGCGAAGCCACCTGCCACGTTTTACGGAGAAAAAAAACCCCAGAAGAACTTGTTTTTCAAATCTGATGTCGAATCCGTTGAAATCTTATATTTTTAAGACATCAAGTAATTTTGTAAAAACAAGTGTTTCTGTGTGGCGGCCTTCGGCCGCTCTAAGGGGTTTTTTTCCTCCTTAGAACGCGGCAGGCGGCTTCGCGAAATAAAGTTTTTTCTGCGTGCGATTATACGATTTATAAGTTCAGTTTTATTTTGTGATATACATATATTTAAAAAAATTGTATTGATATACTAAATATTATTAATCTTTTTATTTTAAAAAGTCTGAACGCTATGCCACATTTGAAAGTGACATAATGTCCAAAATTGCACACAGAGAAATAAAGTGCCAACCGGATTGAAAAGTGTATTTTAATGGTAATAACTTATAAATTCAGTTAGTACAACGATATTTGCATTATATTTCTGAATATTTTGGGTGTTGCAACTAAAATTCAGTTGAATTAAACGAACTTTGTTGTGAAAACTAATGATGAGTTGTACCAACCGACTGAAATTCGTAATAACCGAATTTGGTTGAAGTAACCTAATTTCAGTTGGCAAACAGCTAGATTTTTCTCTGTGTGTGTCAAATTCCAAATTGTCATAAAGTCCATGGACATTATGACACTTTTCGAGTGACATAACATCCATGGACATTATGTCGTTGGACGTTATGACATGCCACCTCAGGAAAGCAGTGCGTACGATTCGCGTCCTGCTGCGCGGCCGCGTTTCGCGTAATGCGGCGCCACCGTAGTTCGCGTCCTATAGGCGCGGCCACGGCCGCAAATCGCAGAATGCGATATTTTTGAATTGGGAATTATTTCATTTTTTTTGGGACTTTTTTCATTGGGAGTTGTTTCATTCTTTGTTGGGATTTATTTTATTACTATGAAATAACTCCCAAATGTTGGGGCTTATTTCATTTTTTCTTTGGAGGTTATTTCATTTATTAAAATTGGGACTAATTTCATTTTTTTTGGGACTTATTTCATTGGGAGTTATTTCACGGTACCGTTATATATACCTAGACATTTGCAAAATAATATACATAAAACAAGATATTTAAAAAAACAATATTAAAAAATTGTATATTACCCCATATTTTGGATATAAACATGAATTACATGAATACAATAGTACAATTAATTGCCTATATCATTTTGAGTATAATTTTATACACAAAATGTACCCCAATTTTTGTCTTTTAAATTGCTTTCTTTCTGGTTTTTAAATTTCTACACAAAAGATGTAGGAATCCTAAAAAAAGAACTTGTTTCATTTGTAGAATAAGGAGTTTTTAATTTAGTTTTAGATTTTTTTCAATGTAAAAAGCTAAATTAAGTACCAACATTTTTCGTGTTTGTTATTCTAAGGCGTAAGTTACTAAATTCAATAAAATATTCATTTTCATTGTATCTTTTCAAAGTGTTTTCCTAAAACAACTTATTTTTTGGGTAATTTCAAGAGAATTTTTTGAAAAACATAAAATGTCCAAATGGAAATTAATTTGCTACAAATTATAAAGTTGTATAATTTTGTTGTTTGGCCAATGTAGTTGTTTAATAAATTTGTTTTTATTTTAGCTAATAAGGCCTAAAGTTCTTTATGTAATTAAAAATGCATTTAATCCATATTTTCCCAACGTTTCGTGAATGTTATGTTCACTTTATCAAGGGATTCGTTGTAAGAAAAATTATTTTTATTACATTGAACAATAATTTTTATTGTAGACAAACATAAAACAGTAAACATGAAAATTAAATTAAACACAAACTTAAAAATTATATCACAGGTTAATTATAATATTGCAACACAGTAACTGGCGTTAATATTTTGTGTGTCCTTTTTTTTTTTTTTTTTTTTTTTTTTTTTCACTGCATTTGTTATTAAAGTTATAATAAGATTTTTTGGAAAGTTATTGTTTGCTAAAATTTTAGTTATCGTTTCTATGTTTTTTGAGTGATATTGTTTGTCACTAGTGTTAAGTACTCTGTCAATAAAATTTCTGGCAGTATTAATTATTTGGCTCCGTGGTTGTGTTGCATTAACATTCATGATTCTTCCAGATGAAGTTTCTTTTGCATACCAGTCGAAAACTATTTTATTTTCACTAATGCGTAGTTTCGTATCTAGGTAAGCAATTCCTGTGTTAGTTTGTATTTCGATTGTGAACTGGATTTTTCTATGATATTTGTTAAAAGTCTTCAGGATTTCATCTTTATCGTCAAATTTTATTATAGCTAAAATATCATCTACATATTTTGCTATGTATTTTATGTGGATATTTTTATTTTCCAATTCTTTAATTGCTTCGTCAAGTAGAGTATCTAGGACTATATCAGCGATGGTTGGTGAAAGGGGATTACCCATCGGCATACCGAATATTTGATTAAAAATTGTTTTATCGTAAATAAAATAATTATTGTCAGTAAGACAGAATTTGAGTATATTTAAAAACTTAGACCTGGGAATTCTGGTGAAATCTTTTAAAACGTTCCATTTTGCCATTATGTTCTTTATCGCGGTATGAACTGGGATATTTGTAAAAAGTGATATTACATCGAAAGATACCAATATTTCTCCACGGCAGATGTTTACGTTTTCTAATTGTGATTTTAAATGTGATGAATTTTTTATATTGTAGCTATCCGAAATTAAGTTTTTTAAAATTTGTCCTAAGTATTTAGAAAGTTGGTAGCATGGTACTTGCATTGAGGAAACAATTGGTCTCAGAGGGATTCCAGTTTTATGGATTTTAGGTAATCCGTAGATTCTAGGAGCTGTTGCCGCTGAACAAAGAAGACGACGTTTTTGCCATGAATCTATATACTCATTTTTGTACAGGTCCGTTATGATATTGTTGTTGTCCCTTTGTAATTTTGATGTTGGGTCTATTCTTAATGCGCGGTATGTGTTATTGTCATCTAATAATGTTTTCATCTTATTGTCGTAATCAGTTTTATACATCGCAACCGTTTTATTTCCTTTATCTGTTTGTATTACCATAATGTCACTGTGCCTTTTAAGAAATTTTCTCGTCTTCTCAAAAACTGTAAGAATCAGTTTTTCTTTAGGTGTACTTTTTATGCTTCTGGTAAATTCTGAAATTTTATTCGCTAATTTAGTTCTGACAATGTCTTTTTCTCTGTCTATATTGTCATCTATTGCTTGAATACATTGTTCTACATCTGCAATTATGTGTAGAGCTGAAAAATTAGTTCTGTCTATCGGTAGGGCAAATTTTTTCCCTAATGATAACATCCATTTACATTCCATTGGTATGACCAGGTTAGTTTTGTTTTCAAACCAATGATCATTAAAATTAAGGCCTTGAATTTTAAAATGTTTTTCTTTCAGTGTATTTAATTTCTTTATTTGTCGTTCCTTTGTATTCGTAGTTATTTGTTTTGCTCTGTCTGTTTGTTTCTTAATAAAAGTGTTAAAATCGTCAGCTATTACCATATTCTTAACTCCAGTTTCAATATGAAAAAGTTTTCTTTTAATAATGTTAATATTATTATTTGTTTGTGAAATTTCCAAGTTCAAGATTTTTTTGTGAAAATTATATTGAATTTTGTCTAGTCGTCCCTTTATAGTGCGGCATTGAAAAGACGTGTTACCTGTGTTGTAGTATGTAAACTTTTTGAAAGTGGCTAAAGTCTGAAAGGGTTAATAACGTTGAAGCAAAACGGTAATTATTTCTGCAAATATTTCAGATTTTAATGAAGTTTAAAAATCAAAAACCGGATAAAAATATAGCTTATTTTGTATATATCAGTATCAGTTCAGATATAAATTTATACCGTTATATAAAATCGGATTAAATTATATCGCGCCATTATTCGGATCAAATTCAATCTGATATTATCAAACTGAAACTAAACTAATGCAAACTTATATAAATATATGGGATCATTTCTCGGATAAAACTGTATTAAGACTCATATTTAATTTCGTATGATTATATAGGGCATCATGTTAATTTTTTTCAGACGGGTTTATTAGAAGTCGAAAGTTTCTGTGTGCACTAGGGTTATAACTTTTGACATTTTTTTGCAATTATCAAATTATAGCTATCCTAGCCGTATATTAGTTCATAAAAATATAAAGTAATCCAATTTTATTTTTTCGCGGTTTTCAAAAACGTTTCCGCATAATCCTCTTTTTGTTTAATTAAATATTAAGCTAAAATTTTAACGTAATTACACAATACCGATGCATATCCAATTTAAAGTGCACAAACGTTTTTAAATTTGACGTGTTTCGCGGATTTTGATAAAACAGATTAAAGCCTTGTTTCGCGATATAGACATCAAAATTCACAAAAATAACGAACACAATAATTAGAAAGTTATTTAAAATATGTTCTGTAGTATTTATTATTGGTCAACTAGTACAATTTTAATGTTAAAAACTTGAAAAAAAAATATTTCAAAAAAAATATTTCAAGCACTTTATGCGGGAGGTTTTTGTTACAGAATGACCTGAAAAATCGATTTATATTATTAACACATTGTTGCCCATTACGTGCAGATAGGTGAAATTTAGTATAAAAAAAAGTTGTAACCCTAGTGTGCACTTACATATATTTATTAGTTTCTCCGGGTAACAAAAAAATACATTATCAAACTAAAAAATCGAAAAAGCCTCGCCCCGAAACAAACTCCTACCTACGGGCCTGTTCTACACTCTTTGATATATCAACTCTTATCTTATGCTACGTTTAGAATCAACAGTTAATCTAGTAATAAGTGCTTAATAAACTTTATTTTGTAAAAATATCTGCCAAACTTTATGTAGTTTTAGCAAGTTGACCATAAAACAGTTTTATAATTGGATTTAGTGCTAAAATAAAGAAGACACATTTCTTCGCCAACAATTTCCAGCGAAAAGTTACATATCCTTAATACTGTAAAAATTTAAGTTTTCGATAGTTTTTACTGCAGAACAAAGTACTGGGGTCGAATTACGGCATTCATGTTAGTAATTTTGACATCGAAATTAATTTTTTATTTCTGAAAATAAAATATTTAAATGAAATTGTTTCGATCAGGAATGTTGTAGTTCGGTCCTTGATTGAAAATAAATATAAAATTTGGTTTTTTCATTAGTAGTATTTTTGAAGTTATTGATTAAAAAACTGTTTTCGAACGATTTCACTCTATCACGAATGTCGTAATTCGGCCCCTGGTCTCTAAAACTAAATTGGTTAAAACGCACTAACGATAAATTACAAAGGCACCAATGTAGTGATTTTGTATGTTTGGGCACCATGAGTAAAATTTTGACGTTTTGTGACACTAAAAATCGCCATAGATAGTGCCAAAAGCACTTAGTTGGCATCACTGTTTCCAAATACTGCAATCTGGCAACTCAGTCTGATTAGGCTCAACGTGTGTTTCTTTAGTTATTTTGCTAATGTAGTCGGCTTATCGTCTCGTCCGTATTTAAGTGCAAATTAAAAATTGAAAAAGTGTTTAAATAATTGTAAAGAATAGAAACTAATTAAATATAAGAAGCTAATTTTATAAGCGAATAATTATTTTATTTAAATTTGCAAAATAAATAAGTGAAAAGTAATTTTTTCTAAAAAGAAAGCATTGAAATAAAAGTTAAAGTGTTGTTTGTGTTTTTAGTTTCTTTTCATTTTTGATTCTCTTAAGTTGTGTTTTGTTTATGTTGTATGCAAAGATGTGCTTGTTCCTTATGAAATGGAGTAGAGCTTATGTGTTGTTATTGTTTTTGCATAAACAAAATATATTTCTCTCTATTAACGGTAAAATTCACACTCAAAACAAAAATGATGAAAATAAAAAAACAAATCGGTTCGTGCGTTAAACCATCATATCATGAATATTTTAAAATAAATAAATTTTTTTCAACGGTTAAGGTGAGTTAAAAATTTTAACTATACAGTCAGCGAAATTTTTGCAAACGCATTAAAACTTCATACATCTTTCAAGGCACGTCCACTTTTAAAAACCTATAACTGTGTTTCCACTTACATGTTTTGAGCAAAACATGTGTTTTGGTGAAAAAAATGTATGGGATAACGTGTTCAAACATGTTTTGTTTGAAAACACTCCCAAAACACATCAAGTGGAAACGTAGCATAAGCTAGGAATGCGATATAACAATCACCATATAATGATTTGAAAAATACAATTTTTGACTGTTTTTCAAAGCTGTGGTTTTCAAAAAATATTGAGAAAGGAAGACTACGAGCCGAATTATGGCATTCGTGTTCGAGTGAAGTCGTCGAGAACCATTTTTTTTATATATTTGGGTGTGCCTTAAAACTAGATTTTTCATTACACCTCCCCAGTTTTATTACAAATGGAAAAATTCACTTTTTTTGGAAAACGTTATCCCGTTAGCACGACGGCCGAAAATGGCCCATTTTGGAAAAAATTTCGAAAAAATGTTTTACTTTTAAATTTTAAAAAATTAAAAAAAAAATTTAATTGTTCGATATTTAAAAGATCGAACTGTGACTTCATCGGATATCATTAACCCAAAATGACACACGAATGTGATAAAAATGCAAAAACGTCTTTTTTTTAAATTCATTTAAAATTTTTTTTAAAATGATTAAATTGCAGATGTCGATTGTTATTTTAGTGATATAATAGTTGTTAGTAAAGAAAAAAAAAATTGGAAAAATTATAATTCGAGTTTGTATTTGAAGCGACTCTTTTACAGGACATTTTATGAAAATAGCGTATTTTGTAAAAATTTAACAAAATTTTAATGTTTTCATCGAAGTTTGCATACTTTTCGGAAAAATGTCACTTAAATTTATTAACACTATAACTATATTTACTTTAAATAAAAGATATTTAACCCTTAGTGGCCTGGGCACAAAAATTACCCATAAAACTTAATTTTTATTATGACTATCAGATTGTTAATCTTTTAAAAATCTCAACTAGATCAAAATAATGATTTTATGTAACTGCATCTATATAGGGTTAATTTTACACTTTTGGCCAACAAAGACTCACTATTAAATTTACAGAATAACATCTCTCATAATTTGCGAAAAATACCACTTAAATTTGATATGACTATAATTATAAAGGGTCCGCCAAATAACTTTTTTTTTTTGAAAATGCTATAAAAAAACTACTGAATATTTTCTCAAATTTCTTTTTTTATTTGAAAGTAGCCTACACGATCGTTCCAATTTTTAAGCACATTATCGATTGTGTGCAGCTGTATTCCCTTCTCTTCAATTTTTGTGAACAAAAATTCGTTCAACATGGCCCGATAACGATCGCCATTGACTGTAACGGCCACTCCTTGCTCATTTTCGAAGAAAAATGGCCCAATTATGCCTCTGGACCAAAATCCGCACCAAACAGTGACTCGTTTTGGGTGTATCGGCACACATTCTGCAACATTACCATGATTTTTAAAGTAATGTCGCAATATTTCCCAGCGTTGTTCAAGCGTATACACAACCATATTCGTTCAGCGGAAGGATAAAACTAATTATCTGTCAAATCAGACATGAGCTAAGTGTTACCATTCACGAAATAAGCACTATTAAAAAAAAAAAAACGTTAGATGGCGGACCCTTTATATACTTTTAATCAACAAATCTTTAACGCTTAGTGGTCATGGGGTGCAAAAAATAGCTATAAAACTTAATTTAAATTATGACTACAACAAAAGAATTAAACGGAAACTAACACTTTTTTAAGGGTTAAAAAAGTGGTATCAGAAATAAACCTTAAAAATAAAGTTTAATTTGACAGCTAAAGCATTAACTTTGTCAGTTTAAAATACCAAAGTTGAGCCAAAAGCGATCCGGCTTAAGAGGATCAAGGAAAATGTCCACGTTAGCAAAAATTTTGTCGACAGAGCCAACATTTTTTTTGAAGCACCGTCTTAACGTTCATTTTTACCTGTCTATATGTATGTTTTTTAGCGTTGTCAAAAAATATTATATCAAAACCCAAAACAATATTATATCAAACACAATTACGGAGTCGTTTAGAAATAGTAGTCAGATAAAAAGTTGGATTAACTGTTACTCCATAAGAATAGAAAATTGTTTAAACGTCTTGTTTAGTGATTGATTTTTTTAATTCCATATATAGTACATGTAAAGCCAAAATGGTTTCTCTTGTTATTCTACACCAGGCACGTAGCTATGGGATGGGCAAGGGGGCTTTGGGACGAAATGATTTGACAACTTCAAAAACTTAATACAATTCGTTAGGAAGTAACAATGTTATTGACAAATTTAATATAAAAATATTTATCAAAATATGGATTAAATAGGAAATGCCTGTTGGTTCAGTAGTATATGGTTCGAATTTTTAAATTTCATTAGAAAACATCGCCTGCAAATGGGCGGCTAACATTTTTAGAGTGTACAAACTATGAGTGCCAAATTTGAACAAAATCCGTAAGAAAATAAAAATTGGTTTAGCAAACAACGAAAGTGGGCTGTACAAATTTTACATGTTTTTGGAAAGTGGGACTGATCAATTAGAAATTGTATGGAAACCTGGCCCGTGGTAAAGGGATATACAAAGTTTTGGCGATTTAAAACCAAAAAATCAAAAAAAGCAAAACCAAAAAATCAATAAAAATATACAAAGAATATATCATAGATGTGGCATCACTTACAACATATAGGAAAACAGTGGATATTAGAGTGAGGGAAGTTTCTAAAAATAAAACTGTTGTGTTGTTGGAGTTGTACTTTTGAGATTATGTATGCAAGAACAAAAACACCGTGTATTGAATAAAACTAGTTTTAATCACAACAAACTCGACCTGGCGATAGATCAGTGGGCAAAAGCGCTCTGTCTAATGTGTAGTGCGAGTGCATGTGGCATTAGAATTCAGTTTATCTATACCACGGTCAGTGATTGCACAGAAAATTTTATATAGACGCAATCGAACAAATAAAAACATAACAAATATTACATTATTTCAAAAAAAAAAAAAAAACAGGGTCACTGACGAAGGTTCCATACCAGAAACTGAGCAGTCTGATTCAGAAAATTGAAAATTTGCAATGTAGTTATGATTTTTAGAAAATACACTCATTCTTCTCTACCACGCCTTTTACAATTAAAAGTAAAATTTTAATGTTTTTCTTATTTTTATCGATTTTCCCAAGTTCGTTTTGTACGTTTTTACTTGGTAAATAAAGGTAAATAAATTTTTACCAGAATCCACTCTTAAGTCCAAACCCGTTTTTTGACACACTAGGTCCCGTTTCTCGGAGAAGGTCACATATGTTGCTACTAATCCCCATGTTTGGTATTGAAAATGTGACACATTTTCTAAGGAAGCGTTTAAGCCCACAAGTGTGAACGTAGGTCTGAAATTATCAATGATATTAAAAAATTACACAAGTGCATGATTATGAAATGTAATTGACGCCTCCCATGTCTGATAAAAGATAATTCCTAGCTCGTATTTGTGTACTTTTGTACTATGCTGCATTTTGACTTAAAAGGTTAAAATGAGGACTGATTATTACTGATTTTAGTCAAATTCGTTGTGTATTTTAATCTTCTTCGACACCTATTGAAACTGAATTTAGATGCCTATTATTTCTCAAAGTGTTTTAAATTGAGAGAAGCAATTTACAGAGTTATTAGGTAGATTATGCCTAAAAAATAGGACATGTAAAGTTTCACGCTCATAGTTTTTAACTTTCAGATCCAAACCAATACAAAATGGATTCACTAGGCATGAGAGACACATTCACTAAAAAATTACTTCCATATCGCTGATAGGTGAAAAGTTGTATGGTGGTTTACCAGTGAAACCAAAATTTAAAGATCTTAAAAGTTCAGCTGTTATTTTTTAATTTTGCGAAATTTATGGCAAAAGAACACAGTTAGATATATTCATGACGGCCTTAATTAACAAACTGAAAATTAAAATATTCATTCCCAGCAGGTACTGCAGCAGTTGAACAATTTAAGAACGCTTGTAATTAAAAAACTAATTTTATTTTTAAAAAAGTTTTTTTATTTGTAACACAGTATAGACTATAAATTATTAACTCACTTTTTGTAGGGAGCGGACCGCGATATTCAATTTGGTGTATTTTATGCTTGAGACCTCCAATCATGCATTGAGCGACATTCATGTCAATACACTGCTTTTCATTTGTTTCTTCAATTCATTAGTGCGATTGGCTTCCTAACCATTTTTATACACTTTTTGGCATAAATTACCTCAAAAGTTCTCAATTGGAAGTGGTTTTGGGATTTTTGGATTATTTGCATATTTCGGTACAAAAGGTATGTTTTTTGCATTGCCGTTAAGTAATGATTACTACACTTAGAATACTATGTAGGTAAAGACCACTGCAAATGTAGTTGAAAACAAATTAAAGAAAGGACGACTTACATTACAGTAAATTCAACTAACATTGTCATTTGTTTTATAATTTTTAAAAAATGACTAATAATTGTAGTAAAAATGGACCACATGGTAGCAAAAAACAAACAAACATTAATTTCTTTTTATTTTTTTAATTAATGTAAAATCATAAAACAGTCATTTGATGTGTGTTGTTTTTTAAATGAACTACAAGGTTAGTCAAATATTTAATTTGTTCTACAAATGACTGACATTTACATTAAAAATAAAGAAACTGTATTACAACCCAAACAACTAAATATTTTTAAAGCAGAAGTTCAGTGATTGTAATCGCAATAATTAGTAATTGAATGTTTTTTTTTTTTGAAGGTGACGTAATAATTATAAAGGGTCCGCCATCTAACGTTTTTTTTTTCAACTAGTGCTTATTTCGTGAATGGTAACACTTAGCTCATGTCTGATTTGACAGATAATTAGTTTTATCCTTCCGCTGAACGAATATGGTCCGTATGTTCGTTATCTTGGGAAAAAAGTGAAAGAAACTGGCATCCTCATCGATAAACCAAAGCGTGAAAAGCCAAAAACAGTGCGTACACCCGAGAATATTGCTGCTGTGGCAGAAAGTGTGCGTGAAGCGCAATCAACATCAATTCACCGTCGTTCTCAACAATTGAACATTTCGGAGACATCATTGAGACGAATTTTGCATAAAGACCTTGGTATGACGCCATACAAAGTCCAATTGGTTCAGGAGCTCAAAAAAAAAAAGTTATTTGGCGGACCCTTTGCTATGATTATTTTCAGATTCGCACGATTACTAATTGATTACGATTAGAGATAATCCAAAAATAATCACGATTAATAAAAATTACGAGAAAATAATCAAAAGTAATAAAAAGTAATCAAAAAAAATTTCAACTACTTCCAAAGATTACTTCTTCTTCCCTAACTACATAAGCGCCATCTATCGAATATACAACGAATATAGCATAGCTATGGGAAAACAGTGGACATTAGAGTAAGTTTCTAAAAATAGAACTGTTGTGTTGTTGGAGTTGTACTTCTGAGATTATGTATGCAAGAACAAAAACACCGTGTATTGAATAAAACTAGTTTTAATCACAACAAAACTCGACCTGACGACAGCTCAGAGGGCTAAAGCGCTCTGTCTAACGTGTAGTGCGAGTGCATGTGGCATTAGAAATCAGTTTATCAGTTTATCTATACCACGGTCAGTGATTGCACAGAAAAAATTTCATATAGACGCAATCGAACAAACAAAAACATAACAAATATTACATTATTCAAAAATTCAAAATAAAAACAGGTTCACTGACGAAGGTTCAATACCAGAAGCTGCGCAGTCTGATTCAGAAAAAAATTGAAAATTTGCAATGTAGTTATGATTTTTAGAAAATACACTCATTCTTCTCTACCACGCCTTGCACAATTAAATTAAATAAAATTGCATATTAATTATAGTATTAATTGCAATTGTCTGAAAAAGACGTTAAAATTCAAACTCATTACTTTTGATTGTTTTTAATTTTTTTTTTTTTATTTTGCGAATTTATGACAATACTGTCACAAAAACATTTTTCTACATAAAATTCTACCAGTATTTGATGTTAGTTGTTTTTTTCATTTTTTGTTATTATTATTGTTGTTCATCGATTTGATAATTGATAACCGGTTTGCATTCTTCATAATTCTGCATTCTTCTTAATTTCTTTTATATGCATTTGAAATCAATTGCTTGCGGTATTTATTGTTTTTATTATTAACATTTTGTTTTGCTTGTTATTCCCTCCATTATTAAAAATAGTCAAAATTATTAAAAATCGTCAAAATTTAAAAACAAATCGTCTAAGCTTAAAAAATCGTCAAAATTAAAAACAAAATCGTTAAAATTAAAAAAATTCGTCAAGTTTTGAAAAAATTGTCAACATTATTAAAAATTGTCAAAATTATTAAAAATCGTGAAAATTTAAAAAAATCCTCAAAAATTGAAAACCTTCTAGTACATTTTAACTCAAATAATAAAAATATAACAAAAAATTGTTTTTTTTTTTAATGCAGAAGAATACGTTTTGTACTTGTGAAAATAAGTTTAATGTTAATTTTTTTTAGACATTCGATAAATGCTACAACTTATGGAAGAAGTGCAAGTGGCCAAAGTATTTGGAAATAATTGAAGAACACCTGGGATAATTTTTTTTTGTGAATTGAATGTATTCTGAATATATTTGTTTCTCTTTATTATTTCACGTAATTTGTTGCTTTAGAAAGTACTAAAATTGTTATTAATTGCTTTGTTATTGAAGTGAATTTACTTATATTTTGTATACAAAAACTACTAATTTTGTTTTATTTGTTCAGAATTTGTTTACGTTGTAAATGCAAATTTTTCAAAATAAAATGTATGTATAAAATGATGTAAATTGAAAATTTTTAAAAAATAATCTAAAATAATCAGAAATAAAAATCAATTACTTTTTTGATTACTTTTGATTATTTTCTCGTAATCCTAAATAATCTTGGTTATTTTTGGATTATTTGTAATCATAATTAATTAACAATCAGGAATTGTTCAGAAGAGGATTATGTAATCAATACCATTCCTTTTAAAAGTAATACAGAAAAAACTGAAAACGGGTTTCAATTAAAAATTTTATTGAATCAATTAATATTTTAATTGATTTTGCACCTACACTCAAAAAAATAAGTTAGTAGAAAAGTTAGTAAAACGTCTTGTAAATCAGGTATACTATTTTTTAGCAAAATTTTTTGCTAAAATCGTGTTTTCAGCTAAAATTTTTGTTGTACTTATTCAGCACTTAACTGTTTTATACTAATGCTTTACTAATATATTAATGTTTAACTAATTAATTTTGCTAAAAAAAATGGTGCTGATAAGCACATTAATAGTGTGGACGGCAACCAGATTGAAAGATATACGCAGAATGAAGTAGATGTCGCGGCATGTCAAGATGTAGTAGAGAAGAGGAAAATGATACTAAAAAGTACAACTCTAATAAGACATATAAAAAAATCAACCATGGAAGACTTTTGTATCTGTTTTTCATACATAAAACAAAATTGAGGATTAAAATAACTTAAATTTTGCGTTGTCACCGGCTTGTGAAAATAATTGTCTATTAATTAAATAAAAGACAAAATAAAATATTTATTTATTTAAACTAAATGTTTATATGTGTGGTCAAATTGCAAACAAACATATACAGAAATGTAGACAGAGTAAAGTGAAAGATAAAGACAGGCAGATTTTTTATGGTTCCTTTTTCTTATTGCAAAAAGGGTTGTTTTTTTCGTTTCGTTTGTTTTTGTTTATTTTTTCATTTCGTTTCTATAATTATCTTCGGCAGTTGCGATAGCATCATTTAAACGATAGCATCATTTAGACAACCATTGATGTAAGTAGTTGAAAGAAAATGTTTGTTATGTTATATCTATTTATTTCTATATATTTTCAGATATTAAAGAAATTCATGTCGTCAATGTGGAAAAATGAAAATTTTTATATTTCGTTATTATAGTAAATTATTTTTAAAAGAATCACAAAAATATGTTTTATGATTTTCAGCAAATAAATTAACTAAATTACAATTTTTCTACAAATTGTTTGCGTTTTTTTTCAGTCTACTAAAATTCAGCAAAAAATTTATTAATTTTTAGCAAGGCTTTTGTATTTCTAATCTACTAAGTGTTAGCAAAACTTTTGCTGAATCTACAAATTTTGTTGCTAAAAATCAGCTCGCTGATTTTCAGCAAAAGATTTTGCTGACATTAGCAACTTTTTTGCAAGCATCCTCCTGACTAAAATTTTGCTGACTCAGCAAAATTTTTTGCTGACTTTACAAACTTTTTTTTTTGAGTGTACCACTGAAATGATAGTAGTAGCTAAAAATATTTGCAGACAGTTTATTAAAACTCTTTCAATTAAAATAATAATAATATCAATTAAAAGAGTTATTGTTTTTCTTTACAACCTCAATTAAAAAGTTTAGTTAAATTGATTAAAACTTTAATTGAAACTTGAGAAGAAAGCAATTTTAGTTTTAATTGAAAACTTGTATTTTTTCATTTTTGTTATAGTATATATAAAAAAAAATGGTTTAAATTGCCATTAATATTCAAACAATCGATTAATTAGATATTTTTGGCCCATAATTTTTTCTGTGAATCTAATTGATTACTAATCGAAATCCAAATTTAACTGCTCTGGTTTTTTGTATTAAGCCATTCTAACATCTTTTTGGCATAATGACAACTTGCTAAATCTGGCCAAAATAATATGTCATCTTTAATGTTAACATCCGCGCTTACAGTCTTAGCTACCGAATACTGTTTTGATATACCTTTTGCCGAAATGGCTGCCCATACTAGTAATTTTGGTTCAAACTTCGCTTTATCCGAATACCGTACCTTGTCATCAGAATAAAATCCAGAATTAATATTTTCATTTATATAGTTTTTCCCAGTTGTCTGCATTTTGTTGTTATTTTTGCCCACTGTTTTCCTCTGGTAGTGTTTCACGTTCATTTGGAGTAAGATTTTGCGAATTGTTTCTTTGAAACACGAAATTTTCTGGCCTACTTACGATTTGATGCCCCAATTCAATTCTTTCTTTTTAACAAGCTCAGTTGCGGTAATTTCTTTGGACGTCCTATCTTTTTTTATCCCGGTTGATGCCACTTCATTTTTAAACCGTTTGAATGGAATATATTGTGCTATGTGGTTATTGTTCCTTAGAGAAAGAAATGAAACACTTAATTTTTAGGATATCGTACAAAAATGAAAATTTTTTCTTAAACTGTTTTAATCAACCACTTTCATTTTGAATTTTTTCACTTTCTAATATTTACAATACTGCTTATAATATAAGATTTTATTGACATGCATTTTGTAATTTATATTTGAAATTTATCCATTTACTTAATTGGCATAGGTTACTTCTAATTCAGATTTCTCTTTTAATTCAATTTACCAAACTTTAAATCAATTTTTTAATTTTTTTTTCCACTAAACTTTTAACATTTTTTTTAGTATTCAAACCTAGTGACCCTCTTTTAAAATATAATAAATAATATTTAGTTCGTACCTACCTATTCTTTGTACTTTTTTCCTTTTTCGACTTTAATGTGCCATAGTAACTAGTTTTTAATGGGTTATAAAGTTACTTCCCTCTCAGCCATAAACTCGTATAAATGTAAGTAAATGATTTATGATTGTCATATTTAGCTGCTATTTCATGTTGTACCTCATACTTTTTCACTTTAAATGAAATATACCTGACTCAAAAACAGGCTTGCCAAAATTAGGGATTTTTTGTTGGTTTTGGGGACAGAAATTTTCAATAGGGTACTGGATTTCAAAAATATTTTGGGGATTTTTTGTTAATATTACAAATTTTTGATAAATATTTTAATTTAATAGATTTAGAATAAAATCCGTCCAGGGTTTTTATATAATAATTTAAAATTTTCTTTAAACATTTTAAAGGATATATAGATTTCTAGTTGGGAATTAGAGATTGCTCAAAAATAAACGGAATTTTTCCGAAAGTATCTTTGATATATATATACAATTTTATATATTCACATATTACCCAACTACAATTTTCAATATTTTTTGCCACGTATGTTAAAGTTGATATGCATGTTAAACAGAAGACCAAATGTAGTTAAACTGCGTACCCAGAATTTCGTTACCAAAATTACATTTAAAGTTAAATTTGTATACAAATTATTTAAATATTTGTACTCATTAGGTGTTGACAATATGGATATCAGATGAAAGATAATAATCGCTTTTATTCCACAAAATTATTTGTCGTAATATTTTAAAAATTTGCTTTTAAATTGGATCCTTCAATATCCTTGACTGTTTTTAATATAAGTTCGACAAAAGAAGAAATTCATGTTAAACGCCTACATTGTAATACATATTCTAATTTTTTTACCTTTATTATTTAAGCAATAACAAACATTTAAATTAGCCCTGTAAAAACAAAATTCAAACATAAAAAATTTAATATAATATATAAAATCTTTGTTAATTCTTAACTAGTGCAAAGTTTTAACATTAACTCTTTCCAGTTATATTAGTTTTTTGTTTTATATACATCGAGATTATTTTTATGTTATTTTCAATTTATAACGAGCTTTCAACCACCGTATATTTACAAAAATAAAGCAAATCAATCATATTAGCTAGGTTGATACTAGTATTTCGATCTGGCTAAAGATCTCATCAGAACCCGAAGTTTTAGAAAAGCTAGAGCCTCCATAATAGGCAGAACTTTAACAAAAAACCTATTAATAATCAATTTTGCTCCATTCTTGTCTTCTTAGTAACTTTCTTTTGACGAACTTATTTAAAACAATCAAGGATATTGAAGGATAACATTTTTAAAAGGACATTTTTAAAATAGTTGGTCCCAAAATATTACGACAAATAATTTTGTGGAATAACAGAGATTGTTATCTTTCAGCTGATATCCATATTGGCAATATTTAAGGAGAACAAATATTTAAATCATTTGTTTAAAAATTTAACTTCAAATGTCCTTTTGTAGGGGCATAGGATGTGACAACGAAAATCTGTTAAATATTCATATCGATTTTCTCATGCGTGGCAAAAAATGTTGAATATTGTCGTAGGGCACTATGTGAATATAAAAAATTTTATATTAAATTTCAAAGATACTTTCGAAAAAATTTTATTTATTTTTGAACCCCTTTATTCCCAACGGGAAATTTTATATCTTGTGAGTGTAAGTAACTCAAAGTTAATTACAAATTTATTTTCATAAACATTAAGATATTCGCGATTAAAGGAATTCTTTTTAATTTCGTTATCCTTCTCGCTAAAAAAATTAATTTGTGTGCAAAAAAAGAGGATTTGATCTGTAAAAAAGAGGATTTGATCTTTAAAATGACACCAAATTTCTAATTTTCAGTTGACGCATTCAAAAGTTATGATAAATCAAACATTGGATACACACAGAGAAATAAAGTGCCAACCGAATTGAAAGTCTATATTAATGGTAACAACTTATAAATACAGTTAGTACAACGATATTATTTTCGATTTCTAAAAATTTTGGGTGTGGCAACTAAAATTCTATTGAATTGACCGAACTTTTTTTTGAAAACTAATATAAAGTTGTGCCAACTGTCTGAAATTCTTAATAAACGAATTAGAGTCGTAGTAACCGCATTTCAGTTGACAAATAGCTAAATTTTTTTTCTGTATGTATTTCTTACACATTTTTAAAAACCCCTGACTTTGTGGAGCGTCTAAACGAGAACTATAACGAATTTTGAAAAAAAAACTGAACTAAACATTTACTAGGACCAGGGTTAATGAAATTTTAAAGACTATTATCTGAAAGGTGTGTCAAAAGTTTTTAAAAGCTCCCATTGACTTATTCTATTAAATTTCTGAGTCTTTTGTGAGCCATTTTTATTAGAAAAATTCCTTCAAACTTGAACGCTCGTTTTCGAAGGCTCGGTTTTACCCATCAGTAATTCAGTTTAGATTGTTTATGTATGTATTCAATAAAAATTTGTCTGTTTTTTAAAATAACAGTACACTCAATAAAAAAGTTAGTAAAGTCAGCAAAATATTTTGCTGAGTCAGCAAAATTTTAATCAGGAGGGTGCTTGCAAAAAAATTGCTAATGTCAGCAAAATCTTTTGCTGAAAATCAGCGAGCTGATTAGTAGATTCAGAAAAAGTTTTGCTAAAACTTAGTGGATTAGAAATTAAAAAACCCTTGCTAAATATTAAAAAATTTTTCCTGAATATTAGTAGACTAAAAAAACTCAAAAAATTTGTAGAAAATTTTTAATTTAGTTAATTTGTTTTGCTGAAAATCATAAAATATATTTTTGTGATTCTTTTTAAAAGAATTTATCTTTCAACTACTTACATCATTGGATGTCTAAATTATGCTATCTTTTAAAGGAACGCTAATTCAGCAGAGAATAATAGAAAAAATAACAAAATGTAACATATACAACCCTTTTTTGCAATAAGAAAAAGGAAACATAAAAATCTACCTAAGATGTATGTCTTTGTCTTTCGCTTTATTCTGTCTACCTGCTGTATATTTGTTATCAACATGACCACTTAATTTGAGAACAAATACACATTTACTCTTTTTTAAATTTAAAGATTTTATTTTGTATTTTATTTAATTAATAGACAATTACTTTCACAAGCCGGTAAAAACGCAAAATTTAAGTTATTTCAATCTACAATTTTGTTTAATGTGTGAAAACAGATATAAAATCTTCCATGGTTGATTTTTTATGTGTCTTATTAGAGTTGTACTTTTAAGTATAATTTTCCTTGTCACTAATTTTATTAATTAATTCTGCGTATAACTTTCAATCTGGTTGTCGTTCACACTATTGATGTGCTAATCAGCACAATTTTTTTTAGCAAAATAAATTAGCACAACATTAGTAAAATATTAGTAAAACATTAGTTCAAAACAGTTAAGTGCTGACTAAGTATAACTAAAATTTTACTTTAAAACATAATTTAGCAAAAAATTAGCTGAAAAATGTTATACCTGATTTACAAGATGTTTTACTAACTTTTTTTTGGGTGTAATTTTAGGGAAAAATGTGTATAATCTGAAGATTTTAAAAATAACTATGCACCTACAATATTGATTAGTCTGATCCTATTTAAATCAGAAACGTTTGAAATTGAAAGTCTTTTAAATTAAATTGGATTTTTAATAGAAGTTAAAAAGCTGAAGAGATCCCTTGCAAAATTATAAAAGTTTGAGAAAAAAGTGAACGAAAATATGTTCTGAATTTAACTGTTTTTGAAATCCGATTTAATTTAAGGCCAATTTGTGAAGTAAATTTGGGTTTATTTAACACAGAATTTAAGATTTGATTTAACTAAAAATTCACATTGTTGAATTTGGGTATTTTTCGTGGCTATTTTTGATTTGAGATTGATAAAAACTGTCTGACAAGCCTGGTAAATGTGGGCAAATTAAATAAAGAATATGAACTCTACTACTTCAACGTTTTTTTGTAATTGGCGACTTTTTGGGAATTTTTTTTAGTTGTTTAAGGGTAACGAAAAAAAGTATTTGGCAAGCCTGCTCAGAGATAACCTCAACTGAAAAGCAAAACGAAATAGTAAGAAAAACGTGTAAGTAAATTGTTACATTTACCAAAACCAAACCATACGAACCTATCCATGCAATCATCCAACCAGCCAGAGTAAAGCCAAAATCATTTGCAAAAGTTCATACATTGAACAGTTAATATTAAGCAAAGATGAGAGCCGAGGGGAATTACAAACAGAAGAACTGATGGCTGGGAAAACCCCAGAGTTTCTTAATGACATAACACTAACCTGTAAGTGACACTTTTTATAGCATCCATAAGACCATTCGTTCATTCTACAATATTTTACCGTGTTCTGTTACATTTTTACCATATTCTATATCCACTTAAGAGCTGTAGGTAGGTGGAAAGTTAAAGATGTTCATTAATTATTATATTTTATGATTTTCTTTTTTAATACTTGTTCAAGATACACCTACAACACAGATAAACAGACTCCACTGCTACTTTGAGTTCACTGAAATGCAAAAGTGTGTATATTAATTTTAATTAATGATACTTTTTTTTTTTTTTTTAATTTTTAATCTAAATGATAAATTCTTGTTTTTACTTTTAATACTTGTTGTTAATTACTTTAAAATACTATTGTAAGTAATGTTATTAACAGCTGTTAGCATTTCAATTATTCATTTATGTTAAACCAGAAAATTACCATTGCGTTAACAGAGATTTTATATTTATTTTCTTTGCTGGCAAAAAAGTCTTAAGTATCTTTAAAAGACTTAAAATTAATTTATTTATTTGTACGAATGGTTTTTTAATTTCTTTTTATTTGAAACCAAAAGCTTTATGCATAAAAGTATTCTATATAAGAAAGAGAATTTTTTATAGATTTTTTTTGTAGATTTTTCATAATTTACATAAAAGTATTAAATAAGAAAATCAAAAATTTTAATTTATTGGTTGCTTTAAAAACAATCGAACACTGCAGTTCCATAGCAAACGGTTTTTTACTAAATTTAGATTTTTATATAATAACTAGAATCTTTAATTTGTAAGTTAGAGCTTTTAAATCAGTATCAGCTTTTTATAAAATAACAATTTGTATTAAAAAAAGAAGTAATTCATATTAAGTTTTATAATAGGAGAAGGGTCCCCAAGATGGGCATGGTTTTGATATAATGATCTAGAGTCCTAAGGGAATAAGATATCTTAACGTGGTATATACCACATGAACCACAATAGGGTAGTGTGAGGCAAAAAAATCGCTCAACGTTCAAGGAAAATTGTATTCTAGGGATCAAAATAAGAAACTTTGCCGAATGAACCATACCTCTAAAACGAATTCTGATGTCCCGTCTTTTGACCCGTAGCACAGTGGTCAATTTCGCGAGATAGCGGTCAAAACTCTATAACTTTTGACCGGATTGGTATTTGTTTACGCAATTTGTTTTGTTCAATAGGAGGGACTTTAAGCTTCAATTTGCGTGTTCAAACGTAAAAATCGACTGATAGGAACGTAAGTAATGTGGAGTTAAAAATGCGTTTTAATTTTTTGTTGAGTTTCCATGCAAAAGTTGAATATTTTGACATTTTAAATAAGTATTTTTTTTATAATTTCTTATTTTCTTCAATCGTATTTTACAACCAATACTTATTTATTATTCCTAAACTTAATTTTGGTCAGAAAATGCCAACAATTGGCCCCTGACATTTATTTAGTCTCAATATTCACAGGGGCCAAAGGTTGGTTTTTTTGGAAGAAAGCTAATTCTTGTGAGGATTAAACTGAAAAATAACACTGAAATTCCCAACAATATAAATACCATTTGGATATATTATATACAGAACACAACATCGATAAAATTTTAAGTAAACTTTTACTATTGATTTAAAGTGCACATATATTTTATTTAAATGTATTAATAAAAATTTATACTAAAATTAGAAACAAATTATAATCTTTAAACTAGTATTAATTAAACAATATTAGTAAAAATTTCTTCCAAATAGCTTTGATTTTCATTTTGCAGTAGTTGTTTAGCTTCTTCATCTAACTCTAATGAGGTTGATTTCCATTTTTGTAGAATACTGGACATATATGGGTCTGATGTGCACAACAAAATATTAATAAGATCTTCATTAGTACAATATCTGGAAATTTTTCTTGTATTGTGCTCGCGAAAGTATCTGTAGTCTTTGTTCCTTTTTTCTAGCGCTTCTTCTGAGAGATCTCCAATTGGAAGCATATTGTGCTGAATTATTTGTTCCCCATGGAACAAAATTTTATGAACTGTGGTTGGCATATGTCTCCAAGAATATTTTTGGTTATAAAGGACTGCTGTCTCATTAGCATACTGACCAAATTTTTTTGCATCTATCTTTTTGCTACATGCTATAACTTCTAATATGATTTGGAATCGTCGTATTAAATCATAATCTACTCCAGTTATAGAAGCTGCAGTTTCTGGATCGGAAAAAAATCTGCTTGCTGTGTTTCCATCATTAGAATTTCCTTCTCCTTGCTTTGGCTGGTCAATTATAAGGCCTATCTCACGGTATTTTTCTTGAATATCTTTTTTTTTTTTGCTTTCTTTTTTCCAAATTTTCTTTGTTGTTTCTCACTGTTTCGCCTAACGGGCCAAATTTCAAATCGTATCCCAATTTAAGAATATGCTCCATAAAACGAATTCTAGCATGAAGAGGTGACATTCCAAATTCATATGCTTCATTAAAACTATCGTCTTGTGTTGGTGGTTGGCTCAATTGACTTGATGTTTTTTGGCATATGGTGCAGCTTGACGAAGACTTTGTTTCGGTTAAAGCTTGTGCAACTTTTCCATCGATCATTGTAAGTGACATTTTAAAGTTAACTTCGATGCATTGGTCATTAAATTCAAATATCACTGGTTGAAGTTCTTTAATTTCATCTCTTATTTTGCCAACGTCTTCAGTTATGACATCTTTAGTTTCTTTTTTGTAAGCAAACTTTATTGGTCTACAAAATTTTGTTGACGAGGGAATTTCATTCTTCCATACATCTATCTCTGCAGCTCTACTAGTTGACGGCTCTGAACCAATATAAGTTTTTGTTAAACGTAATGGAACGAAAGAAATCATGAATAAATTGGCATCTGATGAATTTTCCGCATTACATTGTTTGTATTGTTTCTGCCAGAGGACCCATCACATCCCCATTTAGAAATTAAAGTCATGCTGCAATTTTTAAACTTCTTTAAATAGTCAGCACCAAATGTCTTTAATAATCGTTCTGCAGTGTGTTCAAGAAGATCCTGCAATTTTATTTCTGCTGAACTTGAAGTTACACTAATAGCAGTTGGTGAAGGTAAGCAATCTTTTTTGGCAGAAACTATATCTCGATATGATGGAAAAATTCCACAATTTTTTTCATTGGTTCGCTTCCGCAATTCTGTATATTGGTTTTTAGTCATTTTCAAATCCAAAAATAGTGCAAATGCTTCTTTTGGAGTAAATTTATTTTCTTCAGTTGGTGTCGGCATACTTTCTAAAATCCTTTTTGTGCGTCTGGTGCTTGCTACCACTATTTTTTCAATGATAGCAATTTTACTCTTTTTAGTTTCGATGGTTGAATTTGATGCATCCTTTATGATGCTACAAGAAACTTCTTCATTGATATGTTTAAGCTTGCGTCTTCGTGATCTTTCACTACAATTATCAATTGGCTTTGCTGGTCGACCACCTTTTCCAGTTTCCGTGGTAGTTACTGATGGCTTTTTAAAAATAAGTTTATTTCTTAGCCATTCTTGGTTGCGTGAGTAAAACAATTTCTTGTTTCTGGAACATTGATTGTACCGTTTTCTTAAAGTATTTAAAAAGTTTTTTATTTTTAAGTTATGAATTTTAATTTCTTGTTTGTCGCATATTTTGAAGAATGGATTATTCATTATATGTAAAATAATGTCGTTTTCATCTTTCCGTTCAACATATATATCAGATAGAACACTATAACTGAATTTAGCCATTGTTTAAACAATAATGAAGAAAAAAAATGAATGCATGGATTAACATACTATTGCTCGAAGTTTCAACATGATCTTTTTTACCTCTTTGAAACATAATATAACAGGTACTTGGTTTTACCAGTTATTTCCATTGGTTTTAAATTTATTTGCAATTTTCAGGTATTTAAGTTATGTAATATTAGATGGCAATAAAATCATTTTTTACCTTTTCCAAATGAATTGCCAGATACCACATAATTTGAGAGTTCTATTGTCATTTTTGTCAAAATTTTGATACACCCTTCTATGTGGACTAGGTCCAAATATGGGCCAACTTCTCCTAATTTCAACAGAATTATTTTTTGGGTCAATAAGAACTCTTGTACAAAATTTCATCAAAATATATGCATAATAGCCACTTTCACATACAAATAACTTCTCAAAAAATATGACGTGCATTTGTACCGAATATCTTACCTTGGGTCAGAAAAATTGCTGTAGCTCAAAAAGTGCAGTCCCGATGCATGGACATGTATATATAGGAATGTAGGGGAGAGTTAGGACTACAAAATAGTAAATTTGTGTTTTGACTCAGCTTGACTCACAGGAGTTGTGCTCTATGAAGTAGGAAATTTCCGAGAAATTTGACCTTTTTTAAAAAAAATATTTAATTTGTTCTGAAAACAGAAGAGCTTCAATTTTTTTACCAGTAATAGGAAATAAGTTTAGTTACAACACAAAATTTATTTCGTCCAAAAATCTTGAAAAACAAAAAAGTTATGATCATTTAAACTTTAAAAATTAACTAAAAATAGCATAAATTTACTAAATTCTGAAAAAGCCCATTTTGGACCACCCTGTTCTCAGTGAAATAGTTGAAATAGAGTTATAATTTTTTGGCTCCCGAGGTTTACTACTGTCTTCTTTCATATGAGTCTAATAACTTTTAAATCGGAGAACAAAAACCAAAAGGAGTTTTCCACTTTGACCCATTTGGAGTGTCCCAATCGAATCCAACCCCTATCGAATATAATTTATACATGCATCTTCCGGAGAAGAAATAGAGACCCTAATCTTGGGAAGACACCTCCTACTTTCTGAAATATCTCTATCCCGAGATTTGTACATTTTGCTATAAAAACACGGCTAAAAAGGCCCTCTTTCAACTTAAATTTTAACCCCTTAACGGCCACCTAGAATGATGATTTATGTATTAATCTGCTAGCGCGTCTCCCGGAGAAGAAGTAGCTCCCATAATCTTGGAGTGATTCCTCCTACTTTCTGAAATATCAAAGTGGGCTTCTTCAAAAGTTGCGACATCAGAATTCGTTTTAGAGGTATGGTTCCTTCGGCAAAGTTTCTTATTTTGATCCCTAGAATACGATTTTCCTTGAACATTGAGCGATTTTAAAATCGACCCGCCCTAGTGAGAATCTTTTGGCCAGAGAGAAAAATTTTTATTTTGCATAAAAACAGTTTTTTAACCATATTTTTAAATTGTCCAAATTTTTGATTTTTAAAAAAGTGAACCCAAGATGGACACTTTTTAAAAATTCTCTAAAAATGTAAGAAATTAAAAATAAACATGTTGAGATTTTAGGCCAATTTTCGATTATGTATTATATTTATACGATACACACAAATATCATGCAAATTTCATGCAGACTCATCTAAATCACATTTCGGTCATAAATAATAAGGACCGATGATTTCGGCTCATTTTAAGTTTTCATATCTCCTACACTCGTGGTACGCATTCAAATTAGATTTGGTGGACTTTACTGATGTGCCTAGCAAAACTTCGGTAATTGGTTGGTATTACGGAACATTTTACCTAGTTATAAGTAAAACTTCTTACCCTTGCATTACTTCGCAAAAATTGCTATTACTGACTGTCCATTAGTAGTACCAAATTCACATGTTTAAATACTTTTATGGTATAATTAGTTGGTTTCTATACAAAATTAAATATAATTAAATTTTTATTACAAATTTGATCATTTTAAAATAATATTCGATTTAAAAATTAACGATTTAAATAAAAAGATTTTGATAACTCTTTACTTTTCAGTGAGGAGTAACATTCAAATAATAGGGTTTGCAATAGAAAAATAACGCGTTACCTCCTTGTTAATTTTTCCATCAGAAACTTATAGAAAATTTCATGTATAAAATTGTCAGTTAAAATATTTTAAACTTCAATTTAATATCTAATATAAAAAAAATAAAATTTAAATTTACATGTATACTGGAGGTAATATGTGTTTTATAAGGTGTTACTAGAATGGACAAGTCCTTGTTAAAATAATAGGGTTTGTAATAGAAAAGTAACCATTTACCGACCTTAATTTCTTATTCCCAAACTTATTACCGGGTAAAAGTTTTGCTGCGTATTTTTTAGTCAAATCATTCAAAAATCTTCATTTTCGTCTGAAGACGAGATGTGATTTTCTATCGTCTGGGATGTTTTTCTAAATACTTTCGCGGCATTGGTTGTTCTATGAGTTTTTTTTTTTGTTTCCTTGCCTGTTTTTCTTTATGAGCACGTTTGGAAACGGCATAGGGATTTAACATACATTTTTTTTTAAATTTAAAAAAACAGCTGTTTTTGGAAATGCAGCTTTCTGTCCCGCGGAATAATTTATGTGCTGTAGTAAAATCACAATTTAAGAATAACTCTAGTACCTGAAGCCGTTTAAAAGATATGGAATATTATGTATGACTAGCTTTTTAAAATTATCGAATATTTTTCATATTTTAATAAACGTGATTTAATTGTGTAAATATAAGTTACTATATAATTAAACATAAAGATTAATTGTAATAAATAAAGATATTGAAAAAAAATAAATAAAAATATTTTGAAACGCGATATTTCTAGATCCGCTGGGAATAGCTGTCCTATATTTGGACGGAGTTATATTTATATGATGTACATATTCTATACAAAGTTTGGTTGAATTCAGAAGGGGTGAAGGAAATCGAGTGGTTGACTTTATATGTTTTCGGTCAAAATTTTTACTGAATAGTAGTAGACAGGAAGAACGCAAACTATGCTTTAGTTAATTTATTTGCTGAAAATCCTTACCATTTTGTTGTGATGCTTTTAAAAATAAAAATGTTCATACTCCCACATTGACAACATGAATTAATGTAATATCTGAAAATATATAGAAATAATCAATTAATATTAATAATTAATTATATATAACATAAACCAAATTATCTTTTAATTCTTACATCAATGGTTGTCTAAATGATGGCATCTTTTAGAGGAAGACAAATGACATAAATAGTTATAGAAACGAAACGAAAAAATAACAAAATGCGACATATACAACCCTTTTTTTGCAATAAGAAAAAGGAAACATAAAAAATTTACTACGATGTGTGTCCTTTTGTTTTGCTTTAGTCTGTCTACCTGAAACTATATTTGTTTGCAAATTGACCATACTATATTCACTATAAACATTTAGTTTACAAATCACATATAATCTTTACTAAGTTTAAATGTTTTATTTTGTCTTTAATTTAATTAATAGACAATTACTTTCACAAGCCGGTGACAACACAAAATTTAAGTCGTGTTAATGCACAATTTTGTTTTATGTATGAAGGAGAGATACAAAAATCTTCGATTGTTGATATTTTTATATGTCTTACAAGATTTTCCTCGTCTCTACTACATATTGACAGGCCGCGACATTTAGTAGGTAGTTTTCGAAGCATAGGCAATTTAATTTTTATATAGTTCTTTGACTAATTAACAGAAACTAATGAAACTTTATGTATTAGAAAATTTTGTAATTGTGCATTAGACAGAAGCAGTTTCAATAAAATTTGTATTCCTTCCTCGGGGTCGATATTGACCCCGCTTTTTGCATGGTTGTATTTCATCGTTTTATTACAAAAAATTAAAAAAAAAAAATAGCATAAACAACATGTATTTTCTTGTAAGTAGTAAAAATATGTACAAATTTATGATTTTGAAATCGTATGACTGATCACCAAAGTGTATCTTATCATGAAATTTTCAGCAAATAAACTCTATTTAAATACTTTCAAAATAAAATAAATTTGATTTTATTCGGATCATAATTAAATATATAATTGTCATACAACGAAAATTGTTCATAACTGCTGAGTTTGCTAAATTTGCCACTTTTAGTATTATCTTTACAATTTATTAGCTATGCTGACTGCACATATTGTACATCGCTTAACGTGTATGGAATTAAAAATATATTTAAAATTAATTTGCAGCAAATGTTCAACAAAATGATAAAAAATTTTGAACCTTTATTTTAAAAAAATAAATAACTAATGTAATATATTAGAGGGCCTAGAAACGTGTTTTGGTACGCAGTAACTTCTTAAACGGAATATCTTCTTGATGATAAAAGATTCAACAATGGTTTGAACACTATTTAAAATATGACATTTTGGCTGTTATAATTAATAATACAAATTTTAAAAAATACTTTATGACAACCCCAATTTTGTTTTTTGGGAATAATTTGGATTGAATTTGAGTTAACATATGATTACTATGGGCTTAATTTACTTTTGTAATATAAGAAAAAACGTAGCACTATATTCTTAATTTTGTAAAATATACTTTAAATATACATAAATTGATGTGATCCATTAATAGGAAGTGTAAAGCTGCAAACCCACATATACTCTCAATATGGCCTGGGTTGCCATCCTGTGGCTTACGCAGTATAAATACAGGGTGACTACAAATTTAGTTTTTTAAATGCCTAACTCCTAACCAACAATTGCACTTACGTTTCGTTTCATTCGGTCCAGTAGTTAAGAACTTATGTTAATTATCACGTTTTTCAGTCTCAAACTGCAGTGCCTTCATTTGAATTTACTGAGTGTAGATTTATACATATATATATATATATATATATATATATATATATATATATATATATATATACATTTTTTGGAATTTGTTTGATTAGTTTGATTAGAATTAGTTGATCCGTTTTCTTTTTAAACAAAAATGTGAATGTCGACCCCGAAGGAGGAAAGTGTAAGTTTTTTTCCAGTGACCTAGAGCAGGTTGTAGGTCTAGATAAGTGTATTAAAAAACCAGTTGAAGAAGTTACAATATACCCTAAAATATTCGAGAAAACGATTTTTAATTTTTAAACGAAATCTAAAAGAAAATTGCGTGGTAATTCCACATATATATGGGACATTCTTTTTGAACGGGAGACCCCCCCCCCCCCCTGCTTTAAAAATTGAGCTTAACGTATGGAGTTGTAGAATGGCTTAAAGTGTTTTAGTGCATATGCAGAAGTGCTCTATGCAAACGTAGAATGGGACATTATGCAGGTAATGATGGTTTAGCCAATATAGAGCCGCGAGTTGAGATACTACTTTCAGAGACGCTTAAAAGTATAAAAAAGAGAGAGGGAATTGGCTTAAGAATTGTCACACGTGGAGTTTTTGGGGCCGCTGGCATCAAATTTCTAAAATTCAAAATGGCAGATCCAATTTATTAACGGGAAAGCCTCGATTTTGATGAACATGCTCCGATTTTTCACCTTCCGGAAAATATATTTTTTTTTAATATTTGTAACGTCACCTGATTAAGCTACCTTTACCCTAATTCCATTTTTGAATCTTTTAGATCATTTTTTATATAGTTACGCGATTTTTTTTATTGGCGTAAAATATTTTGAAAAATGCTGATATAACAAAATCAAAGAAATATGCATTATATGCAATACATTTTTGTTATGAAAAAAATAATTTTTTAATATCACATTTGTATGGAAGTTGTTCACAGAAAGAAATATTATCCTATTTTTTCCATTAAATCGATTTGTTGAACATTTTGAAAGCTGTCCATTAAAAATTAATTGAATCAATTAAATATTTGTCAAATTCGGAACTTGCTTGATATTTTTTTTATAATATCGCTCAAAAAATATTGTTGTTTTTTTTGTAATATATGTACATGTAGTTGGTGTTTATAAATGTTTATGTATTAAATATTCTAAATTCATTTAAATTATATTTTATTAATTCTCATTAGGTGTATTACTTTATTAAGCTAAATAATTTAATTTCAGTGGTTTAAATCTGAATACTAATTTATTCTAAAACGTTATCACAAAATTGATAATGTAATTTATGAAGTTAAATTTTGTGTAAAAAAAATTTAACCATTTTTTTAAACAAAAAAAAAATGCCAAAAATTATATTAAAATAAATACTCTGATTTTAACAAAAAGGCTAATTTCTGAAAAAAAAAAAAATCAAAAAAAAAAATTGCCATACTTCCTTCATTTCAATATAAAGAATTTGCTCACATAAGTATAAATAAATCTGCTTACTAAATGAGGATTATATGCAAGTTTAAATTCAACGTGGTAAAGCTCAAGCTATAAAAAAAAAACATTTGGTATGGCAACAAACGTTTATCTATTTTTTTTTTGCTTTTTGAGAAGCTATAAAGTATTGATTAAATTTTTTATCAAATGAGTTCTTATTTATTTAAAAAATAATTCACTTAAGGAGCTTTCAATTTGGAATTGCATTAGAAATTTTCGTTGTTAGCCGAATTTTAGCAATTACAGTTATTAAATCGGTGGATTTCGTAATTTAAATTAATTTTTTATTTTTTTGAGTGTTATTAGTTAGTAATTAGTTAGTAATTATTAGTGTTATTATTTAGTAATCGTTGGCCTTAAGAAAATGTTTACCTTAATTTTAATATCCCATAATTTTTATTAAAAATTATGTTTTTTTGACCTTTAATTGTGCAATGAAAATGAAAATTATTCAAGTTCGAGGCCATACTCTATATTTCTTTATTAGGATATTATCCTAACAAATAATCTATAGAGTTGCCCATCATCAGAACACGTTTTAAAAGAGGTAACAATCCCATGCCAAACTAATTTTCAATTTAGTTTACTCACTACATGAGAACTAATATATGAGCTCGAAGTTAAAGATTATCACCATTGATCAAAAAATAAATTAAAAACTTGTTTGTTATGTGCAAGGTCCACCTCTGCTGGATATTCAATACACGTTTTTTTGTTTTTTCCTCCTTTTTTTGTGTCTTTTATAAACAAAAAGGCTCAAATAATAAATTTGAAAACCAAAAAAACTCTATATATTATTTGTTAGGACAATATCCTAATAAAGAAATATAGAGTATGGCCTCGAACCTGAATAATTTTAATTTTTATTGCTTAATTTAAATATTTCAAATAAGTGGCTACCCTTGGTCAATAATGCATAGGCAATATGGATAACAACAATTTTGTTTTCTGAGTACTTTCCCTATTTGGAATGAGGAGTCAATTGTAATAAAAGTAACTGGTTAAAGAAGGACTTATCACAGGACTGGTATAATTTAATACTGAAGTGGGTTAAGCAGTGTCAATTGCTCTAAAATTACCAATCCTGTGACTGGTAAAGGGACCACTTAACCAGAATGCTTATTAACAAGAAAAAGCCAGTTGGCCAGAATTTTACCTATTGGAAGCTGTTTAGTTTTCATTTATTTTATACGACATGATGCTTTTGCGACAGTCTTGTGGTATGCCCATCTTTGGTTAGTCTTGTGGCATGCCACTATGTGGTTTGAAGCAGGACAAATGACCCCCTCCTATGACAAGCCAATGTTAAAGTTGCCAGTTGTTTACATAAGGTAGGGTTAGCAGAGGACCGGTCTCTGGCACGAAGGGACCGATCCTGTGGCACACGCAGAACCGGTCCCATTCCCCATAGGGTTAATACTGTCTACATATAAATTTCGTAAATTTTAAAAATTTTTTCATGGTATAATTTTTGACCCCGGTTTTTAAACCCTGAAAGTGCGATTGCGTACCTATAAAAATGGCTGTCTACAAATTTTGTTGTCCTCTACAACATATTTAAGATTTTTTTAAATCAGTGGGTTACCCTGTTAGTTAGATTTTAGATTTTACTAGTTTTTTCAAATATAGAAAAAAAAAAAATAAAAACCTTTAACAATTGAATTTTCTAATAACAAATTTTAAATAATTTTTAATGTTTTGCAAGTACTAAAGATTTTCCAATAAATAATAGTTTAAACTTATTCTTATGAAAAATTATTTAACAAATTTTTGTTGTTTTAAATTGTTTTAAAATTAACTGACAACAGACTTAATGCCATTTGAAATTATTAATGAGTTTTTTTTTTTGCTGTCATCGTCTTTGTTTTATTGTTAAAACCTTATCTTAATGATAAATATTTTATTTCCCAACTCAATTTCCCAAAAAAAAACTGGGTAAACACATTTTAAGCCACGATGTTTAAAAATTTAAATAAAACTTTTGTTTTTAGCTGTAAAACGAGAAAAACTATGTTGGAATACAACTACAATAAAGAAAATTTTCCAAATTAGATAAATGTACATGAAGAAACCTACAAGGAAAATGATAAAAGCAAAAAAAAAAAAAAAAAAACAAATCTTGAAATGAGAACTTTGCATTCATAATTAATGAAGAGGATGTTGGCAAAAATGAATGATATTATACATTTAGTTATAAAAAAAAACAACAAGTGGAAAATTTTTAAAAAGGGTAAAAATATGTATTTAATAAAAAAAAATTCCAGAAGAAGTGTAAATTAAAATTTTTCTTTACTTCATGAAACAAGAAAATAAACAACAAATATTAAAAGAAAAAGGATAATTGGACAAGAAATGGAGACTTTAGTGAAATGTATGTTAAGATGTTGTTAGAATGCCAATTATTTGGATAAAGAATAAAAAAGAAAATTGTATCATATTATAACTTTTTTAAACTACTAACATTAAAAAAAAAAAACTTTAACAAACTTTTAAACTCCAAAGATTGTTAAACATTTTTTTTTAACTCAGCCTTAATTCAAGTGAGTTAATTACCCAGTGTAGAAAAGCAGTACCATATAAGTGGATATAAAAGTACATTAGGGCCGACTCACGAAAAAAAATTCTTTCGTCCACCCCTCAAAATGAACCTTGGTATGTTTTATGATGATTCCCAAAATATTTCGAGTCTAGCATGGAGATCCCGTGTGCAGGAAATTCGTGCTAGTTTTAGCAAAAATTCAATAGAGTGGGGAAAATTAAGTCTAATCAGTTGAATATCCAAGTAAAAAAGTTTATATATATTCAGATATAATTTTATACAATTAAATGTTTCATAAATTTATATAGTCATATAAAGTATAAATATTTGTATCTAATTGTATATAGCTTTGTGTTGTTTCAAAAAATTGTATATACAAATATTTTATTTTATATTTCCGGTTAAAAAGTTATGATCATATATATTTTTTATATGATCATATATGGTCATACATATTCGTATATATTACTAGAAAAATAACCTACATTTCGATATATGGATAAATATGGTCATATATATTCGTATATTATTTTATATGGTCATAAGGGTGGTCCATTTTCACCAATTAGTGGAATTTTTTGGGTGCTCTCAAAAATTGTGATAATTTTCGTCATTTCTCATATATAAACAAAATTTCAACAGCCACCACAATTGGAATAACGCGATCGAATAAATTTCAGACATATATTTGTAATTTAGAAATGTTGAGGTTAAGAAGAAGAATAAACGTTTTTCTCTAAAAATTATAAACACTATTAATTTTTAAATCAGACTAGACTAGGTTCTGCCTTTTTATGGACTGGCTCATGAGTGATTTTCCATTTAAATTGTATTATTATTTGTGTCTTATAATTGTCAGATTGTCTGTATATGATAAATTTTTCAACAAACTGCGGCTGTAAGAATCAAACCTGAGCTCATCTTACATTACAAACGTAACAATACCAAGTCATGACCGTTTAGCGATCACACCCAAGTATGGCCTCAAATCTAATTCAGCTAAATTGCAGTTTTCTTTCATATTAGCTTTTTCTGTTATTGTATAGTATACTCAGAAGTAACAACACTAACAACACAAGTATTCTATTTTTAGATTTTTGTTTATTTTCCTAATCTCCTCGTCTCTATTTCACAATGTTACCAGATTGACGTATGGTTTTTACGTTCAGGGTTGTCATGTTTAGTTTAGAAAAAAAAAACTACATATAATGCAAGAGTTTTAAAAGATAATAAGCCTCATAAGGTTCAACTGTCCTAAGTTTGCATAAAAAGGACTGCAAGAACCTCCAAAGTACAAAAAACCAGTAAAAAAAGACGAATAACTTTTGATTGATCCAACCAATATTACTGGTTTAGACATCAAATGAAATGTATTTTAAATATCTTTCAAAGGATATACAACATATAATAGTTGCCTTTTTATTCCATAAAGTTATAGCGTTTTTTAATAAATTTATGTAAATCTCGTTTTTCACACTCATAGAAATAAAGCTGTAAAAATAGCAAAAAAAAGCTACTAAAAATTGGTTAAACATGTGCTTGCAGAAAAAATTGATACAATTAGCAGATTTTTTAGTAAATATTAGTAATATAAGAATAGCATAACTAAATCTGTCGAATTTACACATATTTAGTTATATTTGAGCAAATTTTTATTTATTTGAAAGTAACAAAATAATCTGCTTAAATTAGCACAAACATTTATTAAATATTAGTAGGCAAAAAAATGTGACATGTTTAAAGTTTTTTTTTGTATGCGAATAAAAGTCTGCCCTTATGAAATCAGCAATCTACAATTTTTTAGCAAACATTTTTGTTGATTTTAGCATTCTTCTAAATTTGAGGTAAATATAGTAACAATTTTGTTAGTACTAATAAGTTTGTAAGGGATTCTTCTTGGCTTACTCACTTACAAATCAGCTTACAGCGTTTTTTACTGGGCTATTATCTTTAAAAAAATTTTTTTTTTGTATAGACTTTTTTGTCAAAAATAAAATTTTTTAAAAAATGGCAGAAACCACTTTAGAACTTAATAAAGTTTTAAACTAAATCTTTATGTTTAAAACTTTATTAAGTTCTATAGTGGGACCATCTGTGTAACAGCGTTGGACTGTTACACAGATGGTCCCGGTGACGACAACATCAATTTAGGAAAATAATATATATGCGTTTTCTATCACTTGTATGAATCGCTGCGCCCACCTTCGGTGTTCCCATAGCACTTAACCCCACCGAAGTAAAATAATGAATCAGGGCTATGAAACAGAAAGCTTCAATAAATTCGCCAACTCTACATCAGGTGGCGACCAACAACTGTTCTAAGACTTATCTGCTCGCGCAATTACAGTGTTGCCATGTTTGAAGACCTTCATCTTTCACCACCTTTCATCTCTCCACTATCCCCTTTCCAAAGAAAGCAACACATTAACTAATAGGAAGAATTTCATGAGTGTTACTTCTCTTAAAAAAAAAAAATAAAAAAAAATAAAAAAAAACAATTGAAATTGTTTACAATTGGTGCACCGAATTAGATCTAATTCGATACAATTTGATGTATTTTAGATATGTTCTCATTTTTCGGAAAAAATTTGATCTCATCCCATGCCTAATTTATATATAATTTGATGATGCTCCACATCAATTTTTTTTACTTGTATCGTTATTTTTTAAACATGCGTAAACGTTTTCCATCACAACTCTCTGAAAAATAAAGATTTTTAATCGTTTTTTTTTTTTAATGTTATACCATGACATGTTATTTTAGATTTTGAGGGTGTTTTCTTGCATTTTTACATAATGCTAATAACATACTCTGCAAATATCAACTGGTAACGGGCATAAACTTTTATTAATAAATGAGGCATAAAGCAAAATGTATAATCGAAAATGTCGAAAATTTCAATTCGCTTGCGCTTGATGGATATTTTTTTAGCGTGGGCAAATTTTCAGCCTATACATTTCATAACGTGAAAAAATAAAAAATTAACAAATTTAACTTATACTTTAACTTATCAATACAAACGCCTTAAATATTGTAAGTGTGATGTTTCATTGATATTGGACGAGGGAGTCCATAAGTAAGTAAGTCGTGAATGGGTTAATTAAAAATACAGTTTTTGGAGGTTTTTTAAAAATGTTTTAGCGTGCGGAATTTTATTCATATGAAAACCGTTGTAACATTTTTGTTTCTCCAACGATTTTGATCATTTATGGCTTGTTAGAATAGAAACTGTATTTAAAATCGATGTCAAGTCTAGTTATCTAAAAAAAATTCTTTTAGTTGCTTAAACATACGTATTTGGATTAAAAACCCCATATTTCACCATATAAAGTGTGTTTTAGTTGTTCAATGTACTTTGGGCAGACCTTAGCGTTATCCGATCGGCCCCAATTTTTTTATTGGAGGCTTGTAGGCCAAATGGAAACTTTTTCGTCCCGGCAATCAATACAACAACAACAACAAAATAATAAATAAAATGTTGGCTATTGTTGTATATTTTAAAACAAAATTTTACCATCTCTATCTTCGATACGACTATACAACAAAAGTGAGTGCTACACTTAGAATAATATGTAGTTTATCTGCACTGCACATGCAGTTAAAAACAAATGAAAACAAGGACGACTTAGATTTCAGTAAATTCAACTAACATTGTCATTTGTTTTTTAATGTTCAAAAACTGACTAAGAATTGTAGTAAAAATTAACCACATGTTAGTAAAATATAAACAAACATTTTTTTTTTTAAATAACAAAAAACTATTGTAAAAAATGAATGTAAAATTATAAAACAGTCATTTGATGTGGTTTGTTTTTTAAATGAACTACAAGGTTAGGAAAAAATTTAGTTTGTTCTACAAAAGACTGACATTTACATTAAAAACAAAGAAACTGTATTACAACCTTAACAACAACATATTTTTTTTAAGCAGAAGTTCGCTGAGTGTAAAATTATCTTTACTTTTTTTCAAAAAATTGTTAACCTTTAATGAGTATAGAAAAAGAATAAATTAAATAAAAAACTCAATTTTTAAAAATTTTGAATTTTGGGAACTTGCAATATAAATATACTTTTTGGGTAATTTTTGTCCGCGATTCGGCACAGGTTTTCCAAAAAATCTAATTCTTCCATTTATTATAAAACTGAGGTGGTAATTAATTAATATCAACAAATCGTTTTTTAAGGGACATCCAAATATACACACACAGAATATTTGAAATTACATTGTAAAATCGATTAGAAAGGAAACCTGTAATCTATATAGAAACTTTTTTCAATAACATTTAAGGGACTTCACGCCAAAAACCCAATGGTTGTCGTGCTTTTCATTGCAATTTCTTCTATGGTCATTATTATAGTAAAAGCAATATGTTTTGCTCCATTTGTCATTAGCAAGTTAACATCTATTACATACAGTAGGTACTCATTGCGTATGAGTAATGTATTAATTATTTGTAGTGTCCGACCGAACAGTTCGGCCAGAAAATGCATTTGGTCTGTATTCAGTATTTTAAAGCATTATGGACAAATTTGGCGGATGGAAAAATGTTTATTGGGCTGATTAGATGCTATTTTGAGTGTCAAATTTGAAGAAAAGTTTGTAGTTAAGCAATGAATTCACTGTTCGGCCTCAGAAAGTTCGTCCAAATTGAAAATAGTTCGACGGCCGAACTTTTAACTTTATAGCTAAACTTCGGCTTTTCTCTTAAATTTTATACACAAAATCGAATTAAATGGGCTCAACAAACATGTTTCCAATACCAAAATTTGTCATCATTGCCTCTAGATATCAAAAAACCGACAAAATATAGGTTTTTGGCCGAACTGTTCGGTCGGACACTAATTATTTGCTTCATATAAGGTATACGTTTCATTAAAAGCATTTTTTACGAAATGCCTTATATGAATTTGAATAAAAAAAAAATCCCAGTGCACACATTTAAGAAGTTTAAATAAGAAAAATATTTAACTTACACATACACTTTCTTATATGTATAAAACATAAACATACGTATATACGTATGCATGTGCTAAAGTAAGCATGTGTTTGTAGAGAAGTATATGCCAAAATATCTTTTAAACTGATGTGTGTAAGAATATAAAAATATCAATTGGAAAAGTTATAAAAGCATGTTTTAAGTAATATTTATATTTTGTAAGGAAATTTATTTGCATGTTCAAAATTATAAAGACTTTAGTTAAAGTTTTAATTTAATATAATATTTTAATTTAAATAGAAATATAAATATACTAAGGGAATGTTCCCAATTGTGGTTTGTTCCCTAAAGTGGACCTTTCGTTTTTTTCAAGTTGTGGCATGATAAGGTAAAAACTTTTAACTATCATCGACGTTAACTTCCGTCATCACTTTCTCGATTTTATTGTGTCGTTTCAAAAAAAAAACGCAAAATGAAGTGTAATTTTTTTATAAACATAAAAAGTGAATAAAAAACAGGTTTTAAAGGAATTTTCCAAGTCGGATTTTTGTAAACGTTAAGTACTTTATTTACAATTTTAATACAAATAATTGATTTCATAAAAAAATACAACAAATAAAAAAAAATGTTAAGAATATTAATAATATAATGTTCCCTAAAGTGGATCTTTGAAATATATTCTTATTTTTTGTTTCCAAGTTTAAGTTTTTTTATTAATTAAAAAAGTAAGCATTAGATTTGGTAACACCTGAAGCAGATTTAAACCATACATAAAATGCTTTAATAAACAAAATTAAAATAAATGGTACACTCAAAAAAAAAAGTTTGTAAAGTCAGCAAAAAATTTTGCTGAGTCAGCAAAATTTGAGTCAGGAGTATGCTTGCAAAAAAGTTGCTAATGTCAGAAAAATCTTTTGCTGAAAATCAGCGAGCTGATTTTTAGCAACATAATTTGTAGATTCAGCAAAAGTTTTGCTAGCACTTAGTAGATTAGAAATACAAAAGCCTTGCTAAAAATTAATACATTTTTTGCTGAATTTTAGTAGACTGAAAAAAACGCAAAAAATTTGTAGAAAAATTGTAATTTAGTTAATTTATTTGCTGAAAATCATAAAACATATTTTTGTGATTCTTTTAAAAATAATTTACTATAATAACGAAATATAAAAATTTTCATTTTTCCACATTGACTACATGAATTAATTTAATATCTGAAAATATATAGAAATAAATATATATAACATAACAAAAATTGTTTTTCAATTACTTACATCAATGGTTGTCTAAAATGCTATCGCAACTGCCGAAGATAATTATAGAAACGAAAAAATAAACAAAAACAAACGAAGCGAAAAAAACAACCCTTTTTGCAATAAGAAAAAGGAACCATAAAAATCTACCTAAGATGTGTGTCTTTGTCTTTCACTTTACTCTGTCTACATTTCTGTATATGTTTGTTTGCAATTTGACCACACATATAAACATTTAGTTTAAATAAATAAATATTTTATTTTGTCTTTTATTTAATTAATAGACAATTATTTTCACAAGCCGGTGACAACGCAAAATTTAAGTTATTTTAATCCTCAATTTTGATTTATGTATGGAAAAGAGATACAAAAACTTCCAGGTTGATTTTTTTATATGTCTTATTAGAGTTGTACTTTTTAGTATCATTTTCCTCTTCATTCTGCGTATATCTTTCAATCTGGTTGTCGTCCACTCTATTATTGTGCTTAACAGCACAATTTTTTTTAGCAAAATTAATTAGTAAAACATTAGTATATTAGAAAAGCATTAGTATAAAACAGTTAAGTGCTGAATAAGTATAACAAAAATTTTAGCTGAAAACACGATTTTAGCAAAAAATTTTGCTAAAAAATAGTATACCTGATTTACAAGACGTTTTACTAACTTTTCTACTAACTTATTTTTTCGGGTGTAATTTAAATACAAATTTTTGTCGATTTACTACATCTTTAAACAATTTTATATGCTTTTACAGAGTTTTTTAATTTAGGTCTAGGTGTACCCTAACATTTTGCCTAATAAGGACCTTTGGAGTTTTTTTTTTTTTTTAAATTGTTATATAACTTGTGTGAATTAGATGCAACAAGAAAATTAGCCGAAAACGGCAAAGGAGTGGACATACACAGAAAAAATTATTAACATAAAATATCTAATTAAGGATTTGATTTGAATTAGATTTGTTTCTAAACATATATTTAATTGAATCAATTAATATTTTATTGACTTCTAAATATATAAATACATATTATATTTTAGGCGATGCATTCCAAATGCATTAGAAGTTTACAAACAAAACGAAACAAACACACACACAAATACACAAACAGACACAGCATTAACAAAAACACATATGCCAGCGTATCGTTCACACACTTTTTTGTGAGTATAATATATATTTTTTTGTAGAAGTTATTTATAACTTTATTTCCTTTTTATTTTTCAATAAAAGTTTTAATTGATATTATTTATCATTGGCGTGATAGGTGCAAAATCAATTAAAATATTAATTGATTCAAACTATTTTTTAATTGAAACCAGTTTTTAATTTTTTCTGTGTACAAGCTGATGTATTCGGAATACTTCACTTAGTTTTCTTTTATATATTAAAAATCAAGTGTATTCTGTATAAAAACTTACTCAACTCGCAGATGTTGCTAAATACTTTAAAATATATTTATATTAGAGATATTAAACTAAAAATTAAAAAAACTTAAAACCAACTCACAAGAAAACTACACAGTGGTAAATCCGCAGATTTTAATGAAACTTAGATATGTTGTTTTGGTTAAAAATGTTAGACACGTGTTTATTTTTAGGTGCGCAGTCGCATTTTTAGTGGGGTGTCAAAAACGCAAAACCTTTCTGTATGAAAATAAGTCTAAAATTTCAGAAATTCTGTTTTTTTTTTGTAGGCAGTATTAAAGCACTCGAGAAAATAAAAATGTTGATACTCATATTGCATACACTAAGAAAAAAATGTGTAATGGCTACTGAAAATGTTGTTGTTATTACGGGAAATTTAAATATTTTGAGCCTTGCGGTATTTTTTGCTAAATTTAGCAACACATGTCTGCTAAACTATAGTAAAATGAAATTAGGAGAAAAAATTAGTAGCTGCTACTATATTTAAATAAAATTTCAGTAAACTGCAATTTTATATTAATTTTCTAAAGTCAGAAAAATATTTGTTAAATTTTAGTACATCCAATAGAACTTCATATTATTAAAATTAATAAAGTGAAAAAACGACTTTGTTTTTCAATCTTTTACACTTTTTTCCTAATAGATGAACATTATTTTAATAAAAAATTTTATTTGTATAAAATATAAATATTTTTTAGAGCTTAGCAAAAATTTTTGCTTAATTCAGCAACTGGTTTTCAAAAATTAGTAAGATATTTTGCTGAAATCACCAACAAAAATAAGTACAAAATTCAGTAATTTGTAAAATGAGAATAGCAAAAAATGTTAAGAAAATAAAAGAATTGTACTAAAAATTAGTACAAAAATAGTAAACTATACTAACTTTTTTTCTAAGTGTATGCTTTGGGCCCAGGGTTGCCACTTATATGAACTATGGGTTAAAAAATCTCTTCGGGAAAAGTCGGTTTAAAGCCGAATGATTATGCAAATTTAAAAAAGTCCAGATACCCCCTCGATAAAACTAAATAAGCATCATTATATGTTAATTTGACCTAAAACCAATAACAAATTCGCATACAAATGCGCCTTTAAAATATCTTTCATTAGATATCCAATTTGCCTAAAGTAAGAAATATATTTAAAAAAAATGTAAACTTTTTTAATTTTATTTATTTATCCATATTATTACTATTTAATTCTCCCGGGCATAACAAAACCTAACCCTGAACTTTTTGAAGAGTTACAGGCAACATATGTTGATGATGTTAAGCAATTTAAACACTTGAGCATTTCAACAGCAGTAAGTAGTTGCTGCTTCAAGTACAACGTTGCAGTTTTGTTATTTTCTTTTTTCTGTGTCTACTTTTTGTTATATTATTGTCAAGAAATGTTAAAAAATGCAGAAGAAAAAAATTTAATTAAATGCATTGACAGTGGCTACAAAGTAAAAAAAAACCACAACTGTTAACTAAATCTTTGTTGTTTTTTGTACTGTAACATTATTTAAAACATAATGTATAAACAGTATATAATAACAACTACTTTAACCTTTAAAAATTAAAAAACAGGGGGAGATAACACTAAAAAAAATTAAATCTTACAATTTTGCAAACCCTTAAAATATTTTTCTTTAACAGAAACCATAATCACAATATTTTGTCGTTAAAGACAATGGAATGTACACTTTAAAATTACCAAACATACCGGTCTACTCACTTTTCTTTTAAATCAAATGTATTTTTCATTTACTTTTAACTATTATAAAATTTCTAGAATAACATATACAAAAGCAAAAAAAAATCACTTTATTTTAACTATAAAAAATTAACTCACAATCTGTAAAAATAAACGATTTTCCTCAATTTAAAAGAAATTAAATTTTATTTGAAAAACGGTTTATTTAACGTTCATTTACATTATTATTGGTGTTGACAATTTGGATCCTGTTTTTATAAAAGCTATATTGCCAAAACTTTTACCATTTCTTACCTTTTTGTTCAATTCTATATTGACTAAATCTACATTTCCAGTTAGCTGGAAGGAATCCAAGATCATACCAATTCCTAAACAAGGCAGCGATTTTCGTCCTGTAGCAATTCTTCCTTTTCTATCCAAGGTACTAGAACAATTAATGCATAGATCAAAGTAAGGCATTTGATACGGTTGACCATTCTATTCTCGTAAAAAAACTTGAAAAACTTTTTCATTTTTCAAAAATGGCTTGTAACTTATCGTCTACATAACCGGACTCAATCAGTACATGTAAACGGTCAGGTATCTAACGCCCTATATGACAATAGAGGAGTTTCTCAAGGGTCCATTCTTGGGCCTCTACTTTTTTCTTTATATATTAATGACCTTCCTGAAATATCCATGACCTGTAACATACAAATGTACGCTGATGATGTGCAGTTATATACAAGTACAAATGTTAATCATATTCAAACGTGCTTATCAAATATGAATCAGGACTTGCATAATATTCAGCAGTGGGCGAGAAATAATGGATTATGTTTTAATCCATCCAAGACAAAATGTGTATTTATTTCCAAAAATGCTCGCATTAACTTTGATATATGAATCAATAACACTATCATTAATGTTGTAAAGGGTGTCCCAAGAAGAGCGCAATTTTTAAATTTTAAATAAAACACAGATATTTAAAAAAAAATCGTGAAAATTTATTATATCGTAAAGTAGACAGAATGAGGTTATGTATGGAACAATATATCGTGCAGATGGCCGCCGCGGCTTTGCTGGCATGCACGCGAAATTTTCATGACCGTTTTGCATGAATGCTGCGGTATTTCATTAATGCAGCGTCCAATTTCCTCTTTTAAGGCTTGAGTCGTCATCGGCTTATTCGCGTAAACCATCGACTTCAAAAAACCCCAAAGAACAAAATCTAATGGTGTTAAATCGCACGATCTAGGCGGCCAATTCTGATCTCCAAAACGCGAAATAACACGACCGGGAAATGACTGATGCAGCAATTGGATGTCTCTGGCTTTATGACATGTGGCGCCGTCTTGTTGGAACCACATGCCCTCCACATTCATTTCTTCAATTCTAGGCAAGAAATAACTGGTTATCATTTCACGATACCGAACACCATTGACTGTTTGCGCTTGACCTGCCTCATTTTCATAAAAAAAGGTCCAATGATTCCTCCAGCCCAAAAACCACACCACACAGTGACACGTTGAGGATGCATTTGCTTCTCGTGAATCACTCGAGGATTTTCCTCACCCCAAATGCGACAATTCTGCCTATTGACGAAGCCATCAAGATGAAAATGGGCCTCGTCACTGAAAATGATTTTATCGGCAAAATCAGCATTTTCAGCAACAAAAAAACACAAACAATTTCACAATGAGAATGCGTTGTTCATTCGTGTAGCGCTCCATTTTTACTAACCTCGTACCTTCTACTAGCAAACAATAACAATTGTTCAAATGTCAAACAATGACACTTCGAATGTTGCCAGATTTAAAAATTGCGTTCTTCTTGGGACACCCTTTACAATCTTCAAAAAACCTCGGCATTACTTTTAATAATCAACTAACATGGACCAATCATATTAACATTGCTGTTGGTAGGGTACACGGGATGTTAAGGAACCTATGGTCTGTTCAACATTCCACACCTTTTAAAATAAGAATGCTTTTAGCCAAGGCCTGTCTTATCCCTGTTCTTTTATATGGCTGTGAAATCCTAGCAAATTGCAGTAGTGACGACTTTAGTAAAATGATACTATATATACAATAATATTGCACGATGCATTTTCAATAAAAGTCGGCATGTTAGTATATCAGCTTTTTCATACCGTATATTTGATATTACTTTCTGTGATTTATTAAAATTCAAAAGTCTTGCTTTTTTCTCCAAAAAATAATAGTCTCTAAAGAGATTTCTTACCTTTATGAGAGGATTAGATTCAGCGGATCGAATCGCTGCAAAAGAATTATTCAACAATGATACAAAAGCCTTATGTCGGATAGACAGTTTTTCATATATACCACTCGTCTTTGGAACGATCTTCCCCATAATATTCAGAAAATTAACAACGCAACGTATTTTAAAAAGGAGCTTCTAAAACATTTTAAAACATCCATGCTAGCGTCAAACCAGAATCAAATTATGTCGCGAAGGGCGTGACGCCCAATACATTTTTCTGGTTCGACCCTGAACATTATAATTGTTCTTAACTGATGTCATTTTTAAAAATTTTTTTATTATTGTTTGCTCTTTTTAATGATTAAGTCTTAATTTGTTAGGTTAAAACAATTTTGTTTTTTTTTTTCTTTTAAGTCTTTTAAACTTTTTAGAAATTTTATATAATGTTATGCTAATTGTATCTTTAAATGATTATTTTACGAAATTATTTACTAGCACTGTAATTTATAAGATGTCAATCTTGTTGTGCTAGGATTTTCAATTAAATAAAAAATAAAATACATTAAATGGTTTTTTATTATTTATCTTCAAAAGTAGTTTAAACAACTAAAAATTCAGTAAAAACAAATAACTATTCAGGTAAAAATAAATGTTAAAATTAACCTACAGAGTCAGTAGAAATAAATCTACACTCAAAAAAAAAAAAAAAAAATGATTAGTAACGTCGGTAACATTTTTGCTGAGACGATCCTTGCAGAAAAATTGCTAATATCAGCTAAACAATTAGAAAATTCAGCTGAATTTAGCAAATTTTTTTGCTGATATTAGCAATTTTTCTGCAAAGATCCTCTCAGCAAAAATGGGGCTGACTTTACGGACTTTTGTTTTTTAGTATATTATTTGTGTATTTAAATTGTTTCAGTTTTCTGTCTTTTTGGGAAGAAGGCGTTTTTTAGTCGCACTCACTTCAAACACATTTTTTAACGGCTTGATGAGTGTGTGTCAAATTTATCAAGTTCTTGTAATTTTTGTTGAAATAGGGCAAGTTTATAATTGCATTAAAAAAAAGTTGAAAATAATATGAAAAAATAGCACGAAAAACATTAAAAATGGCACAAAAAATTAAAACAAATGTCAAAATACAACAAAAAAAAATTTATAAAATAATAAAATATTTTTGTTTTATTTTATTAATTAATAATCATATAATTACAAATTATATACTATTGCCCTAACCGAGCACTAGCTACTATGGCCTTCGGCGCGTTGTAGCGAAACCAGACCAGTGCCTCTGGTGGGAATCGAACCCACGACCCCGCACAAATAAGCCAGCACGCTACCAACTAACCTACCGGGGAGCACAAAATAAAATAATAAATGTTATAGTTCTAAACCTGCTTTTTAAATTTACCAAAAAGAAGGGATCTTTTATTGTCGCATAAAATATGTGAATAAATTTAAAATTGCCGTTGCACCTCTGTAGATCTTACTGAACAGTATTTAAAAGTTCCGTTTCGTTTTTATTAAAAAATATATTATTTTTATTTGAGTCAAAGTAGATTGGAAACTTAATTAAATTTGTCAGTGATATATATTCTGTTTGGAGCTTTAATCTTATCTTTAATGCGATCTCTTCTGAGTACATGCAAGTACTTTTTGTACCAAAAGATTAAGGCCGAAAAATATTTGGCACCAGCACTAAATCATACTTGTCTAAATGTATAAGGTACGCGGAATCAAAATCTGATCTCAGAATAACACTATGACATCAGGCGTTCGAGCTATATTAACAGGAAAAGCTTCGATTTTTATAAAAATGCTCCGATTTATCACCTTTCCGAAAATACATTTTTCGTAATACTTATCGGCATCTGAATACGATACTCTTACCCTTTTCGATTTGTGTAAATTGACAACATTTTGTGTAATAGCTTTGAATAATTTTTTCCAGTGTATGTATAACTTTCTTTAAATACGCACAACGCAAACATATGTTGTTTACCCATGCATACTCAAACAATATTCGCTCTTCTTTTTGTTTAAATAAAAATTAAGTATACGCTCTACTTAACTGCCACAAATACACATACAAAGTGTATGAAGAGGGAAAATTCACAGTTACACTCAACTAAAAACAACTAACATTTTAACCCATTAACGCACACTATTTACATATGTGGAGATTGTCTGGCATAATAATTTAAGGCCAGATATTTTCTAACAGAAAACTTTAATATATAAAAGAAAGAAAAGCGTATTTTTAAATTTATTAAAGTTAAATTACACTCTATTTAATAGCGATAGCAAAAACAAAATTCTCTGCACAATAAAACTTTAATTTTTGAAATTTCTTATGTAAATGTTATTATATATATGCGGCTTTCCAAACGAACTGCCCCGTTACAGGAAACAATATAGCGTATCAATGTTAAATTTATAATATTTGTGTGTTCTATATGAGTTTATTTTGCAACGTATTTTGCTTAAATTAGGTGCACATAATCCCTGTCCTCAGCCGAATTAACAATATAATTTTTCACTGACTATTGAATTTTACGACCACTTTTTTAATTTTTCAAAGAATTATTTCACTTTATAAGTTCTCGATAACAGTTTTTGTTCTAATTGGAACTTTTTTTACATCTGGCACATTTGATTTTGACGAATTTTGCTCAAGTTTATTACAGCACATGGTTTTCATATTTCAGGCAAGGTCACCATATATTCTATTGTCCACGCCAATTTGTACGCGTATTTCTGTTTAAAATTTGTATATATGCTTTAGATTTTTTTCTATTCATATCTTAAATTTTCAACGCATTTCGCTAAAACGTTGTATAAGGTGGTGCAAAAATAACCTTCCGATGTTTTTTTTTTATTATGTATTTATTATGTATAGCATTTTCTGATAGGAGGATTACTTTTGCGCCACCTTATATATAAAGTTCTACTGGCAAGGTTGCCATACAATTTTTATTGAATGCGTCCATATTGTTTAAACATATGAAATTAGTATTGCCCACATTAGTTGATTGCTGAATAAATTGTTATTTTCTTACGGGTTTCGTTCAAATTTGGTACTAATAATTTGTACACTTAGATCGGGCGGTGGCTCCTTGTCGTGCGACATAATTAAGACAAGGAATCACAGAAATCAGTTTATTTTTAAATCATAAGATAACCCAACACACATTTGATTGTAATAAGTGTTATTTTAAAAGAGTTTTAGTCCCGGACAAGATCGGGTACAAACAGATTATTTAAAATAATTTATCAGTATTTGGAAAATGCAAAAATATTGACTTTATCAATAGATTTATATGCTTAGGAATCCTAAAAGTTTCGTCATATAACCTGGCATCGTTTTATAGAATATATATTTGTTTAATATTACAAAAATCGATTAAAAGAGTGAAATTTCTTGCATTTTCAAATTAAAATTAAATTATTATTAATAATATACTAAAAACTAGCGCAAAATTTGGCAATATTAAACAAGCCTACGTTTTGAAAAAAAATTAAAAAGTTGTTCCGTTTTTCATTCGTCTTATATGCAAAAAAATACTGTTACCTTGATATTGATATACTGATTCCTGTAGCTTGAGGTTGGCATGGAAAGCCTCGTATGTATTAATAATATCTATTATTTATTCAGGCATTTTGACCTTGCTGGAAATACAACAATATGAATATATTTTTATTTTGGAGAATTTAACACGTTGACTGCCAACTACGAGATAACTCGTAGATTGCGTTCCCTTCTAGGGTGCCAACTACGAGTTATCTCGTACTCACTAAACCTGCCAGTTTTGTGTAGCTACGAATAAAACCGTATTATATCAGTGCTATTATCGATAAATGGAGTCTAGGAAAAGAACAAAAAGTCAATGTTGGCTTGCGTGAACTAAACATTTATTAAAAACAAAAAAAAAATAAAAAATATAATGGTAAAATTCATTCAATATAATGGAAAAATTAACTCAAATACAAGAAATAAAGTAATATTTTATTGTTTGTGGAAGTTCTTAAAACAATTTTCAACACAAAGGGCTGGCTTCTCTTCACAGGATGGACAGAAGTAACGCGTTTCTCGGCGTTTTTTTGCTTGGGTACGTACGAATTAACTCGTAGTTTTCTTCTGCGTAGCAATTTCTGTTACAGAAGCCAACTATGAGATAATTCGTAGATCCTTTTTCTCATAAAAAAACACAATTTTTGCTTTTTGATGATACCTATGATCTAGAAATATAGTTTTTAGTAATATAATGTGAAAAAATCAAATTGTCATTTTTGGCCAGTTTTCTGAAAATTGTCGTGGCAGTCAACGTGTTAAAAAAAAAATATGTTAATTTTTTTATTCTGAACTAGTTATAAATTTTTAGTGTAATAGAAAACTCATTTTATCAAAAAGATCAAGCAAAATTTTATTTTTTTATTTCTAAAAAAAAGTTAGATGTTTTTCTATAGATAAAGAAAGTTTTACCGTGTAACTCGGATAATTTCGAAGAAACTATATTTTGAATATTGCTGATCCTTAATATTCTAACATTCCTATGTTAAAACTACATGGCATACGCTGAACTTTATTATATGTATTATATGATTCATCACACGCATTGTAGTTCTAACTAGCAAATTTTTTAATATAAAGGGTGTCCCAAGAAGAACGCAATTTTTAAATCTGGCAACATTCGAAGTGTCATTGTTTGACATTTGAACAATTGTTATTGTTTGCTAGTAGAAGGTACGAGGTTAGTAAAAATGGAGCGCTACACGAATGAACAACGCATTCTCATTGTGAAATTGTTTTACCAAAATGGTGAAATGGAAAATGCTGATTTTGCCGATAAAATCATCTTCAGTGACGAGGCCCATTTTCATCTTGATGGCTTCGTCAATAGGCAGAATTGTCGCATATGGGGTGAGGAAAATCCTCGAGTGATTCACGAGAAGCAAATGCATCCTCAACGTGTCACTGTGTGGTGTGGTTTTTGGGCTGGAGGAATCATTGGACCTTTTTTTTATGAAAATGAGGCAGGTCAAGCGCAAACAGTCAATGGTGTTCGGTATCGTGAAATGATAACCAGTTTTTTCTTGCCTATAATTGAAGAAATGAATGTGGAGGGCATGTGGTTCCAACAAGACGGCGCCACATGTCATACAGCCAGAGAAACAATTCAATTGCTGCATCAGTCATTTCCCGGTCGTGTTATTTCGCGTTTTGGAGATCAGAATTGGCCGCCTAGATCGTGCGATTTAACACCATCGATGGTTTACGCGAATAAGCCGACGACGACTCAAGCCTTAAAAGAGGAAATTGGACGCTGCATTAATGAAATACCGCAGCATTCATGCAAAACGGTCATTGAAAATTTCATTAAAAGATCGCGTGCATGCCAGCAAAGCCGCGGCGGCCATCTGCACGATATATTGTTCCATACATAACCTCATTCTGTCTACTTTACGATATAATAAAGTTTCACGATTTTTTTTTTAAATATCTGTGTTTTATTTAAAATTTAAAAATTGCGCTCTTCTTGGGACACCCTTTATATATATGAGATAAAACAATATCCCAAATTTGAAATAAATTGAGTTTCTTATTAATCCTAGGCAGCGTAATCATAATCTTGATTTCGAAATATGCTAAATCGGTAAACAAAAATATGCCAAATTCAGCTAAATCGTGAAAATAGAAAAATATCTTTAAAATCTGCCATAAAAAAATTAAAAAAGCCTTGTAATATTTATTATGTTAAAAAATCATAAATTACTACACAAAACATATGCTAAAAGTCTCCTTCGTAAAAACTTTAAAATTGTTGCATTAATTTGTTGTTTTGTTGTTAAATAAACGTTTTTGTGAGTTCTTTAACATAAAAACGTTAAATAATTTTAAAAAGTAGTGATAACACTATAAAAAATCATTTTTTTTAACGAATATGCTAAAAATCTGTTTTGACAGAAAGAAATATGCTAAAAAGCATTTAGCACAATTTTAAGAAAAAAAAATGCATATTTCAAACTCAATCTGCAATCCAGCAGAAAATATGCTAACATGGCAACGCTGATCGTAGGTCGTTTGGCTTGGGAGTTTATGGATTAACACACAAGCAACATTTTTATACATATTGCGCGTTTGTTTATTTTTTTTGTTGTAAAAAAAAAATTAAACATTAAAACTTGTACCACCCACACGTGCCACTTGACTTTGCTGGGAAAAAATAAAACAACAAAAATTAAAATAACTTAATTTTGTTTAAAAGTACAAAAATTAAAACATTTAAGTTGAGTTATGTAAATAACCAAATGAGAGTTTTGATATTTTTTACCAAAAAAAAACTTAAATAATTTTAATTACAAAAAATGAACAAGTTTATGATTTAAAATTCACATGTTTTTTTTTTGGAATTACACAAATAAAAGCCTTAAAAAAATCCCTCAAATTAAGAGTTTATTTACCATCGTTTTTAATTTATAAATGAAAACCACAATATTTACATTTTTTTTAATTTACCAATAAACTAGGGGGATAACTTTTTTAAATTTTTTACTAAGTAAAAAACCTATATAACATTTTCGCAATTGTTAACTGTTTCGATTTCGATAAAAATTCGATATATGATATTTGTGACACAGTGTATAGCAAAATGTGTCAGCAAAATGTATAAAGTTTCGTATATTGTAACTTTCCAGTCGGAAACTTATAGCGGTACAAAAAATCAAACACTGGCTCACCACTGGCTAACCGAGGAATTGTAAACAAATTACTATCAGAACTCTTGTTTAAGACGCTTTACCAGCGGTTTCAAAAATACGTTTCTCCAGTATTTGTTTTACAATAAATACAGTGGCCTACAAGAGAAAATGTTGGCAAAGAATTTGCTGAGATCACTATGCCATCGTTTGCCAAAAGTGTTTTCCCAGTGCTATCCAGTCAGAAATTGCCAACGGCCCAAAAGTCTAAACACTGGTAGAGAATTTATTTTATAAAAATTATGCATTGTATAAAAACGTTTGTCTTCAGAAGTTTCCAAGTTCGACCCCGGTTTGAAGCATAATTTTGTTTGTGATTTTTTTATACTTTTTAATATTTGGAAAGCACTTGTTGCCAGCACTTGTAATTGGATTTCCTTAAATTAACTCACAGTGCACAGTGGTAAAATACGGCCATGACTCTATAATTACTTTGTTTATTAATTTAAACAACGGAAATTTGGTATATGAATTAAAAATATTCTTTCTTATTTGTCATCTTAATTTGGGTGTAATAAATACAAAAGTTGGCCAAGTTAGGATGATCATCTAAAATGTATTGGAAATTCACTTAAATGTTTTACAATTGGTGTGATATTTGAGCAAACTATTAATACATTTTCTGTAAAATTTTTATTGTTTGGGCCTTTCTACTACCCTTTTTCCTATTTTTATTAATGACCTTCTTGGTCAGACCTTTAATCCTATCTACTCTTTTGCAGATGACAGCAACATTTGTCATTCATTTTCATTCGATCACAGGCCAAGCTCTTTGGAGATAGAGGGCATGCGGCAGAACATGGATGACACACTAAATCAAGACCTTTCTACAATCTCCTAGTGGGGTCGCACGAATAAGGTCGATTTTAATGCACGCAAGACCCAATGTTGTATGTTAACCCACAGACGGGCTGTGGAATTAACATTGTCATCTGTAGCTATGGATGGTATAGGTATTGAGGAATCGGATACTCTTGATGTTCTGGGCATGAGAATACAGTGTGATGTCCGTTGGAATAAGCACGTATTTCAAGTGTCGAAAGAGGCATTCAAGTGTCTTGGTTTTCTTAAACGGTGCAACCATACTTCACTCCATCCGATATCCTTACTATTTATACCAGCTATATCCGGCCGAAAATGGAATACAACTCTCATATATGGGCAGGAGCTCCACTTTCTATTCTGAAGCTTCTGGACCGTGTTCAGGGGAGGACGGTGAATCTTATCAATGACAGTAGTGTATCCAACTCTATTGATTCATTGCAGCATCGTTGGATTGTGGGTTGTGTGACACTTTTCTATCGATATTACCATGGGAAGTGCTCACCTGAGATAAGTGAACTTATTCCACGAGTTTTTATTCGTAATACTCGCTTATCTAGTAGAGTAAATCCGTTTGTAGTTGATTGTCCTGTGTTTCGCACAACGCCTTACAGATAAAATTAGTTTTTTAGTCGAACGATTCGTGGGTGGAATAAACTTCCCGCATAAGTCTTCCCTGTTACTTACAATTTAGAAAAAATATAAATCAAATATCCACAAACACTACTCCCTCGTTCCTCCTTCCCATACCCTGATCAATACAATGCACTGCATGAGTAGGGGCATCCCCTGAGTATTGGTTAAATTATAAAAAAAAAAATTGTTGGTGATAAAAATAGAAAGTCGTTTAAGGTGGAATTCATTCGCTGAGACCGAAAAAGAAACTAAAATTTTTTTAAAGTTGGCAGCTTTTTTCTAGAGTTACCAAATTTTTTTCGGCAACCCTAAACAAAATGAAGTTGCGTTTCTTAGCTAATCGGATGATTTTCACCTTAAAATGGATTATTAATACGATCATCTTAACACGATAGTCGTAAAAAATAAAAGATTTTCACTTTTGTTAGCCCACCCAGAATACAATTTTCTTTGTCATATTATTATTTTTTTAAAAGAGTTTTTAATGTTTTTATTGAATACAATGTACTAACTATACTACAGCACTTGCCCCTCATTTCGCTTGTCAAAAATTGTTAGTTTTACCCCTTAAATTAAGGATTAGTTTACCAACATAGAGAACTCCTAACGGCTAAGTGGGACCAGATTAAGAATTACCGCCCTCCACATTTCTGTTGCCTCTACCCTCCCTTACAAATTACCTATATTTTTTGGAAGTGCTTGAGAAAGCATAATTGTCTATGGCCGTCAAAGTATTAAATGTCATCAGCAGTATTGTCTTTTATATGTATTTCACCTACCCAATTGAAATAAGTTACATCTCAAATACAAAATCAGAAATCATTTGATATAGATCGATATTTATTCTTATCAAAGTTTATCTCAAAATTGGAATATCCAGTAATATCCGATTAGATCCCCCAAATATATTACCGGATTAAGTTAGATCAAAATTGATCTCAATTTCTATTCTATTTAATACATGTATCAAGCATGGTAAGTTTTTGGATAGTTGGAAATTCTGCTTCATCGTATCCATTTTTAAATCGGGTGATCGCAGCCAAGACCGATAGTTAAACAATGCGCTTTCGCTAAAATATTTGATAGGATAATAAAGGACAAACTTTTTGATCATGTCAAAAGTTCAATTTGCGCCTGTCAGCATGGTTTTATGCCTGGCAGATCCACTACTACGAATTTAATGTTAATATCACGCGATATTATTAACTCAATGAAAGTAAGATCCCAGTGCGATGTTATTTATACAGACTTTGCTAAGGCCTTTGATACCGTAAGTCATAATCTGCTATTGCGGAAACTTAGCAGGTTTGGATTATTACACAATCTTTTAACATTTTTTAAAAATTTTTTATTAAACAGAAATCTGAATGTTTCAATTGGCAATTTTTTTTCTTCACGTTTAATTGACGCCTATTCTGGTATTCCCCGGTGATCCCACATTGGCCCTATACTTTTTATTATATTCATTAACGATTTACCGTTAATTTTAAAATATTCAAAGTGTATTTTGTTTGCCGATGACTTGAAAATATATTCAGGAATATCTAATGTTGATGATTGCAGTAAACTGCAATCTGATATAATAAGTTTATCCGATTGGTGCATCGAGAATGAGATATTGATAAATGTATATAAATGTTGTACAGTGTCCTACACTCGTTGTTTTAATCATATAGTTTTCGTTTACTTACACGTTCAGTTGAGGTGAAGGACTTAGGAGTTATTTTTGACAGCAAAATGTCTTTCTCTAGCCACATAGACTGTATAACTTCTTAGGCTTATACATAGTATGCTTGGCTTTGTAAGGAGAAATTCCAAGGATTTTACTGGTCCTTATACGCTTAAAACGTTGTTTATTTCGTTGGTCCGTAGTAAATTGGAATATTGCTCTATTACTTTATGTCCGAATCAAATAGGTACATCAAATCGAATTGAACGTGTTCAAAAGATTTTTTGTTAAATCGGTCTTGAAATTAATTTGGCTTTATGATTTACCATCCTATGATGATAGGAGGAAAATGCTAGGCTTACAATCTTTGGAAGATCGTAGGTTATATTCCGCAATAGTGTTTGTTTATAATGTTATAACTGGTGAAATAAATTGTTCCGAAATTAGGGATAATTTTATATTATATCGCCCTCCAAGAGATTTAAGAGTAAATCGGGTTTTAGAACAATCTGTTCATAGAACAAACTACGCCGAAAATGAGCCGTTCCAAGATGTTTACACTTATGTAACAGTTTTGCTCCAATTTTAAACTTTAATGTAAATAAAGATATCTTTAACTTGTTTTTATTTAAACATTATAATTAGTTTTTAAGTTTTCTTCTAGTTTAGTAAACTGTAAGAATAAATTCTGTAGATGAAATAAAATAAATAAATAATAAAAAAAAAAAAATTTGGGGAGTTTTGTACTAGGAGATATTGTTTTTTCAGGTCCAAACTGACATATACGAGCATCATTATCTGTTAAGTTTCAGTGGACACGTATTTTTATTTTCGTTTGTGGGTATCAAACTTCAATTTTTTAAAAAACTTGTACATTACAGCTAAGTAAAAATAATTTCTAATATCTTAGTTTTGAAATATGCTCCCATACAACATTTTGTGAAAATTGTGTGTGTTTTCAGTTTGTTTATTTTTTATATGTAAATATTCAATAAATCCGATTTTATTAAGTGAATTTGAAAAAGCTTTCCAACGATACATAATACTATACACATTTAACAAACATAAACGCAATAAAAGCAAAAAACTTGTTTTGAAAGCACTTTGTAAAAAAAAATTATATTAATATCAAATATTCCCTTTCAAGGTAAAATGATCGCTTTTATAGCCACAAAACCGAATTTGATCACTTCTATCTGTTTTCAAAGAAGCGAAAACCTAGATGAAAAATTATCAAAAAAGTTTTTTGGAACATATATCAAGTATTTTTTATTTAATTTTTTTCATCAAGTTATCATTTTGAATATATTTCACAATATACTGTTGTTATTTTAGTTGAATAAAATTTTTATTGATTTATAAAATAAGCTTTTAAAATGTACATTAAAATGATATGCCACATGTGGTACAAATAACTGACGCACTAATTATAAAAAACCAAATGAGTTCTTTTAATTGTCTAGCTAGTCTAAAATATGGAAAAAATAAATTATGGAACATAATTTTTAATATGGGGTAGTTTTCAAAAAAAGTGCTATGACATTTATTTTTAATATTTAAGAAACTTCGCAGTTGTGGCTTTTTAATAAAACAATTAAGGTTTTTTGATATTTTTAACGTGCAAGTCAAAGACATTTATTATGCTTACTTTTAATATTTTTTATTAAAGTAGTACACCTTTGTAAGACACTTAAAAGAACTTAGTTAATTTGTATAACTATTACATTAGTAATTTGTTCCAAATGTTACATAACATTTTAAAGGACATTTTATAACACAATTTTAGTTTTCAAAAACAACACTTTATTGTGTTATATATTCAAAATGATAACTAGATGGAATAAATTAAACAATAAATAAGTGATATGAATACTGAATAAGTTTTTTAAAATTTTTTAAATTATTTTAAAACTAGTTTTTCCCTCGTTTAAAAAGAGTTGTAAATCATTGGATCAAAATCGATTGCATAAAGCGAATTTTACAAACAAGAAACTTAATTTTTAAATTTTTATCAGAAAAAAAACAGTATTCTGTTTAAAATAAAGTAATTTCCTAAATTATTTTTTTTTTTTATTTTTATCGACAGTTTTTAAAATAATTTTCTTTTTAAAAGAAAAAAACCAAAAAAAATAAAATTAATATTTTTTTCCAAAGTTTAAAACCATTTGTATCTTCAAATAAAAAAGAAAGAAAAAAGAAGTTAACAAATTTTTGTACAAAAAAATAAAAGTTATTTCTTAAGAAACAAATAGTTTTTATATAAAGAAAAACAGCTTTTTTTCCAAAATTTAATAAAATTTTGTTTTCAAGGCATTAAAATACACAAAGTCCTCAATCAGACTCATGCTTATTATACAATATGGATATTAATTTTCAGTCTGTTTTGTAACCAAGTAAAGTATAAAGAAATAGAATGAAACGGATGGAATTGGATCGCTAACCACAAAGAACGAAATGGAATAGAACGGGAAAGAAAATTGCGTTAATGTATTACCCACAATATAATAGCTCATTGGGAAAAGTCATGTTAAAGTCGAATCACAGTAGGAAACACTACCAATCTACAACACAAAAATTAATTATGTCTAAACTACACTCAAAAAAATAAGTTAGTAGATAAATTAGTAAAACATCTTGTAAATCAAGTATACTATTTCTCAGCAAATATTTTGCTGAAATAGTGTTTTCAGCTAAAATTTCAGTACTTATCAATTTTAATCTAATGTTTTATTAATATTTTACTAATGTTTCGATCTTAATAAAATTTGTGATAAATTTTGTTGATTACTCCGAAGGATTACGGCTCCCACAAAAATGTCCTCGCGGTCATGGCAGAGAAACACAGAATGCAGCACAGAGCTCCAAATTACACCCTTGTTGAAAATGAAAAATGTTTGAAGGCATGTAACTTTTGTTTTCGTTGATGCATTTCTACTTTTTTTTACTATTTGTAATCTTGAATAATGTGTAAAGAAAAATCATATCAACCTACATCTTTTACCGTTGCAACCTTATATAACCTCAAAGATACCCCTATATTTTTAAAATTATCTTTTTTCCAAAATTGATTTCTTAGAAGTCGTTGCCAGTAAAAGTTTTTTGTTTTTTTTATATATTTTATAGAAGAGTCATTTAATGATTGTAATTGCAATTCATAACATTTCGACCAACTCAAGCTTTTTGATGCAATTGCAAAATGCACAAATTTATTAAAAAAAAAATTGTGGTAAAATGTGTGAATTGATATTGTATGCATCATTTATTTCATTAACACGCAAAAACAAAATTATTGAAATCGGACTGGAGCACACGATTTTTCATAAAGTTTTATAAAAGATTACATATTATTTATTAAAAATGTCATACACTTAATGACAAAGTTTCAAAAATATGTACATATATATATTGATATATTTTTTAAACGATTTAATTTGTTTTTCATTTATTTTGTGAAAAAATTGTTACAACTTCTCCTGGAAAATGTTCTCTTTAAAGTTTTTCAAAGTTTTGTTAATGCCCTAAAAAATTTGATTTTATTTGTTTCGTTAAACAATTGCAAAAACCACAAATTTGTGCATTAAAAAAGCAAAAAAATATTATACCTACTATCAAAATATACATTTGCATTGCCGATTAAATTTAGTAAAAAAAAATATTGTGATTTTTAATGTTTTATTTATTTTTATTTTGTTAGCACTTCATAAAAATTTGTGAAAGCTTTGTAAATGTGTTGTTACTTTGATAAACGTTAAATTCATTCTTATTTTATATATACCCAGGCAGAAAAATACGGGCGGAACACTGCTCGGCGTTTAGAAAACAAATATGTTAAGGATTTGTTTATCTTGTCTTGTGGTGATATAATTTTGGGATTGTTGCCAACACTTGTACCACCTGTTAAAGTGACTTGCCATCGGTGTTCCTGTTGTGTAATTCTGACTGCGTAGTTACGTCGCTACAGTTTGCCTATAATTTGCGGCGAATTCATTACAATCTTGAAGTTCTACTTTTTATCTTAAAAATGCTTATTCAATTTTTTAGAAATCCTTTTGAGCTCAGAGATATTGTAATTTAGTCAAGTTTTTGTATTTATAGATACCTGAAAAAGGAAATGTATATGACGAATTTCAAAACTTTTAGACACTTTGCGGAAAAATTTAAAAAAATTTGTTTTATATACACACACAGAAATAAAGTGCCAACCAAATTGAAAAGTATATTTTAATGGTAACAACTTATAAATTCAGTTAGTACAACGATATTAACATTAGATTTATGAATATTTTGGGTATTGGAACTAAAATGTAGTTGAATTAACCGAACTTTGTTTTAAAAACTAATCTTCACTTGCACTAAACTCTGAAATTCGTAATAACTGAATTTGAGTCGTATTAACCAAATTTCAGTATGCAAATAGCTAAACTTTTCTCTGTGTGTATGAGATGAATAATCTTTTGTGTATGTGTTAGTCGATGTTTAAGAGTGTTAAATCCATCCGTGTACCATGATGAACTATTTATCTTTAAAATTATGTCGGTTGTAATTTTAAAGCAAATTAAAAATATTAAAATTACAGTTTTTGCTTGGAATTAATAATATTTACATCAGATTATAGATTTCATTGTATTTTTCACTTTTCAAATATATATTAGACCACCAAAAAATAAAAAAATACACACGAATAATTTGTTTGTCATATATTTGAAAAACTGCTTTTATTTTGGAAAACACGATCTTTTTCCCGGTTATATGATATTTAATTTGGTATAGGGTTACTTATTTGCAGAAAATTATATTAAATACTTTGAAATTCGCAAAATTATAAATTTTCACTTTATCAATTTAGTCGGTCGTGAAGATTCACCCTATTTACCTACCCAGGCAGAAAAATACAATCGGCACAGTAATGGCAAATCGTCGGTGGCTGTCGGTAAAGCGTTGGCAGAACGTGGGGTTAGCAATATCTTAAGTACTGCCCTGTTATCCGATTGATAACATTGGCTAACCGTTAGTTGCCTCCGTTGGCATAAGATTGGAAATTCAAAAATTTTGGTAATTTCCAAATACCTTAAATTCAATTTATTTTGTGAAAAGTTTATTAACCACCCACCTTTTAAAACCAGCTCGGTCTTATTATTTTAAATAAATAATTGCTGATTGAACAAGTAAAATATTATAAATTATTAAAAAAGACAACGCGAAAAAATAGTTTAATATGGGTTAAAAGAATAGTACAAAGCAAACGCTTGCTTTTTGAACGAAATTATCTTTTTCTAGTACAATCTTATTTGTAACTTTAGTAATTTCTAACAAGGTGGATTTTACAAAAATAACAATAAAAATGCCAGTGCTATAGTTTTTGTACTGTTGGTAATTTCTTCCTGGGTAACTATGTTTTCAAGCCATGTTTTAAAACAAAAATGTCACCAAAAATAATAAAATTTCGAAAAAATTTTAAAAAGTTCATAAAATTTTTGTATTTAAAAATTTTAAAAAACCTTTTTGACTCGGAGGTGCTATTTCATTAGTTCACGCACTACTGTAAGTAAGTATCATTTTCCTCGTCTCTTCCACATCTTGAAATGCCGCGACAAGTAATTGATTCTGCGTATATCTTTCAATCTGATTGTCGTCCACACACACTTTTTTTTTTTTTTTTTTTTTTTTTTTTTTTAATATTTATTGAAATTTTAATATTGCGAGGCATGTGTTTTGCCAGTACCACCCGCAAAATTCTTTGTCAATATTGTTTTTACCAATATTACAACACATTAGAAGCATTTTCTATTTTACATTTCATTATATTTCACACATTTAAATATGATGTAAAAGACTAATACCGAATTGAGTTAGTGTTTTTTATGTGTGTTTTATTATAGGTACAGTAAAACTCGCTTAAGACGAACTCGGTTAAGACGAACCCTCGGTTAATACGAACTAATTTAAAAGTCCCGACGTTTCGGCAACAATTTTCATAAAAAATATTAGAAATTTTTAATCCTCCCGATGTTGAAAATTTGTCAAGTGATAAAAAGTCGAAATAGAGGAGAAGTATATAATATACAAACGGTACACAATAGCTTAATATACATAAAAAAATATATTCGAACAAAATCGTGTGCCGAAAAAGCTGTCAATCATATTTTGGTAATAGAAAAACTTATAAGTCCTGGTTCACACACGGCAATTTTACTTGAGCAATTTTTCTTCAATTCTCTTTTGAAATTGCTTTTGTGTTCACACAGGAAAAGTTTGTTTCAGCAATTTTCGTATATCAACCTGCAGTGTTGAAAATTGTAGATGACAAAACAAAACGGAATTGGAGTACGGGCAAGTCTGTACCCCCTTCCATTCTCTTTTCCTCCCTCTTCTATAAACTCAAGAATTGTGCAAGTAAAATTGCCGTGTGTGAACTGAGACTAACGAATGAAATCGTTAATTCAGTCATTCAGAAATAAATAACAGATTTTTTTTTAAAAAAAAGAAAAATTTAAATTGAATTTTTAATTGTGAATGCATGAAATGCTAATTTTATTTTTTATTTATGTAAAGATCTGAAAAATCTTGTTTTTGTTTTAATAAATACATATTTTTTATCGTTAAAAAAAACCCGCTTAATACGAACCTCGCTTAAGACGAACTAATTTTGTTGGTCCCTCGGAGTTCGTCTTAACCGGGTTTTACTGTACATATTTCTCAAAATTAATTAAATTTAAGGTATTTTGAAAGCGCAAAATTTTTGAATTACCAACGGTGGAAAGTTCAATCAAACCAACGGTTGGCAACTGTTATCAATCGGGTAACAGGACAATACTCTCAAGATTGTTAATCGCACGTTCTGCCAACTCATAACCGATCGTCGCCGACACTTTGCCAACACTGTGCCGACTGTATTTTTCTTTCTGGGTACTTTTGTTAAGTTTTCGAATTTTAAAACGCGATATTTCCACAACCGTTAGAGCTACCTAGTTTGACTATGTCATATTTATATAACACTTCCATACTAATTTTGGTTAATACTGAAGGCCTTAAGTTGAAAAATTCGATTTTTTTATGGTTTTATATGGAATGAGTCAATTTATAGTTTTTGTTTAAGCGCATTTAAAATAATCTTTAATAACACATATTTCATTAATTAAATTAATAAGTGATGGAAATAAATGACAAATATTAAATACCAGACTACCAATTAAATAAACATAATTTTTCTTTAATAAATATAAAAAAATTGGAAATAAGCAAAAACCAAATCTATTATTATTTCATATCAAAATTAAAATAAAATTGAAGCATTATCATCATAATCATCGTCATTTATAAAGTCGCCTTTGACATTTTATTACTAAAAAAAATAAAAATAAATAATATGATACGATATGAACTACGCTGTTAATAATGAAAGTTCATGATGAAAATAATTTCCATTTAATTTGATATTAAATATAATTATTTATACACAATCTAGGAATTTATAAAAATTTCAATAACTTTTGATAATATTAAAAATTAATTTAATGAAAATTCTGCAATAAAGCTGGCGTACTCTTGAAAAAATGATAAAAATAAATAATCGAATATTAATTTGTAATTAAGAACTTATTTTATAAACCGCGTTCAAAAAAAAAAAAAAATTTTTAAATAGAAATCAAAGTCATGTTAGCAAATTTTTGTTTGTTTTTTTTTTTTTTGTTAAAGCGAAACAAACCACTTAACTCTTTATTTAATTTTAAAATAATTGAAAATGTCACCCAAGGGTAAATGAAATAAATATACGGCATGTACTTATGATTGATTGTGTATGTAATACAAACACACATTATATATGGATTGTATATGTAATACAAACACACATACTACTAGACATTTTTCTCGCAATGAACAAATTATCATTTCACCTTTTAAATGAGTGTAAATTTTTCATGACAAAAAATTTCAAAATTAAATGAAAGAAATAATATAATAATTCAAATTGTGCGTTGTTTGCTGTTATTGCAAATTTATCCTCTTCATCTAACATAATTTATCAATTTCCTCTTCCGCTATATTCCCTTAGGCGAAATGTTGAAGTAAAATACGAACAATAATATACGGTAGAAAACAGTTGTGATTATAAATGTAATAATAAAATGTAACTTTAAAATGCAATAATTATCAAATTTGTTAGTATTTGAACTTTTTAGAAATAATGAGCACAAAAAAGCGACATTTTCAACTTTACCTCTTTTGAGTTTTGTAAAACTTAAAGCTCTCCATTTTGGTGTGATTGTAGAAGTCCTAAAACAATGTGCAATTAATAAAAATTAAAGCGCTTATTCAATTCTCCAAAGAAACGATAAAATAGAGCCTTTAATATTCCAGCTAAACCTTGGTAATAGGTTGATATTACAGAACATGTTACCTGGTAAGTTAAACTCCTTACCCTTGCATTACATAAAAATGTTTGGTATTATTGAGTGCCCATTAGTAACAACAAATTCACATGTTTTAATGTTTTTTATGATATAATAAGTTCGTTTCTACATACAATTTAATATTGTTATTTTCAATTTATAACGAGCTTTCAACCTCCGTATATTTACAAAAATAAAGCAAACATATTAGCTAGGTTGATACTAGTATTTCGATATGGCTAAATATCTCATCATAACCCGAAGTTTTAGAAAAGCTAGAGCCTCCATAATAGGCAGAACTTTAAGAAAAAACCTATTAATCTTGTTCTTGTCTTCTTAGTAATCAAGCACGTAGTTAGGATCTTTTCCTAACAAGCATCATGACGTTACTAAACTTTGAAGACCAAAAATGTTCTATTTATATAAATATTTTTAGTGTTTACTCTGGCTCAAGTAATATTTTTTACAGTTATATTAGTTTTTTGTTTTTATATACATCGAAATTATTTTTATGTTATTTACAATTTATAACGAGCTTTCAACCTCCTAATATTTACAAAAATAAAACAAATCAAACATATTAGCTAGGTTGATACTAGTATTTCGATCTGGCTAAAAATCTCATCAGAACCCTTTTCTAAAACTTCAGGTTCTAATGAAATCTGTAGCCAAATCGAAATACTAGTATCAACCTAGCTAATATGTTTGATTTGCTTTATTTTTGTAAATATACGGAGGTTGAAAGCTCGTTATAAATTGTAAATAACATAAAAATAATCTTGATGTATATAAAAACAAAAAATAATATATCTGTAAATAATATTATTAAGTTTTTACTACAAATTTATCAATTTTAAAATAATATTCGATTTAAATATGAAAGATTTAAATAAAAAGTTGTTGAAAACTCTTTACCTGAAAGTGAGGAGTAACATGTTACGGAGGTAAGTAGTAGAAATGTAGAAAATGCCAACCGTACCAAACAAACAGTACTGACAAATCATTGCTATTTTTGTAAAACTCACCGTGTTAAAAATTACCACCGGTACTAATAATATTGTACTAGGAAAGCACAATTTTGTTTGCACTGCATTATATGCCAATATTGTTTTTACCAATATTACAACCACTTAGAAGCATTTTATTTTTTTTCACGATTGTAAATCCAATGTTCTGCCAACGCTTAAACCACCGTCGTCGACACTTTGCCAACACTGAGCCGATTGTATTTTTCTGCCTGGGAAGTTACTTCTTTATTACAAAAACTTTAGGTTTCCAACCAAAACTTATAAAAAAAATTAGATTAGACTTTCAGAGAAGGAGGCCAAAAATCATATTTTTTGAACCGATTTTAAAACAAATTAGTTCACTCGAAAGAGCACACCTTATAACCTATAGAGCCAAAAAATCAATGCAAAATGTTTACGGTTTCACTGTAAACATGCTGATCTAAACTACATTTTTCCACCGCTTTAGTAACTTTTGTTGATCTTTCTTCAGTTTAAAGTTTATTTTTTTTTGTTTTCAGAGATATTACCTTCGGGTAACTTCTGTAACTGATAGCAGATATAAACTTTTTATGCTACATTCTCAGTAGGTTTTTGTAATTTTTAGATTAATATGTTTTTTGTTGGAGTAAAACTAATTTGCTTCAACAGATTTTATATTGAAAGAAAACCCATATTCTATAAATATGTCGCAAATACTTTTGCGCCACTTTGCGCGGGGTACAGCTAGAGCCATTTTTTCCGATAAAAGTTCCAAATTTTTTAAGTTATTTTCAAATTTATAGGAACTTGCTATATTATCAGTAAAATTCTATATAAAGCTGTAGTCAATGTTTAAAAGAAAAAAAATTTACTTGGGTTAGAAAGAAAATGCATTAATATTGTTAATTTTTTCATTAAAGTTTTTTATGATTATTTCATAATTTCATAAAACATGCATTAAATCAAATGCATAAAATTTTCGAACTTTTCCAATCAAAATGTTCGAAATAAAATAGTTTAGCGTATTTGTTTTTTTTTTATAGTTAATACATTTTGGATTAAAAAAAAATCGCGGCTTATTTTAAAATTTTAACTGCTTATTTTAATGTTTTTCAAGCTCTTTAAAGCGCTTAAAACATTGTTTTTAGAGCTGTTTTTTGGTTGCCGCACTTATCAGTAATTACACAGAAAAAATTATCAACCTAAAATATCTAATTAAAGATTTGATTTGAATTTAATTTGTTTCCAAACAAATATTTAATTGAATCTATTAATATTTTAATTGCCTTTTAAATATATAAATACATATTTTATTTTAGGCGTAATTATCATATTATTTTTCATACGCTGTATGCAAAAATATAAACTTTTCAGTATAAAATACCAAATACATTTGAAGTTAACAAACAAAACAAGCACACACACAAACAGACTCAGCAAAAACACACATGCCAATGTATAGATCACACACTTTTTTTGTGAGTATTATATTTTTTTTTTTGTAGAAGTTATTTATAACTTTTTTTTTCCTTCTTAATTTTAATAAAAGGTTTAATTGATAGTATCATTGCCGTGATAGGTGCAAAATCAATTAAAATATTAATTGATTCAATAAATTTTTTAACTGAAACCCGTTTTTAGTTTTTTCTGTGTGATAAATAAGTAGTTGACAAAAATACATATTTGTAATAATATAAGTTGCTCGAGCGTAAGCTTGAGTGCTTATAAAAATGACTTCGTTAAACAAAAATAACTATTGCCGAATTATATTGTGTTGAGATATTTATTTTCATTTGATAATCACACAGGTATAAATTTTCAACCGTACAAAAAAAATAGTACTGGCAAACCACTACTATTTTTGTAAATACAACTGTATTAAAAAACACCAAAGGTACAACTAATATGGTACTAGGAAAAACTATTTTATATTTGTTTTGCCAGTACCACAAGCAAAATTCTTTGCCAATATTTTTTTTACAATTACAATTATTTTTTTTTAATATTTTATTATATTTCACACATTTAAATATGATGTATAAGATTAAGACCGAACTGTATTGCTGCTTGTGTTTATTTACACACAATGTGTTTTATTACACACATTTCTCAAAATTGATTATATTTTAAGCCATTTTAAAAAGAACCAAATTTTTTTAATTAAAAACGTTTTGCTAACGGTGGTAAGTTCGCTAAAACCAACAGCAGTCCAGTAAAAAAATGCTGCTTAAATGCAAGCAGGTTTGTTAGGGACTAAGCCAAAAAGAATCTCTTATAAACCTGCTTACATATGCCATGATTTTTATAGGGAAAATTCCGACTTGGGAATTGTGATTTCATGGCTTTCAGTAAAATTATATTTCATGTCTACATTATTAAGGTTAAACATAATAATATGAATATTATTTAATATATATTTTTCATAAAATTCTGCAGATATTGGCCTGGGTACTTTATTCCACTACGAAGTGAAAGTAAAATTGTTGTTAATTCCACATTTTCAATTCCGATGTCTTCTGAAAAACGAGTGAATCGTTTTTTTCACGACGATTTAATTTTCATTTTGTTTTTAGCAACAACATGAAAAAATGCGGGAAAAAAACAAATTATCACTTTAACCCATTAATGCCCATTGGCAACTTAAGTTGCCAGCAGAGTTGTTACAATTTAGCATGCTCTGAAAAAAAGTTAGTGTTCAAAAATGTTGTCTCAAAATTAAAAAAAAACCTCTGGGCATTAATGGGTTAAAGTGAATGAAATTGCAATAAAGAAGAGTGCATTTTTTAACAAAAATAAAAATTAAACAAAAAAATACTTATTTTTAAAATAATATAAAATGAGTTTCGCAATTGTGATTTCCTGGTATTTAATTGAAAAAGAAAAACAAAGAACGGAAAATCTAAATAGAAAAAGGCTCCGTGACTGTTCAAATCGTTTGGAACTAGCAGAAAAATCGTAAGAAAATAATTAAAACTGAGAAGCAATTGTTTAAAATTAATAAAAAAAAAATAGTTTTATTGCGTATTTTAGATTAAATAAGTATGCATTTATGAATTTGTGGTTGTTTATCCTTTGCTAGTCGTCCCAAATGATTTAGCAGCTATAACACCTTCGACTGCTGTATAAAGACCAGAAAATTTGGCAACTGAATCTTCTTTATATGATATGTGTTAGATATTGTTGGGTCCTACACCTGTTGCCGTTATCTCTGCTCTATTTTCGGCCAATTTTTTACGAATGGTAGCTTTCCAATCAGCCCAAGCCTTTTTTCAACCAGTTGCATCCTTTTCTGGAGGTCCTAAGCTGTTTATTGTACTCGGTAAGTCCTTCCACAACTGGTCTTCAACTGTTTTGTCGCCGCTCTAAAAACCTTTGACCAAACCAGAATTTTTTCCATGAATGTCAAAAATGCGGCCTCTTGTTCCGAATTCATGTGTTTTCCCCTAAAAATACAACACTTTTTACTTACATTGTTTTTGTTTTTTTACTTTTAATATTCCCAATAATTTTATTTCCTAAAAAGTTTGGTTTTTCACTCAGTTAACTAATACCGTTTTTCAATTACTAGAAACAAAATGAAATGAAATTTTTCTTTTCAAATCACTTATGTGGAATTGGGAACACAAATTGAGCGTAAGTTTTACTTTCACTTCATTTTTGGAATGTAGAACCCATGCGATTATTTTTTATTGTTAAAATTTTTGTCACATAATATAATAATTATTTTTACCGCTCCACGAGCTAGCTCCTCTGAAATAGTTAAAAGACTAATTATTTTTTATTACATTAAACAGATCGTTTATAATAATCTACTATATGAAACTTTCTGCATCCTTATAAGCGATTATGTAAGCTGTTTATAACCTGCATCTTTGTTAGGGAAAACAATAAGCACAAAATTTTTGATTGCTTATTTTTATACGAAAATTGTTCGTTTCCTTTGCTGCTTCTCAGTATTATGTAATAATAAGCACTTACATCAGCGTATTTGTTTTATCCTGCTTCAAAAAAACACTACTGGGAGGGCAGTACTGACAAGATTGTTAATCCCACATTCTGACAACGCATAACCGACCGGTGCTGACGCTTTGCCAACACTGCGACGATTGTATCTTTCTGCCTGGGCACTTACGTGGTAATGAAAGATTTTGCTGGAAATCAGAGTGGTCAAAAATGTGTGATATAGCTCGGCTTTTAGATTTTTTTTAAGATATAATAATCTGGTCGAAAACATTGTAAATTTGTTCTAATTTAAAAGCTCAACAAATTTGAAATTGGTCGCGATATATCAGATAATTTTAAGACATTTTCTTGCGTTGTAAACAAATTTTTTATATATTTCAAAAATATTACTTTAACTTTATCATATTACTTTAACTTATAAATCAAAAATGTTCCACTAATTTATTGATGCAAAAATTTCTACAAAATTATGATATCCCAAAGTTAAACTACAAAATGCTGTATCATCTTTTTTCCTGTGCGTCCTATTGAAAAATGGATCAAACATTTTGTTAGAGCACATTTTTGCATATTTTGCTCTTAATAGTATATTTTGTATATTTTAATTTTAAAGTAATATTTTTGCTAAAAATAATTTTTTTGTATCATATTTAAAAAACATTTTAGAACAAATGCATAGATTACATAGATCTTAAACTCTTTGACATTAGCTGTCTACGTGCACTGACAGCTAATGTCAAAGAGTTATAGTTGTTATACCTATACAAAAAATATATGAAAGTGTATGAAAAAATGTGTTGATTGATAAAAGAAGAAGAAAAGTTTGCAACCTATGTAATCTATGCTATAGGACAATTTTTTTATTTTAATAAAAAAAATTTCCTAAAACGCTGGGTTTGGCAATACTGATTTCGAAAATTCATGCAAATTTTACAAACTTGAGTTTTATGTTTTAAGACTATAGATATCATACATTTTTTTCTACTCCGATTTTTTTTTTTGACAAATTTCTAGTTAATAACTATGTAGCATTGGTCGAAAATGTTCTCTTGTTCTAGCAGAAAAACTCTGGAGGTTTGATTTAAGTTGATTTTTTTTTTTTTAGCTCTTAGTTAAATTTTTTTAAGACTTTTAAAATTTACATATTATTTTTGACTTAACAATCAATAGCAAAGTTTTCATAAAGCACAAAAAATAAAAAATCTGTGTTAACAATTCTGAAAAGCAGTTATGCCTTTCCTATATTATTGGTAAAATTTAAAATTGTTTAAGTTTTAGGTGTTTTTGTGTAAATATTCCTGCGATAGTTGCTATTATTTTACTTTGAACTGTAAAGTATCCAATTCACGTTCGTATTTGAGTTAAAATATTACAAGGCAAATAAGTAACAAAACAAAGATATTGTATTGTATATAATATATGGGTTATTCCATGTCAAATCAACCAATGGGTGTACACTACCTTCTCAAAATTTTATGATTGATGAACAAATGTCAGAGTTTGAGTCAAGGCTGCACTAAGAAAATTTCAAATGAACTGTTTTGTAATTTTATATCATATTGGACCCCGATTTTTAACCCCTAAATATGAGATTGGCAGCTTAACAAAAACACAAGTCTATTAATTTTTAAAGCCTTATAACATATACAAATATCATCGTAATCGGCGCTAACCTATGTACGTGCTTTTTGTGCTATATAGTTTTAATTTTCTTGTAAAATACCTAACTTTACTCTATGTTTAATATTTCTGGATCAAAGAATACCTCCACTCTGAAATTTTTCGTAACTTTAGGGAAGGAACTAATCTTAAACATACATTTTTTTCAGATTTTTAAAAATATCGTTTTTTAAAGATATAGCTTCCCGAATTATAGGCAAAAAGATGTGACCTTTGACCTTTCCAAAAAAAAAATTAAAGGTTATTTAATAACCTTTCAAATGCGACCTTGACAAGTTGCGTAACTATAATACTTTTCAAGAAAATTATATTAAAGTAAGTGCGACTTTGTACATTTTTATAGTTTTTTTCCGATACTCAAGACCTCATATTTCTGGATCCAGAAGCGTCAGCGAACTTAAATTTTGGAATTTTCTTAGTTCTCTGATACACTTTATTTCTGCCAAAATTCAGCAAATTTGGAAACAGTGATGTAAAAAACAGCCATATTTTAAGTTGAGTTGAGATGGTTCAACCCATACGCAATATGACTGCCATTTGCAAATACAAACAATGTTTATATTTATCTTTATCTTTTGGTTCGTTGCGTTGTTTGATTGGCTGTTTGTGGCTGAATGTCAGTCAATTGTTATAGTCTTAAGTTTATCTACGTAATAAAATTTTAATGAGACAGAAATCGGCTTCGGCCAAAAATAGAAAATCGGCCAAAACAACTCAAAACGGCCCAAAACAGCCCAAACAACAATAATTTACAAAAAATTTTTAGAACGGAATATTATTTGGGCTGTTTTAAGTTACCACGGTATGGTATGCACCTAACCGCATTAACCTATGAGCGTACTGGCACTCAAAATTGTGTTAAATTGTTGTTTGAGCTGTTTTGTTATAATCGGCATTGGTTTCGGCCCGAAAAAGTGACTTCGGTCAGACACTACAAATACTACAGTCGCGGATCCAGCTTTTCCAATTGTGATGGGGGAGAGGGAAACTTTTTTGATAAAATCTTTTAACTTAAATCAGTTTTTTTTTCATATGGTCTTTATTCGGTATTCTTATGTCAAGCATCTGCTATTAAATAAGCCTAAAGCTATGTACAGATGGTTGTCAGATCTTACAATATTGTCAGAAAAATGTTCAGAAAATGTCTACCAACAGTGTGAACTTACAACTTTTGTCTTTCAACATTGTCAGAAAAAGCATTGTCTGTACATTGTTAGACAATAATATTGTCAGACATCTGACATTCGTGTGAACACCCTACGTTGCCATTGTCAGATAATTGCAAGACATTGTAAACTATTTTTTATTAGCAGATGTGTTTAAATTAATGCATCTGATTAATGCAGTATTGTCACAGAAATGTTGTCACAGAAATAATGAAAAAAAAACAAAAGTTCATATTAATAATATTAAAAATCAAAAGTGAAACAAAATAGGAAATCAAATTAAATCAAAAAATGTATAGCGATATTTCCATTAATGAAACCTGCGTCATAGATTGCAGCTATGAGCCAACTGACTTGATGTTTCGAAGAGGCTCCCAGTCGCCAACAGGCTCTAAAGCCGGGAAAAAACCAACACCCAAACAAAGATCCTACCGCAAAAAGGTGGAATCCGTGTGGTCACACGAAAGTATTATCAAACTTATCGAGGAAGTTGAGGTACGGCGAAGTTTATGAGATGCTGGTTGCGCGGAGTATAAACTTCCCAAAGATATTTTATGGCAAGAGGTCGCAGATGCCATCCAGATAAGTGTGAACGATTGCAAAGGAAAATGGGCAAATCTCCGCACCTTTTTCAACTGCAATTTGCAAAAATATTTTGTCTTCATCCTCGCTACTTTCTAATACATATGCAGCTAAAATCGTTGCAATTGCTTTTTTTTGTTCCATGACAAAATATTTTTCCTTTTTAATTTAATTAAATACACAATTGACAATTAATAATTTCTTTCAAATGCTTTGACAGTTCTGGCAATATCTAACAACAGATCTGTTAATTTTTGCCATACAAGAATCTGACAACCGAATGAACTGACAATTTCCGTTGGCAGATAAATTTATTATTTGACAATTGTCTGACAATGAAATTGAAAGGTTTTCTTACAATCGTCTGAACTGACAATTTACCTTTTGCTAAACATGTTTCATTGTCAGTACATTGCCAGCACATTGCCAGATCTTACAATATTGTAAGATCTGACCTCCGTCTGTACATCGCTTAATACCCAATGAAAACATTATTTGTTCAAATTTATTGGTTAATGGGTAATAGTGCAAAAATCTATAGTTTTGCAAAAAAAAAAAAAAACCGACAAAATTTATTTTACATTGAAATGTTTTGCAGAAGTATTTCGGTAGTTTCTGATAACATATCATTCTTAAAAAAATGATGATGAAGATAAATTCTGCAAAAAGAAAATTTTAGTGAACGTATAATAAAAATGGTTTATAAACTAACTTTTCTTCATGAAGTGAACCAAAAATTTCGTAAAATTAATAAAAAACCTTCCCAATGCGCACAAAAACGGATGCGGATCCGTTACGGACCCGTTCCGGATCCGTAATAGAGTTAAAAAACGGAATCAGTGTAATCGCGATTTGACAGTGTAATCTCTAATTGAGTTTTTTTTAAGAAAAGGTCATTGTGTGGACCCAGCAAAATCAGTTTTTAATAATTGAGTTTTTTTTTTATGAAAAGGTCCTTGTGTGGACCCAGCAAAATGAATTTGTAATAACTTTTTTTTTCTAAGTTATCTAACTAAATCTTTTTTATTAAAACCACGCAGTGGATTCCGTTTTATTAAAATACACGGGTCCGCAACGGATCCTAATATGATGTCCGTGACGAGTCCGTAACGGATCCAAAAACGGATACAAAATCCGTTTTTGAATCCGTTTTTTTAAAGAATTTCTGCCGCTTGCGGATCCAAAACTGATCCGTAACGGATTCCGCTACGGATCCGTTTATGAAAACAAACGGGTCCGTAACGGATCCTAATATGATGTCCGTAACGAGTCCGTAACGGATCCAAAAAACAGTCATAAAATCCGTTTTTGAATCCGTTTTTTCGAGAGGAATTTCTCCCGCTTGCGGATCCGTAACGGATCCGTAACGGATTCCGTTACGGATAGAAAATACGAAGATGCGGATCCGTTACGGATCCGAAACGGATCCGTTTGGCACACTGGGTTATTACTTTTCACGAAACTACACTCAGGGAAAATTTTCATCATATTGATGAAATTGTTTCAAAAATCGTTTGTCATTAATTTTTATGAAAAAAAACAGATTTTCACAAAGTTTTTGACACTTTTCATTAAATGATAAAAGTCTATTAATCATTTGTCATAAATTTTTATGAAATTCTGAAGTTTTCATAAATATAATGAAGAATTTCATAAAAACTTATGACAAATAATTAATTTTTATGAAGAAATTTATTTTCACAAAGTTTATGAAACTTTTTTATGAAATGATGACAGTCTATGAATCATTTGTCATCGATTTTTAAGGAATTCTTCATCATATTTATGAAGATTTCGTAAATATGAAAACTAATAATTAATTACAAATGATTCATAGACTTTTTTTTCAGCACAAAAGATATACATTGGTCGCGGTGCGTAGTGCCTTCTGATCTAATCTAGACTTTCATTTCATAAAAAAGTTTCATAAACTTTGTAAAAATAATTATTTCTTATTAGGAAACATTTTTTTAAAAGCTCCAAAGCTACGAAAAATTACTTAAAATTCTGAAACATCAATTGAATATTATTTGATTTGTTCTTAATTTCAATAGATTTTAAAATTACGGAATTTAAAATTGATGTTTTTTAAATCAAAAATTATATTTTTAATATTATATGCAAATTTTTAACTTGAATTGGTGTATACAAATTATACACATATAAATATTATTTTAATTTCATTGCAGAAAAATTCAAAACAAAATGTTAAACATTTGTTCTGTTTTTGCTTGAGCAAATTTAAAATTGTTAGTGTTAGATTTTCCAGCTAGATTTGATGATGTGTTCTTCCTAAGTTGGTAAAAAAATTATTTAGCATTTAAATTTTGGAAAAGCTGGTTTCACCTGGTATTACAAAAAAATTTTAAATAAATAAAATGAAACACTTCAAAGAAATAACAGCAAGTACAATTTTCTGTTGTTTCGCTTTTGTTTTTTTAACCACGTAAAGTGAATGTTTTTTGCTATTCTTTCAGTCTTCAAATGCAATACACTATGATATGACAAATCGATTGCAGGAAAATGTCGAAATTATGCCAATTGCATATTTATTGCTAAGAAATGTCATAAATTTTCTTAAAACACAATAAAATTTAACACAAAATTAATTTTTTCCACAAAATTATTTACCAAAATTTATGTAGTTTTTGATTTCTAAACTAAAATTAAAACTAGAAGTGACATTTGATCTTGATATTAAAATATCATTGAAATTAAGAGTCTTCACTTGAAATTATGGACTGAAATCATTTTGACAATAGCTTGTTATCATTTTATTGCATGTGAAGACGCGTGGTCATACTACAACAATTGCGTGCTAAAATAATATCATTGCGTGCTAAAATAATATCATATTATTTTCTATAAATTTATAGAAAATAAGATTTTTCTCACAAACCTCAATGATATAAAGGTAAAAGATATATTCCGAAAAGTTGTGCTTAAGAAAAACCATTGATCTTTAAATTCCATTTTGTAAGTTATTTTATGTTTTACTTTTATAATAGGCCTCACATTTCTAAGTCATAATATTTTCAGTTCTGGTTTAAACTATATTAAGGCCAGTGATGGGATTGTGTATGTAGTAGCAACAAATTAAGTGGCTTTTATTAAAGTTGTATTTGCTTCAACAAATGCTAAATAACAACTTAATAGCAACAGCCGAAAGTTTATTATCTTAACCCATCAAAATATCAGGCATTACCAATACCTAAATAATAAGCAGTAAGAATAGGCGTATATAATTCGGCGTCTGTTTGTAATGTAGTGGGCTTTCATTACAAGTATCTTAATAATAAGCAGTAGAATTAGGGCAACTGAATAAAATTCGTGGTCAAAATTAATATTTTTTATTTTACGAGGTCGTTTTGTATGTAGTTTTTTTTATATTTGCTTCATGAAAAAACGCTCAAAATTTGTACCCTCGCTTACCCGGTCCATTACAAAAAGGTAAAAAATAAGTATTTACCAAAGGAACTAGTTATTCGTATGATTATAAGAAACTAAATAAATATGTGGTTACAAATTTGTAAATAATATGGCTTACACTTTTACTTATCAGTATTTAAAATATATGTAGTTGAAAATAAGTCATTATTTTTGTAATAAAATCAGTAGTCGAGTGTAAGCTTGAATGCCTACTTCGCGAATACATCGCCAAACAAACATAAGTAGTGCTGAAGCCAAATTGTAATATTTGTGGATATTTATTTGCATTATATAACAACATACGTGCTAATGAAAGTTTTTGCTAGGAAGCTACACGAAGAAGGAAATTATTTTAAGATCAACAATGTTGTTCAATTTGAACTCTCTGGCACATATGCCATTCCCGATTTTCGATGTATTTAAAAGAGCTCTTAAAATATTCCTTTCCATAATTTTTGCAGTTATTGGTCAAATTTCATATAACCAAATTTTAGACTTGTAACTAATATGTGGTCGAGGATATTTATGTTTTTGTGTTTTTTTTTTTTTTTTGTAAGTTGCAAAAAATAATATAGATTTAGTATTACTTTTTATTATGATATTACTTTTTATTTCGTGTATTATAACAAAATACTCTTTAAGATTTCGATGCGTAAATATTAATTTATTATATTAACACGAATTTTTTAGAATGTATTTATAAAAAGTGAAAAAAGTGGGGAGTTTCATCAGCAAAACTTGGTAGTACTTTAAAAGACGTATAAGTAATATTAATTCGTTACATGGTTTTATGTGATGCACGGGTCAGATGTAGTTCTCGTTCCACAAATTTGAAGAAAATAAAAATTTAATTTTTTTTTTTTGCTGACATTACAGCTATTGATATCCATTTGTTCTGTTTATTTAATATAAGATATATGTTCTCCACCAGTACCGTTATATTTATAGCTGAAAAATGTGCAACATCAACTTTGCGAATTTACCCTTTAGGTGGGGCATTTTAGCCGATTTGAGTTACTTTGGAAATCTTGAAAAAAGAACTATACACAAAGAGAAAATTTTAGCTATTTGCTAACTGAAATTCAGTTATTACGACTCAAATTCGGTTATTGTGAATTTCAATCGGTTGGTACAACTAAACATTAGTTTTCACAACAAAGTATGGTTGATTTAACTAAATTTTAGTTGCAACACTTAAATGTAAATATCGTTGTACTTACTAAATTTGTAAGTTGTTACCATTAAAATAAACTTTTCAATTCGGTTTGCACTTTATTTCTCTGTGTGTAAGGAATAAAGATAATTTATATTTTAAACATAAAATTAAGATATGTTAAATTTAGGATAAAAAATATTTTTTCAAAAAAAACTTTTGGTTGAGTAACGACATCTCTTTAAAAAAAAAGTGTACATCAAAAAAATTAAGTACACCAATGAAATCAGAGTGTCTGAGCTATATAGAATTGATAGTCAGAACCTTATTAATTTTTTTGATGACATGCCGTGTAATGTCGCATCCCGGATTCACAAAATGTATCTGGTTTTGTTGAACTGTGTAGTTAGTCAAAATTTTAAGCTAAGAGTAAATTAAAAAAAAAATAAGCAAAAAAATCATTGATAAATTCTTATTTTGGTTACTTACAGTCAAACATAATTAAAGACTACGTCACGTATGAGCAATATAATGATTTGAAAAATTAAGTATACGTACAGTTGAACTTTTGAATATAGAGCATAGCACAATTGTGCAAAGACCACTTCACACATATACTTACGCTCCTTCATTTAGTTGACGATGAGACTCTGACAAGTGTACTTGCGGCGGATGCTTTTATATTTTTTTCAGCAATACTTATCCAACAAACATTTATATTTAATAATGAATTACTAAAAATATTTTATGATTGATAATGCATTTGGTAACATGCAATGCATTTATATTATTAAATTTAAACACACATTTTATTAATAAGAAATTGTCATAACATTATAAATAAATCAGTTTGGAATTATTAGAAGTTTCGTTTGTATATTAATATCGTTGTTAATTTCTTTTCTACTTTTTCCCATTCCAAAAACTTCAGCATTCCTTTTTTTAAGTCAGACAAAATGTTTGGACAATTTCAAATATGTATATTTAAGTGAAAAGCGTAACACATTACCTAAACACAAAAAAAATTGTTGCCAATAACTTAACTAAAATAGCCCTATCTATCTTGGAAAATTTTTCAAAGTTTTTGGCTAAACAATTTAAAAACTTATTTAAATTTTACAAAACAACTTGGATAGGCCTATTTTAGGCAAGTTATTGGCAACTACTTTTTGTGTGTAAGGAACTATAATGGTAATTTGAAACGCTCGATTTAGTGTTTGCTGGGTAGTACGCTCACACACACAACCTCATTTTACGCTCTGCCGACCTATGATATAGAGATGTGACGAAAGTTGTGTATTCGGCAATTCGTGGAATTTTAAGACTTCCGTATTTAATCTAAAGCAATTTAATACCGATAACTCGACAGAATAGTATAAAATGCAGAATAGCGAATAGTCGGACAATTAGCAAACCAGTTTTCGATATTGCTCTTTAAATATCATTTTATTTTATGATTTATTATCATAATAGGCATCACATTTATAAGTCATAACATTTTCTGTTCTGGTTTAAAATGTATGTATGCCAGTGATGCGCTTGCGTCTGTAGTAGAAAAAAAGTTAAGTGGCTTTTACAAAAGTTGTACTTGCTTCAACAAGTGCTGAATAACAACTTAATAGCAACAGCCGAACGTTTATTATCGTAACAAAGTAAAATCTCAGTAATGGGATGTCATTACCAGTATCTAACTAATAAGCAGTAAGAATAAGTTCTACTCCATATAATTCGGCGTCAAAACTCATTCTGTTTGCTCGGAGTGGTCGTTTTTGTAAGTAGTTTTACATATTACCAACATTTTCAACAAGTGCTGAATGATAACTTAATAGCAGCAGCCGAACGTTAATTATCATAACCCATTAAAATTTCCGCAATGGGCTCTCATTACCAGTTTCTAAATAATAAGCAGCAGAATTAGGGCAACTCACAAAAAAATAATAATATGTGGTTACATCAATAACACACTGCTACAAAAAAACACTTTTTGTCAGAACTTGAAAACCTTCCTAGTGGGGGTTGTAGGCCTAGGTGAAGACATACAAAAACCGTTTTCAAAAATTTTGAAACACCCTCAAAATTTAGAGTTATTTTCAAAAAACTGTTTTAGGGTAGGTCGTAGCACTTTAGTACCTCTAACTCACATATTTTTTGACCGATTTTTAAACAGTTTTGGTAAGGCAAAGAATTAAGCTTTCATGAAATGTATTCATAAAATATATATTCCAAGAAATTAGGTAAGTGTTTATCAAAAGTTCCTCATTTTTTTCATAATTTTTCAAATTCAATAAGAGTTATTTTAATTTTTTTCTATGAAAATCTATCTTTTTTTTGCACTGTATTTTAAAGACAATGTAGAAAAAAAACGAGATATTATTTGTTAAAATCGATTTATATTTGCAAAAGTTACTAGACTTTATTTAAAGTAAAAATTTTGGGATTGCAGACTTTTCTTTTGGTAAACCACTTGACTTAAAAACATAAATTAAAAACTGTACAAATAGCTTAACCTAAGTTAACATGTATAGTTAAAAACAGGTGTTAATGAAAAGTTGAATAACTTTTACAATTTTCATCCGATTTGAAAAATGAAAACCATTCTTTGCTAAGAACTAAATTTTCTTTATACGTTGGTATAAATTTTTATAAGCTTTCATATTAAAATATGCAACGAAAAGCTACTAAAATCAAAAAAGTTTATAATTTTCGTTTTTTTGTAGATATTCTAAACAAAAATAATACTTATAACTTACAAATGTATTAAAAAATGCACGTCATTTTAAAGCGTAATAAATTTTCTTTCCAAACCCGTTAAAAAAAATATATAATAAAAAAAATGAAATTATTAGTCACGCGTAAGCTTGACTGCTTACAAAAACAACTTCGCCAACCAAAACGAACTGTCCGCGGAGCCCTATTTGGGAACCGTTATACAATGCAACAAAAAAAATGTTGTTTAACAAGATATTTAAATTCATATCATTAGGTATGTATAATGCTTAAAATTAAATTGAATTTTTGCGCATAACAAAACATTTAGCATTCAAATTTCGTTAAATTAAATTATACCCAATTTAAATATGTTTTTTTAAAAATTTCAACGTTGAATATTTTCTTGTTTCAAGTTTAAATATTTGTCTATAAATCGACTTGCATGTACAATAGAAATTCGGTAGCTAATCTCAATATTTTATTAGAGTTACCAAAACTATTATTTAAAAATCATTTTATTAATAAAAAATTTTTCTCCGAAAACTGGGCTCAAACAACGACCTTCTGCTTGTCAGGCAATTACTTTACCTCTTGCATAAACCCAATTTAAAATTGTATTTTACAATTTCAACATTGAATGTTTTTTTGTTTCAAATTTAAATATGTATGTCTAAAAATAGATTTATATATACAACAGAAATTCGGTTGCTGATCTCAATATTTTATTAGAGTTACCAAAACTTAAAAAAAAAACTAATATATTATTTTAAAATTATTTTATTAAAAAAAATATTATGCAGCGAACTGGACTCGAACCGGCGAACTGGACTAGCCCAGTCAGGCAATTGCTTTACATCTAGCTTAATCCCAATTTGAATTTGTATTTTCAAATTTCTCCCTTGAACTTTTTTTTCTTTCAAGTTTAAAAATTAATGTCTAAAAATAGATTTGTATGTACAACAGTAATTTTGTTGGTAATCTTAATATTTTATTAGAGTTACCAAAACTATTAAAAAACTTTATATTATTTTAAAATTGATAACGAAAACTTATATTTCAGATAGACTTATTGCTTTTTTGCAGGCGAAACTAATATTCGATTTTATCTGCAAATATTTTATTCAAGGGATAAAATCTCCGAAAAGTGGTAATGACATTTTTTTTCAATATTGATAAGGAAACCCAATAGTTTGAATGTTGTGACTGTGTTTTGGTTAATTTTATATATTTTCTGTTTACAATATAGTTTAATTATTCTGATGATGAATATTAAGTACTTACAATTAAAGTTATTGAAAAACGATTAAATTTTGTTGGAATGGAGTTCTAAACAATTTAAGCTCTGTGTGTACTGTTATCGAAACTTAATTCAATTAAACGCATCAAAAAACACTATGGAAAAAACTGCGAAAGGTTAAAAATCGGTGAATTTTGGTTACACTTGTCAACCGCCAGCGATATGAAAATTTACTTTTAAGAGAAGTTTTTTCTCAATTCTAGTAACTCTAGTTTGTATTAATTTGGATTTGAAAGTTGAAAACTATGAGCAAACAAATAAAATGTATGCAAAACTCTTGTATGTTTGAAGTAATTTTTTTCATATTTCGACCATCAATTCTTTTGGTGAAGACGTCTAACCCCGTCCATCGTTTTGCTCAATTCATCAGATCTTGAGAAATTATATGCATTTAAAGTCGGTTTCAACAGGTGTCAAACATTTTTTAAGTAATCTTGAGAAATATCTTCGCTAACAAAAAATTGTAAGAACTGGAATATATTTAAGAAAGTCGAAATTAAATTTTGATTTTGTTACTTCCTCGAACATCCATATTTTATTAAAATCTGATATTTTGATATTGAATACATTGCATAAGAGACAATATTTAACAACTTTTAAATATGTTTATTATAGCAAAAGAAGAACAAAAGTAGTAAAAGAATACGTAATATCTTTATATCATTTAATAAAAATGCAAATTGTTTATAAACTTTCATCATCTGATATAGTACAAACATATTTCGTATAAACACTCATCACCAGTCAACAATTTACACTTAACAAATCTGAAATTTAAATTTGCATTTTTATGTAGTTTTTGTTTTGTTGTTTCTCTTTATTACACACACCCATGTAGAAATTGCCAACCCTACATAGCAAACTACTGGTATTTTTGTAAAACCCACCCTGTTAGAAACTACTAAAGTTACAACTACTGTTGTACTAGAAAAAAGACAATTTTTTTTGAAAAGCATGTGGTTTGCCAGTATCACCCGCAAAATTATTTTCTCTAATTGTTTTTACCAATATAACAAAACTATTCAGTAGGATTATTATTTATTTAAAAGCTGTGCATTTTAAAGGGTCCGCCATCTAACGTTTTTTTTTCAACCAGTGCCTATTTCGTGAATGGTAACACTTAGCTCATGTCTGATTTGACAGATAATTAGTTTTATCCTTCCGCTGAACGAATATGGTTGTGTATACGCTTGAACAACGCTGGGAAATATTGCGACATTAGTTTGAAAATCATGGTAATGTTGCAGAAGGTGTGCGAAAATTCAAATCAGCCGAAGAGCTGATGTCGTTTGGCCACCTCGGAGCTGCGATTTGACACCGTTGGACTATTATTTGTGGGGTGCCGTCAAAGATAAGTGTTACGCCAACAAGCCAGAGACAATTGACGCTTTAAAGGACAATATTCGTGAAGCCATTGTTGAAATACAGCTGCACACAATCGATAATTCGATAATGTGCTTAAAAATTGGACCGATCGTGTAGGCTACTGCATGGCCAGCCGAGGCAGCCGTTTGATTGAAATTATTTGCCATTATTAACCGGAAGGATTGTACTTTCAAATAAAAAAAGAAATTTGAGAAAATATTCAGTTTTTTTTTTATAGCATTTTCAAAAAAAATAAAGTTATTTGGCGGACCCTTTACAAAAATTGACATTACATTTTTTGAATTTCCAACATTATGCCGATGTTATTAATTGGTTAAGAGGACAATATCTCAAGATTGTTAATCCCACGTTCTGCCAACGCATAACCTACCGTCGCCCAACGCTTTGCCAGTGCTGTGGCAATTGTATTTTTCTGCCTGGGCTGCTGTATGTATAGTCTGAAAACAATAATAATATTAACAAATATTTATGCATGTTCAGAGACACACATGCCCACCCACACACAAATAAATATAGTTATATTACACCCCCACAAATTTGTATTACTTTGTACTTTTAACACACAAATACAAACAAGCATTAGTGGAGCACGGTTATAACGAACTCGTAGGGACTAGACAATTTAGTTCATTATAAGCGAAGTTCGCTATAAGCTTGGTAAACAATTTAAAAAAATAATAAAATTACAGGATTTTTTCTTAAATTCTAATCATTTTAAAATTTTTGTGTGTAATATTGAAACAATTATTACATTAAATTACGTTACATGCAGTTTTTAATTATTTTTAATGAAGTTTCAAGTACAAAGTTTTAGTTTTTAAAATTTGCAGCACATTTTTAATAAAAGAAAATAGATTTTTTTAATGTGTTCGTTATAGGCGTAAATTTGTTTTATGAAACTTCGTAAAAGGGACCAAAAAATTAGTTCATTATAAAAAAGAATTCGCCATAAAAGGTGTCTGTTATAACCGTTTTATAACCGGTGTTCAGTATAAGCTAACTCTATTTATAAACCAACAAATAATAAGCTCGATTTGGTAAGAATTAACTACATTTGTATGCTGCCAAAATAGCGCTTAACCGCTTTGCATACAATTAAGCACTTAATGAAGGCATTTTGTTGTGCTTTCTTAAATGAATTCTTTGAATCAGTGAATAATACATTCAATGAAGCAGTAAATAATCTATTTCTTCTTAGAGCTTTTCAGCTGCTTAAAAGAGACATACGAAGTGGGACATCGAAGACTAAAATCATGCCTTCAGGATTTGCTTTGAAAGCGCTCGGTAATTAAGTAATGCCTACCAGAACTGATTCTAGGTAAGCACTTTTTTTTGATGGGAACGAATGTATTCCAAGCTTAACTCTCCGATTTTTATAAAATGTAGACCAGTGATAGAGAAAAGAAATTTAAGAACAAACTGTGTCAGATTTTCGGTCTCCATGGCGACTAAAATATTAAAAGAGTGAATAGAAAATGGGTAATTTTTTTCTTCATTTTCCAAATAAAAACACCAAATAAACACTTAAATATTTTAATTCAGAATATTCACATTCAGGGAATAGCCTTTAAAAATATAATTCAAAGGACAAAACTTTCTAATATTAAAAAAAAACCAAAAAAAAAAAAGATTTCTTAAGTTGAATTTTTGACAAATTTGCACTTTTTCGGGCGTTCCTCTGGAATTAAAAAAGGAAATTGTTCACTATCTTGGCTTATGGGGGCGGGGCATCTGGGGTCCCAGGTCCCAATAACCGGTACGAGTAGTACCATATAAGTGAGGGTACTCAAATTAAATTAAATTTCATTAGGATTTTAAAAATTGTTTTTTTTTCATGATTTATGGCGCCAAGATCACTTTTTCGTGTTTTTTGTTATTTGTATGCCAAAATTACTGTAAAATTAATGATTTTTTATAATAAGCGCCAGTGATTACCCAGTGATAACTTCTTAGAAGAGACAGTAGATAATTAAATCCCTTCGGATGGCTTTTTTATCTTGAGTTTCTTCCCACTCACCTTTGAGACCCACGCTCACGATTGTTAGCTTTGATGCTTTCTCCTAAAAGTGCGAATATTACCAATAGTAATAGATTTATTGCGATGAAAAAAATTCTATTATATTTTTTTATTAAATTACATTTCATTAAATATGTATAACTATAGTTAAAGAATAATACTTTTTTTTAAATATTTTGCGTTGAACTTGAAAAATCAACAACTTTTTGCATGCAGCTTGGGTCTAAGATTTAAGAATCGAAAAAAACTCGATTTTTATAAAAAAATATGTATAATTTTTAGTGGTTTCAAAGAAATAGGAAAAAAAATCACGAGATTGTTGCTAAAAAAGTTTTATTATTCTTTTTTTTTTGGTATTTTTAAAGGTTTTGGTTTAAACCGAATACCCGGTATTTGCTTAATAATTCTTTCATATATTTTCATATAAATTTCATATGAAAGTATACTTTACTTTAGATATAGGCAAAATTAAATAGAATAATAAACCTATTTTCGATTGAAAAATCAACTCAATCCGATACAAAAAGCCATGTTTGGCGTTTTGAAAAAAAATATGTAAAAAACTTGACCCATCAAAAAATAGTGATTACCCAGAAGCGCTTCCGGAAGGTAAGCACTAACGAATGTAACGAAGGGCTTCCAAAGCAAATAAAGAAGGCATGATTTTTTTTCACGATGTCCCACTTGGTATGTCTCTTTTAAAGTGCTTCTTTCATGTGCTCTTAGAAGCAATATGTTGACAACATTAGTGCTTCATGGTGTGCTTCATTTTAAGCATTATTCACTGCTTCAAAGGAGGCATGCTGGGAAGTACGACAGAATGCCTTCAATAATTGCTTTATAGTATGCAAGGCGGGGAAGTGCTATTTTGGAAGCATACACATGTAGTTACTGCTTACCAAATTCAGGTTATTTTTGCTGGGGTTTTCTTAATTTTTTTAATAAAAATACAGTCTTTTAACCCGTTTTATTTCAATCGAAAAATTTTGTTAAAAAGTAGTTCTATTCATTATTCGGCAAAATAGTAAAAACATGCCGAATACTGAATAGTAAACGAATATTCGTGACATCTCTAATTTTTAATATATTATAAGTAGATCAACCGAAAAATAGCTCTAAAAATAATGTTTTGAGGAATTTACTATTGTAGCTTTAGCTTTTTTTTTTCAATAGTTTAAAACTTTTTTCTATATGCTACGAAAATTGTGAAAAAAAAAATCGCAGAAATAAAAAAGTTACAGCTTTTTAATCCTGGAAGTTTATTCTTCGTCGAATCGACTACACATGCCGTATGATATTTACGCAACAAAAATAAGTATGATTTTCTAGGGTTAAACAAACTCCTCGCCCAATATTTTACATGGATCAATATTTACTTTAAATGCTTTTTGCTCAAAAGAAAATATTAAAAATTGATTGAAACTGTGCTGCCTTAACGGGAGCACCGATTTTCAATCGTTTTTTTTTTTTTTTTTTTGTTTGTCTTGCAGAGGACTTTTTTTTAATTTTTGAGTTTACCCCCGTACCATTTTAATGCAAATCAAAAATTTAAAAATCCTACTACGCTAGGGACTAAAGAATTTATTCATGTATGAAACAAAATTACAATTTTTTTCTCAGATCAGTACCCAAGGCTCCACCCTCGATGGCATCCGATTTTACTTTAAAAAAAAAGAATATATAATGAAATAGTTACCAGGGTTGACTATCATGCTGGAATTCTAAATTATAATTTTAAAATAATATCTAATATTGTGTTTTTCTATCTCAAAATTAAGTTTTTTAATAAAACATTTCTTTATTTTTTTTTATAATTGTTTAAATATTATTGTTTTTATTCATTTATAAATCTAGTAAACCCGTTAAGCGCTTACAAAAAAAGCTCAAAAAGGGTAACATAAGCCGTAAAATTCTAAAAATATGCGGTAAAATTATTTTTCATTAAAACTGTTACTAAAAAAAAAATTCTATATCATTTATTCCTTGGAATTTCGTCAGTTAAACAAAATTGTAATAGAGAAATTGTTGTTCTTAGGCTTTAAAGTTCAAAGTGGTTTAACAAAATATTTTGACAAACAAATTTGTTGCTCTCTATCCCAAATTAAATTTTAAACTTTCAATTAAGAAAAACTTTAAAATACCGATTGCTAGAGGGAAGGAAAAAATACACATTTTGTATAAAAACATTAAAATAAGCTTAGATTTTTAAAAAAAAGTCAAAATAAGCAAATATCAAAAATAACAAAAACTACAAAAATCTAAAAAAAAGTAAAACTAATATAAAAATCTAAATATAAATCTGCAAATTAAAATGGGGAAAAATTCAAGAAGAATTATGATTTAGGTAAGTACATTTATAAATACAAGTAATATTTCAACTTTCTAACAAAAGTGATTTGACTTTTATTTAGTTCAACGATTCTCAACAGCAAACACATATGTTATTAAATATCGTACCATTAGGTATTTATGTGAAGGAATCCATGAATGTTTCATGAAAAACTCCCGTGGATATCAGCAGAAAGACTACATCCAGAAGACAATAAATGAGAAACCAGAATTTGCTCCATCAAAATAAATCATTGGAGTTTGTTGTGTTGCAAGGTTTGAAATTAGGATGTTTCCTTTAGAAATAGGTAATTCATGTTGTTGATTTCTTAATTGATATTTTTTAAGATTAATATTTTTGTTCCTTTTATATCCATGTACTTTTATTTTTATATAAAAAAAATTAAAAAAATGTAATAATGGGTTATTTTATACAAAAATTATAATATATAAAATTCGGTCGAATGTACTGAATATGCTCTTCTAAAATGGTAGACGTTACTCCAAATGTCGGTAGCTGTAACCGAATAATGTGATAGTACATGGAACTACCCAAATTCGGGTGGCGACAAATTCGGTTATCATAGCGAATCTGTTCTCTGTGTGTACTTTTATTTACTTTTTTTTAGGAACGCCTGATAAAGTACACCTTAGCCGAATATCTTGTTTATCTACTACATACAGTGCAAGCTCGATTTTCGCGACTAATTAAAAACCAGACCTGTCGCGAAAACTGAATTTTCGCGATAACAGAACCCAAAATTTTATTGAAAAATTGTATGTAGTTTTTAAAATCATAATTGTTTTTATTGATATATTTACATTTTAAAAACATTTTTAAAGAAATTGGAGATTTTGAGTAGACCTTTTGAAGCCAAAAATTGTAGGACCTAAAAAATTTTCACTTTTGAACAACTTACTTTTACTAATTGGTGAAAATTAACTTACGTGGGGAACAAATTCGTAATGGAATCAGTCCTTGAATAGAAATGATGCCATCCAGGCGTTATTACTGAACTTGTATATTACAGGATTATTGAAAAAAGCATTTAAAAGCCCGTTGGTTTTTCAATTTTCCAACAACCAACAATTTCAGTTTGTCTGTGCCATTCGTTTTTGAACAGGGCAAAAAAGTTATTCGCTCTTTACATATTTTTCTTCCGGGAGCCGTTTTCTCATTACATGTGACAAGAATGTGATTTGGAAGCATTCTATAATATAAACCGGATTCGTCGGCATTGTAGATTTGGTGAAGAGTCAACCCGTGCTCATCAACGTTATCCTTAAACTCTTTCACAAATGGATCAATATGATGAGGTTTCGAAGACGATTTCTCGCCCGTAATTTTTAAAAATCTTATTCCATGTCGACGCTTAAATTCCTTCAACCATCCTTCACTGGCATTGAAACATGAATTGGTTTGATAAATTTTGTAATACAAATGACTGGCTTTTGATCGTAAAATCTCTGCTGATATTGGAATATTTTTCCCCTTTGTTTTACAAAGCGCTTATAAAGCATTTTTTTCCATTCTTGGGTACTCTGCTTTCTTTAAGGTGCAACGTTTGCCATGGCCACTGTCTGTTGTACGTACGAACTTTTTTAATGAATTTTCTTGCTTTATAATGAGGTAAACCGAAGACTTATGCAACTTGTAATTCACGCAAATTGAATTTATGGAATCTCCACTTTTAATTTTTTTTAAATCTCTAATTTTTGAGAAATCGTTGGCTTTAAAATATGTTGAACTTTTCCCATATTAAGAGATGTATTTACACAACAAATGACATGAACAAACTGACAAATTGAAGATCAAAATCATCCAAAAAGTTAAATATACCAAAAGACGGGGATTTCCCTTTTTTGGTTATAGACATTGTAATCAAATTTAAAAAAAACAGATAAAAGTCGCAAAAATGCAACCCGTTTTTCGTTAAACTGTCGCGATTAAAGAACCTGCAATGTTAAAAATTAAGCCGTCGCGATAACCGGGGCCGTAGCGATAATGGGTAGTCGCGAATACCGAGCTTGCACTGTATCTAAGTTTTATTAAAATCGTAGTGTTTAGCTTGGAAAACCTTCAATATTTGTTATTACACGTGCAAAGGTGTAGCTTATATGTGTATGAATGTGTGTAAGCATGAGTGTTTCAATTTAATTGTATAAAATTTATTAGTGTACGTGTAAAATTGAAATTTATTGAATCAACCTACATTAGGATGTCCCGAATTATTACTTAAATTATATGAAATAATGGTGTGAGCTCACATCATAATTTATGATAAAAGATAAAAAAATAAACTTTTGGTTTTAATTTTTTAAAATTTAAAACATTATATGAAATACTTAACAACGTAAAACGGGTTTCATCAAAAAAAAAATATATTTCGTTCAAACTTTGAAATGCTGGTGTGGCATTTTACTCTAAAAAATTTTAGTAGTCTTCTTTCCTTAATCTACTCCATATTGCGCAACACCAATTTTGCGAAAAAAATTGAAATTTTTTTGGACAAAATACACTACGATCACCAACTTCAAAGGCTGGTAGGGGATGGAAGATGACATCCCAAAACATTTTTTGTTTTCCTGTAATTAATTTTTAATTACGCGTAGTTTGAGACCTAACGTGAAGCTGAAATCCAAAAATCTCTGGTTTCAGGACATCGTAACCTACATACAGTTAATGTGAAATTTTTATTTTTATTTACTTTACTTATTGATTATCTTTACTAAACATATGTACTTTGTATGCGTTTGTGTATATGCATGTGAATTTCAAATATTTAATAACCGTTAATTTTTAAAATAGCTTGAGTCCATTTTTTTTTTGTTATCGAAATTGAGATAATGTGAAAGTAGTTTTTTCGGAAACAAAGTTTTTGTAAAAAATAATTATCTATCTTCTTATCTTATCTTATATCTTATCTTATCTATATATATAAAACAGGATGCGTGTATGTATGTAACGTATGGACTCCAAAACGGCTGGGCCGATATTGATGAAAGGGAATCTTCAGAATATTCAGGCGGGTGACACTGTGAAATCTGATTTTTGGTTTTCGGTCTGTGGGCGGAGGGGGGTCGCAAAATCCAATTTTCATATTGTACCACCAATGACATGTACATATATTTATTTGTTTTAGCTTTTTTTATTTTATTTTATTTTATTTTATTTTATTTTATTTATTTTATTTTATTTTATTTTATTTTATTTTATTTTATTTTATTTTATTTTATTTATTTATTTGAAAGTCGTTGTCATGTTTTTCAAAACGAGATGTCAAACTCTTAAATCGGTAATGTAGTTCCGAAGATATTTACAAAAAACCTAAGTTAATAATTGTCCAATATCAAAATTTTAAAACTTTCGAAATGTTGCATTCAAAAATCCGAGTTTTTGGTTTATTTACAAAATATTTACATCATTCGATAACTTACTAAGGTGCAACATTGTACAATAAGTTAAAAATTATATTATATTATCAATCGATGATAAACAACTTTGTGTACTCTTGCATTTAAGATACCTGCGTTATACACATCCATGGTAAAACCTTTAATACAAAATCTTTAAATAACTCTCTGCATTCCACTTTCAATATAAAAATAACATTCAAACAAAATTTGTTTTCTATTGCTCACTGACTGCATTTGATTTGTTTTGTGTTAACTGTTGTTTTGTGTTCATAAGTTAAAAACCTATAAGTGAAATCAGTTTAGTAAATAACAAGTGTTTTGCAATTTGCAATAATAAAATAAGTATACAAATTATTTTTAATGACAATTCATCAAACAGGTAATATGATTACTGTGGTTCCAACAACCAATAAAATGTTATAAAAGTAAAAAACAAAACAGAACATTTTTGGTCTTCAAAATTTAGTAACGTCATGATGCTTGTTAGGAAAAGACCTAACCACGTGGTTGATTACTAAGAAGACAAGAATGGAGCAACATTGATTATTAATAGGTTTTTTGTTAAAGTTCTGCCTATTATATAGGCTCTAGCTTTTCTAAAACTTCGGGTTCTGATGAGATCTTTAGCCAGATCGAAATACTAGTATCAACCTAGCTAATATGTTTGATTTGCTTTATTTTTGTAAATATACGGAGGTTGAAAGCTCGTTATAAATTGAAAATAACATAAAAATAATCTCGATGTATATAAAAACAAAAAACTAATATAACTGTAAAAAATATTACTTGAGCCAGAGTACACACTAAAATTTTGTATATAAATAGAACATTTTTGGTCTTCAAAATTTAGTAACGTCATGATGCTTGTTAGGAAAAGACCTAACCACGTGGTTGATTACTAAGAAGACAAGAATGGAGCAACATTGATTATTAATAGGTTTTTTGTTAAACTTCTGCCTATTATATAGGCTCTAGCTTTTCTAAAACTTCGGGTTCTGATGAGATCTTTAGCCAGATCGAAATACTAGTATCAACCTAGCTAATATGTTTGATTTGCTTTATTTTGTAAATATACGGAGGTTGAAAGCTCGTTATAATTGAAAATAACATAAAAATAATCTCGATGTATATAAAAACAAAAAACTAATATAACTGTAAAAAATATTACTTGAGCCAGAGTACACACTAAAAATTTTGTATATAAATAGAACATTTTGGTCTTCAAAATTTAGTAACGTCATGATGCTTGTTAGGAAAAGACCTAACCACGTGGTTGATTACTAAGAAGACAAGAATGGAGCAACATTGATTATTAATAGGTTTTTTGTTAAAGTTCTGCCTATTATATAGGCTCTAGCTTTTCTAAAACTTCGGGTTCTGATGAGATCTTTAGCCAGATCGAAATACTAGTATCAACCTAGCTAATATGTTTGATTTGCTTTATTTTTGTAAATATACGGAGGTTGAAGCTCGTTATAAATTGAAAATAACATAAAAATAATCTCGATGTATATAAAAACAAAAAAACTAATATAACTGTAAAACACATCATTGTTCCTTTTGCACGATTACATTTTACTAAAATGCCACCAAAAAAAAACAGCCATTGCTAAACAAAACCATCGCAACACGGCAGCAGAGGGAAAGAAGAGCCGCTGAATCAGCTGAGGAACGCGAATCACGTGTTCAGGAAATCGCGAAAGGGCATCTACGTCTAGAGCCGCAGAAAACGGAAAGAGAACGCGAATCACGGTTTCAGCAAATGCGTGACAGTGCATCTTCATCTAGAGCTGCTGAGACACCCCAACAGCATGTCGAAAGACTTGCTGCCAATCGCTCTCGAATGGTTCGATCAAGAGAAATAATCGATTTAAAGTTGGCGGCATTTCACTACAATAAGGACGATGACTACCAGAATCACAAGGACACAATGGACAAAGTTTGCTTACATTGTCGTGCTCTGAAGTTCGCTAAGGTATCCCCGGGAATGTGTTGTTCGAACGGTAAAGTTGTTTTGCCACCAATGATTGAGCCGCCTGAACCCCGTTACAACGCTACATTTCTGGCGCCAATCCGATTTCCAGCACTTCCTTCAAAACATCCGAAAGTACAACTCATCCTTTCAAATGACGTCCTAAAGAGCAACTAATATCATCAACAACGCCGGTTAAATGCCCACCTTCAAGTACAAGGCCAAATCTACCACAGAATTGGATCGTTGCTCCCACTTCCCAATGATGATGCCAAGTTCCTCCAAATTTATTTCACTGGCAATGAAGCTACAGAAGTTGAACAGCGTTGCGCAATCAGTACTGAAGTCAGACGGGAAATCGTTTCGAGTCTTCAAGCTATGTTACACGAACACAACAGCCTCATCCGTCTATTCAATATAGCCCTAGACCAGATGCCGATAGATGATTATACGGTTGTGATAAGAGCTGACAAGACACCGGCTGGTGAGCATGAGCGGCGCTTCAATGCACCGGTGATAGGTGACGTCGCAGTTGTTTTCAGCTTTTCATTTTATATACTTCAGCAAATAAAGGCGATAGAAGGACAAAGAGGCGTTGGGCTTCCCATAAAATTACAAATTTTAAAATGATTTACTAATGTGATTTTTTTTTTTAAATTATTTATTTGCGTAAAAAAAATTAAAATTTGAAGGCAAAACAACGTTTACCGGGTCAGCTAGTTAAGTATAAATTAACAAGGGTGTTCGCAAGGCGTACTTAGTATAGTTTATGTTGTATTGTAAAACTAGAGTTGGGATGTAAGGGGGCTAGAGCACAACCCCCCCCCCCCCCCTCCCCACCGGAATGATTTGACAAATTTAAAAACTTAATACAATTCGTTGGGAATTTGCAATGTTATTGATAAATTTAATATAAAAATATTTATTTTTGACTTATATCAAATAGGAAATGCGTGTTAGTTCTGTATTATATGGTTAGAATCTTCAAATTTCATTAGAAACCTTCGCCTGCAAATAGGCGGCTATCGTTGTTAGAGTTGATTTTCGACAAAAAAGAAAACAAATAAAAATATTATCAAAAAATTGTTTGAGACAATGCAAACTAAAAATTAAATATGTCTACACAGAAAAAACTTAAATTGAGTTTCAATTAAAATATTTGTTGATTCAGTTAAAAGTTTAATTGAATTCGGTCCTATTAAGGAAATTGTAGTAACAATTAAAATAATGTGTAACTATTTAATTGATATTATTATAAATTATACGAGTAGTTTTATTCATATCTATTAAAAATTGAATTGAATTGAATTTTTCAATAAAAATGATTTCTTCTTCTTCTTCCTGTAAAGAGACTAACTAAAGTTATATTCTACAGTAATTAATATAAAAATTAATTACGATTGTCATTATGTGACGGTTGCAAAACACTTTCTGAACATGAAATTTGAAGAAACTTGCTTAACGGCGACTCAATCTCTAACCTACACTTGGTATCCAACACTTGTATGTGAATAAAGCGCAACATAAAACGTGATAATTACTTGTGAAAAAGAGATAGGATTAAGAAGAAAAAGCATTCTTGTTGAGAAATGAATTGTGCATTGGTATTAGTTAATTCTGTCTCTTCTGATCGAAACAATACTTGTGTGTACGTAGTGTGACCAAACTCCACTTTAGCCACAGTCATCGCTGTGTCGACCGTGGCTCAACTCGTTAAGAGGTGAGATTACGATGCATAGCTTGATGCTAAGGCAGTGAGTTCAAATACCAGTACGACACCAAAAACTAAAAGTTTTTCATATAGAGTAAATTAACAATATAAAATACTTTGTTCAATTAACACATAAATTAACCACTGACGAGTCCCAGGAGGGGGATGAATCTGCGGCAGTCTGGTGTATCCCTTGTGTCCGTAAAAATTTTTCAATAAAAATGTTTTCTTCTTCTTCTTCCTGTAAAGAGACTAACTAAAGAATTGAATATTGTTTTTTATTTCAAACAAATTTTTAGTAGATACTATTCAAACATTAATTCAAATTTAAAACAAATCGCCAAAAATTGGGAAATATGTTGCTGAAATTAAAAGCAAATCGCCAAATTTTAAAAAATAACCAAAATTTTAAAAAATCCTCAAAATTGCAGAAATTTAATAAAATTGTCAAAATTAAAAAAAAGTTCCAAAATTAAAAAACACGAATTTTTTACTTTAATCGATTTTTAATTTTTTGATTTTTTAAATTTTTGCATTTTTTTATGTTACTTACAAAAACTGGAATTTTGTTTATACCGAATTTATTTTCAACTAAACAGTTAATATATATTATTTAACATTTAATAGAAAGAAAGAGAGTTTAAAATCGAACAAAAGTTTAATTGAAATTTTGTTGACAATCATTTGTTCTGTGTATTTTGACATAATCTTTTAAAACGGGGATACCACTGGATTCTATGACCCAAGCTTAAGTTTACGTGTGCAGTAGTGTAATTTCAAAAGTTGATATTTTACTTACAGTGCAATCTTTTTATTTTAATTTGGTTTGCTACTCGCGGATCTGGAAATATAGTTTTCAGTATTTTTTTACGATATATATTAAGATATCTCAAAATCCATTAAGGGACTGTTGTTCGGCACAAATTTCGATCTGCGCTTCTTGAAATGCGACATTTTAAAATTAAGCAGCTAAACTAGTCTTTGTGTCATAACGATATTTTTTTTAGAAATTTTAAAGGATTTTATTTAAAAAATTAATTAAAGAAAATTGTGATTATTGACGAATTAATGAAGGGTGAAACACAATAGCGCTTGAAAAGCATCTGAAATCGTCCAAAATATAAATTAACATGAATTGGAAATACAGAGGTATATTTTTAAATTTTCCAATTGCATATTTTTTTTAACGTTATTTATTTTAAACTACAATCACACTAGTGCTATTAAACGCTTCCTTGGAAAATTTACGATTTTGCTAATGCAAGACATGGCGTATAGCCCCGATGGGCTCCCTCCGATCTTAAACAAAGTCGGATATATGAAAACGGAGAAACAATAGTGAATAATTTGTTTGTTGTGGTGTAATGGTTAGCGCGTTGGACTGTTACACAGATGGTGCCGGGTTCGATTCCCGGTGACGACAACATCAATTTAGAAAAATAATATGTATGAGTTTTCTATCACTTATATGTATCGCTGCGCCCACCTTCGGTGTTCCCATAGCACTTAACCCCACCGAAGTAAAATAATGAATCAGGCCTATGAAACAAAAAGCTTCAATAAATTCGCCAACTCTACATCAGGTGGCGAGCAACAACTGTTCTAAGACTTATCATCTCGCGCAATTGCAGTGTTGCCATGTTTGAAGCCCTTCATCTTTCACCACCTTTCATCTCTCCACTATCCCCTTTCCAAAGAAAGCAACATATTAATTAATAGGAAGAATTTCCTGAGTGTTGCTTCTCTTTTTTAAAAAAAAAAAAAAAAACCCGTATTTGACGGTAACTATTTCTGCAAATATTTCAGATTTTAATGAAGTTTAAAAACCGGATACAACTATAGCTTATTTTGTATATTTAAATATCAGTTCAGATATAAATATATACTTTTATATTAAATCGGATTAAATTGTATCGCAACATTATTCGGATGCAATTCAATCTGCTATTATCAAATTCAAACTAAACTAATGCAAACTTATATAATTATATGGGCCCATTTCTCCTATAAAATTGTATTAAGACTCTTATTTTTCGTAGGATTATACACACAGAGAAAAAAATAAAGCTATTTGCTAACTGAAATTTGGTTACTTGGATTAAAATTCGGTTATTACGAATTTCAGTCGTTTGGTACAACTAAACATAAGTTTTCACAACAAAGTTTGGTTAATTCAACTGAATTTAAGTGCAAATACCCAAAGTGTTCAGAAATCTAATTTAAATATCTTTATACTAACTGAATTTATAAGTTGTTACTATTGAAATACACTTTTCAATTCGGTTGGCACTTTATTTCTCTGTGTGTAAAAAGCATCCTATTAAATCTATTTAATCGGGTTTTTAGAAGTCGATTGTATCTGTGTGCACTAGGGTTATAATTTTTTACTTTCTTTGCAATTGTCAAATTTTAGCTACCCCAGTCGTATATTAGTCCACAAAAATATAAAGTAACATTTTATATTTTTGCGGTTTTCAAAAAGGTTTCCGCATAATCCTCTTTTTGTTTAATTAAACTTAAACTTAATATTTAGCTAAAATTTTAACGCAATTAGACAATAACGATGCCTATCCAACTTAATTTTCAAATTTGACCTGTTTCGCAGATTTGATAAAACAGATTAAAGCATTGTTTCGCAATATAAACAATAAAATTCGCAAAATAACGAACACAATAAGTAGAAAGTTATTTAAAATATGTTGTGTAGTATTTATTATTGGTCAACTAGTACAATTTTAATGTTAAAAACTTGAAAAAAAAAATATTTCAAGGAAAAGCACTTTATGCGGGAGGTTTTTGTTTCAGAATGACCTGAAAAATCGATTTATATTATTAACACATTATTGCCCATTACGTGCAGATAAGTAAAATTTAGTATAAAAAAAGTTGTAACCCTAGTGTGCACATACATATATGTATTAGTTTCTCCGTGTAACAAAAAAAAAATACATCATCAAAATAAAAAATCGAATAAGCCTCGCCCCGAAACAAATTCCTACCTACGGGCCTGTTCTACACTCTTTGATATGGCAACTCTTATCTAATAAGACTCTTTATGCTACGTTTAGAATCAACAGTTAATCTAGTAATAAGTGCTTAATAAACTTTATTTTGCAAAAATATCTGCCAAACTTTATGTAGTTTTAGCAAGTTGACCATAAAACAGTTTTATAATTGGATTTAGTGCTAAAATAAAGAAGACACATTTCTTCGCCGACAATTTTCAGCGAAAAGTTACATATCCTTAATACTCTAAAAATTTAAGTTTTCGATAGTTTTTACTGCAGAACAAAGTACTGGGTCGAATTACGGCATTCATGTTAGTAATTTTGATATCGAAATTAATTTTTTATGTCTGAAAATAAAATATTTAAATGCAATTGTTTAGATCAGGGATTTTGTAGTTCGGTCCTTGATTGAAAATAAATATAAAATTTTGTTTTTTCATTATTAGTATTTTTGAAGTTATTGATTAAAAAACTGTTTTCGAACGATTTCACTCGATCACGAATGTCGTAATTCGGGCCCTGGTCTCTAAAACGAAATTGGTTAAAAAGAACTAACGATAAATTAGAAAAACACCAATGTAGTGATTTTGTATGTTTGGGCACCATGAGTAAAATTTTTACGTTTTGTGACACTAAAAATCGCCATAGATAGTGCCAAAAGCACTTAGTTGGCATCACTGTTTCCAAATACTGCAATCTGGCAACTCAGTCTGATTAGGCTCAACGTGTGTTTCTTTAGTTATTTTGCTAATGTAGTCGGCTTATCGTCTCGTCCGTATTTAAGTGCAAATTAAAAATTGAAAAAGTGTTTAAATAATTGTAAAGACTAGAAACTAATTAAATATAAGAAGCTAATTTTATAAGCGAATAATTATTTTATTTAAATTTGCAAAATTAATAAGTGAAACGTAATTTTTTCTAAAAAGAAAGCATTGAAATAAAAGTTAAAGTGTTGTTTGTGTTTTTAGTTTCTTTTACTTTTTGATTCTCTTAAGTTGTGTTTTGTTTATGTTGTATGCAAAGATGTGCTTGTTCCTTGTGAAATGGAGTAAAGCTTATTTGTTGTTATTGTTTTTGCATAAACAAAATATATTTCTCTCTATTAACGGTAAAATTTTGCATATTTTTTAACACTCAAAACAAAAATAATGAAAATAAAAAAACAAATCGGTTCGTGCGTTAAACCATCATATCATGAATATTTTAAAATAAATAAATTTTTTTCAACAGTTAAGGTGAGTTAAAAAATTTAATTATACAGTCAGCGAAATTTGTGCAAACGCATTAAAACTTCATAAATCTTTCAAGACACGTCCACTTTTATAAATTGATACATTTAGATGTGGACAAAATTCGGCTAAAGTGCACTTTATGGGGCGTAACGAAATTAAAAAAAAAAGTACATGGACCCCTCCGGAATAAAAAAAAAAAAATTTTTTGTTCTGGAGTTAAGGGGGCCGGGGCCCCCTTTGGCCCCCAGGCCCTAAAAACTGATACTCCACCGAATATACAAGTATGGGTATTCAAATCAAAGGAAATTTTCTCCCGATTCCAAAAATAGTATTATTTTTTGGATAAGTGAACCAGGGCGGCAACCAGAGCCATTTTAAACCCCCAAAAGGGGGTAAAAAAAAAATGCAAATGTTAATGAAAAAAAAAAATATGACCCCCTCCGGAATAAAAAAAGAAAATTTTTTTGTTCTGGAGTTAAGGGGGGCGGGGCCATCTTTGGCCCCCAGACCCTAAAAAGTGATACTCGAACGAATATGCAAGCATGGGTACTCAAATCAAACGAAATTTTCTCCCGATTTCAAAAATGATATTATTTTCACTCAATTTATTCAAAAAAATAAAAAAATTTTTGAAAAAATCGCGCGATTTTAGGGCCTGGGGGCTTTGTTTGGCCCCCAGGCCCTAAAAACTGATCACTTTTTAATTATTTAAAACAAAAAATGAAAATTTTTTGAAAAAATCGCGCGTCTCATTATCTTCCCTAGTGTGACGCGCGCAGGGAAACTTTATTCAGCGAAGCCACCTGCCGCGTCCTATGGAGGAGAAAACCCCTAAGAGCGGCCGCAGGCCGCCACGCAGAAAAACTTTATAAAGCAAGGATTTTCAATATTGTTGCAGTTAAATTAATATTTGCAAAAATGTGTAATGATTAAAGTGATTTTTTTTTTCATTTTAGGGCCTGGGGGCCAAACGTTACATTTCAAATTTCAAAAAAAAAACCTAAAGAAATGTAACTCCAGAACAAACAAATTTTCTTTTTTTATTCCGGAGGGGGTCATATTTTTTTCATTAACATTTGCATTTTTTTTTTTTACCCCCTTTTGGGGTTTAAAATGGCTCTGGTTGCCGCCCTGGTTCACTTATCCAAAAAATAATACTATTTTTGGAATCGGGAGAAAATTTCCTTTGATTTGAATACCCATACTTGTATATTCGGTGGTGTATCAGTTTTTAGGGCCTGGGGGCCAAAGGGGGCCCCGGCCCCCTTAACTCCAGAACAAAAAAAATTTTTTTTTTTATTTCGGAGGGGGTCATATTTTTTTTTTTTTGTTTTTCGTCACGCCCCATAAACTGCACTTTTGCCTTTTTTTTTATTCCGGAGGGGGTCATATTTTTTTTTTTTTTTTTTTCGTCACGCCCCATAAACTGCACTTTTGCCCAAAATTCGGATACAATTGTATTTAACAATATCTAATTTCATTAAATTAGAGCTAACTGTATTAAATAATATATATTATTACCAGAGTATATCTAATGTGATACAATTAGATGTTCTCATATTTCGGATATAGTTATATATAACACGAAAATTCACAAAATATTTTTTTTATTTGGGTATAGCATACGTACATACTATATGTTTAATATTTAATTTATATAGGTCAATATATAAAAATATATCGTTATGTTTCACATAAGAAACATAAGAAACATATAATAATTTATAGCTAAACTCTAGTCGGATTTGTAACCTACGAAAAGAGATCAACAAAAAACATGCGTGAAAATGTGAAATTCCAGTTTTTGGCGAATACCGTAACGAAATTGAGGCCAATTTTTTGTTTGTTTAACCAAATAAATTCTTGATTAAATAAAAAAGAAATTCATGCAATATCTTATTCCAATCAAAAACTGCATTCGCTTAAAGTAATAATTTAAAAAAATTAAATTTTTGGGAATTTTTTCCCAGATAAATATTTTCTTTCAAATAATTTAAAGTGTGCATTAGGGTAATAAATTTTTGCAGTTTTTGCAAATATCAAATCTCCCCAGACAAAATCGTGTAGGGTATGGACAAATATTAAGAACTGCGTTTTCAGTTTTTCGCTATCGTTAAAAAAAGGTTACGTACCAAACGCGTTAAAGTTTTGAATCAAACAAAGTTAAAAAAAAACTTTTTTTGATGCCTCAACGTCTGACCATCACATCTATATAATTACGGCATGCTGATTTCAATAAAGTCCGTTTTCGAGTTAATGGAATAGTTTTCTTCCAAATTTGCTTTTAATTTCCGCTATTTTTTTGCAGTTTTTTATATAAAAAAAATCTGTTTTCACATATTAATATATTAAACGCATTTTAGAAATCGCTGTCGGTGCGTAAGGTTTTTTTTTACCAAATTGAACTGAAATAGTTTTTTTATCATTAATACAATATTTGCCATTAGAAAACCCCTGGGGAGAATGTTGTCCAAAAAAAGTTATCACCCTAGTGTGCATACTAGGGTCGTCTTTCGTTGTATGGGCGAAAAATAAGAACGAGATTTTGACTGTACCCCCCTCTTAAAATATTTGTTTGGGTACAAAAATTCACCATGCAAAAAATTAGAGTTCTAGCATAACGGGAAGATGTCCCGCATCGCCCTTGAAAATCGGGCCCCTTGGAAAAATGGGCATAATTTAAAAAAAAATTACAAATTTTTTTTCTTCAAAATTAAAAAAATATAAAATAATTTTTGTGTTGGGTTTAATCATAACTACTCAGACAAAAAATATTACTTTCCCAGAAAATCGCTAACTTACCCTAACTTTGTGTCAAAAAAATTAATAAATATTTTGGGGGTACCTCAAAGTGACTTTTTTGCATTTTTGAAAATTTTATTCAACAATCAAAAACCTAGTTTTTGCTGTCAAGTATTTCATTAAGCACATTTCAAGTATTAAATAAGCCAAGTACTGTGGATATCCGTTGGCAAATTTTTTTTTAGGGCATTTTGATTCTCGGGGATTTCAAGGTTTTTTATTTATTTTTATACATTTTTACTTTAAAACAAGGTTTTAATAATATTTCATCAATATTTTTGTATATGCCTTTTTATATGATTGTAATAACTTTATTTTAAAATACTATATTTTCTTTTGATAGTTAACCCATGTTAACCTGGGGTCAAATATGACCCACGTAAGAAAAATGCAGCTTTGTGGCAAAATTTATAAATAAAATAAAGAAAGGAATAATTCAATTTATATTTATTCTAAAAAAATTTCGTTAACCGTTTCTAGTCTTCGAGTAGGTCAATTTAGTAAAAATTAGAACTTAAAACTTTTCCATAATAATAATTTTGAGGGAAAAAAATTTACACTATTAAATTAAAAATACGTTTTTCGAAAATACTCCTGAATATGTACAAAAAAATCAATTTTAATATGAATTCAAGTATCTAAATTTATACTAAATAATTAATTTTAATTAATTTTAAAATGTAAATAAATTACAATTAGAAACATAAACAAAAAATTATTTTGTCATCTTTGTGATTTTTGACTCTTTAAAATACGAGGGTCAATTGTGACCCCATGAAAACACAGGTTAACTATGAACACGAAAAATTATACTTTATAATAAAGTTATTACAATTATATAAAATAGCATAAACATAGCATAACATTGATGAAATATTACAAAAATCTTGTTAAAAAAAAGTCTATACAAATTTAAAAAAAAACGTTGAAATCCGCTAGAATCAAAATGCTATAACAAAAATGTTTGCCAACGGATATCAGTAATACTTGGCTTATTAAATACTTGAGATGTGACAGCAAACACCAGGTTTTTGATTTTTGTTGAATAAAATTTTCAAAAATGCAAAAAAGTCACTTTGAGGTACCCCCTCAAAGTGACTTTCCCTTAGCGATTTTCTGGGAAAGTAATATTTTTTATCTGAGTACCCAGGAAAAAATTCCAAAAAGAAGGAGATGCCCACACTTGCTTACATATCTCATTGCCAAATTTAGTAACTGCAATACCAAACTCATTCCAACGATAGAGTCAAAAAAGCAAGTAGTATTGTAATCAATTGTTTAAATTTAAACCAGAAAGCATGAACTCAATAACAAAGTAATTATTTACTTAAAAGAAAATAACAATGTTATTAACTTATATGTTTAACTTTTTGTACTCAAGAAGTAATCATATACTATTTCTTAATAAAAGGACGTTATTGGAAGTAGTTCCTAATTTTGAAAAAAAGAAGTTATACAATTTTAAAGAATTTATCTCATATATTTTTTTAAACAAATTTTTATTTGCAGGAAAATAAAATTTAGCATGTTGCCTAAATTTTGTTAAACTGAGGGTGATTGTGCGTGAATCATATTTTTGTTTTTCAATTTAGAATTGTTTTTTTTTTTTTGAAAAATTTATATTTTCGTGGTTTATAGCTCCAAAATTATGACAAACCCATGTTATCATAACAATTCGATGTTTCACTTTTTAGGATTTTATTTCCGTATTAGTTTTGATCGTTATATTTGAGTGACCACGGAGAATCACATGTGAGTAAAAGTTGAATTTACTTATGGAACTACTTCTTTATTTTTAAATGTAAGCACTTCTTATTTTTTCTAGGGAACTATTTATTTATTTTTTTTGTGTAAGTACTTCGTAGTTTTACAATGGAACTATTTCTTTATTAAAAAATGTATGTAGTTCTTAAAATATAAAGTAAATGGTTCTTCGGTAAAAAAAATAATCAATTCTAAGGAATCAATTATTTTAGTCTCACGCCCTGTTAAAAGAATCGAGTAGGTAATCTAGTAAGGAATGCGTTCTGCCCAAAATGCTTGATTACAAACCAGCTTACCTTTTTGGAAATTTTTTGCTGGGTAGTTACGATTAAACCCAACACAAAAATTATTTTATATTTTTTTAATTTTGAAGAAAAAAAATTTGTAATTTTTTTTTAAATTATGCCCATTTTTCCAAGGGGCCCGATTTTCGAGGGCGATGCGGGACATCTTCCCGTTATGCTAGAACTCTAATTTTTTGCATGGTGAATTTTTGTACCCAAACAAATATTTTAAGAGGGGGGCAGCCCCAAAAATCGCAAGTTGAAAAATAAGGACCACCCTAGTGCATACCCTTCTGAAAGTTTTATTCATGTAATTGTGCAAAAAATATTTTTGATTTGAATGTACTGTAATGTAATGTATTTTTAAGGCAAATATCACCTTCAATCTACTAAAAATCCACAAAATTTGAACGCCTTCAATTAGGTAGCGGAAGCGGTTGTAAATACATCAACATATACCGAATTTATTGAGGAAGTATCTTCCAATCCCCGCTTTGAATTTAGACATGGCAGCAAAAATTTAAAAAAATTAAATTTTATTTTTTGAAATTGTGGGATTATTTACAGCAAATCATAAATTCTGACATCAATTTCATATTGTTGACTTTAGAGTCTATTTAAGTTTACAAAAGTATGGGATTATGCATATTAATAAATATTTTATTGCATTTTGAAAATTTTAATTTTAACAAAAACCGCAAATTTTACCTTACTACACTGATAGAATTTTCTTTCGTAGTATTAATGAAACGATTTCTTTAAAATCGATTCATTGGTTTAATGAAAAATTTCATTAACTGAATGAAAATTCATTAATATTGGAATTTTTCATTAACATTTTTTATGATTTTTTCATAACTTTATAAAAAAAAAATAATTAAATCAATGAAAAATTTTCAAATTTTTTTCAATAAAAATTTTGACTTGTAATAAAAAAAAAATATTTTTTTTTTGTACTATCATTTTGAAATTAAAAAAAAACTGAAAAATTTCTTCTAAGCAGAATTAACCAAAACTTTGATATAAATAATTTTTTTTATTAAATTTGCCTAGAGCTAAAAGTTTTTGACGAAATTCCATGGATCAGATTCTCTAAGAAAAACTACATAGTTTTTTTCAAAACGAGACCTAAATTGTTATCGTTTTGACGATGTTACACAAAAACGTTATGCTAAGCGATAATACATTTTTGTTTTTTAACAACATTGTTAACAATATTTAACATTTTTATCTAATATGGTCGTAACTTAACTACAAAAAGTGAACTATAATCGTCGATCGTTCTACAGAATTCCAAGCCAGATCGATACAAAATTACATATTTAGTACCGACATATACGAAAATATGTCATCTTTTAACACAAATTATAAAAAATGTAAAGAAAGATTAAACAATTTTGTAAAAATAAAGCAATAAAAGCAGAAATAAATTATAAATAATATCAACGAATGATAATTTCTCAATAACCACCAAATTAATTCTATGCTAAATTAATCATAAAAAGTGCAAATTATTAAATATCAACGAAAATATTTCATACAAACTATGAATTTTATTCATTAAACACACGAAACTTTCATAACGATTAGGCTAGTATTAATGAAAAAAAAATCATGTACTTTATTAATATTAATATTGACTCAATGAAACGTTTCTTTGGCGACTTTTTTATGAAAAAATTCATTGGATTAATGAAGGAATTCATTAATACTACGCACGAATTTCTATCAGTGTAGTAGCATTACCTTAGTTTTTGTTCTACCAAGAGTGCTAAATCGGAATTTTTTGAAAGATATCGTAATCTACATTTAATTTCCTTCCCAACGATACCAAACACTTATAAGACATGTTTATGACTCCTTTACAGGAAATCTTTTTATTCTGTAGTAAAAGGTATCCTTAATCAGAGCTTTAGGCAACCGCGCGCATATGGAAGGAGTTGAAATTTAAAAAAATAATCATACCATTTTTTTTTATTGATGCAAAAAACGTAAAAAAAGGAATGATATCCCATAATAAAATTTTTGTGATGAACTCTAATGGCTATGCATAACACCATATATGTATTTCAAGATAAAAAAAACCTAAAAATATGTATAAATTTTATAAATGGCCAAATCTAGACAGAAAGTTATTAATTTGGTAACATTGTTCAAAATTATATGGATATTACTATTTTCATAGTATTTTCCTAAAACTTAGATTATTTACTGTAGATTAAATAGTATTTTTAATAATGTTAATACCAATTTGAATTATTTACTGCTTAAAACAGCAAATCTTTTGTAGTACCAAGTTAAATTACAACAATTTGATTTTTTTTTTTTTAATTTATTAAATATCGTAAATCTTTCCTTTTCACACTTTTTTGTGTAAAATTCATTCATTTAAATAATGATTAAGTTTATTTTATCCATATAATAAATATTGCAATTGTGGCTACACAAAAGCACCAATGAAAAGCCACCACACTTTATAGTATTAAAAAAAAAATTTTTAAATACCCAAAACAACATTTTTATACCACTTGCAATGCGACATTTCGCAAACAACAAAATGACAATAAATTTTGCTACTTCAGCATAAAAAAAAATTAACATTCTTATGCTTGTTCTGTAAAAGTACTGTTATATGAATGTAATGGAAATACAGGGTACTATCGAAAAAATCAAAAATTAAGCTTAAGAATATTGCGCAACTCGAAAAATAAAACAAGAATACCGACCGTTGATCCAAAATATTTTTGCTACGATGATTTTAGTCGCGTATCCATATTTTAACGACGGTTTCTTATATATAAAATTTTAAAAATAAGATATTTTCTCTTAATTTTGAATGGTACATACAGATAAGACGTCAAAAGTGAACTATAGCGGGTACACGTAAAAAACAAATAGAATAAAAAAAGAAAAAAAAACTTAAATAAATTAGTGGCGCCAGGGCCACATAGGCTCCCCGGATCCAAAAAATGGAAAGCCAAAATTACATAAAAGTATGGCTACTCAAATGAAAGGAAATTTCCTCACGATTTCCAAAATGGTACAGTTTTCCAAATCCATTAAACGTGGCTCGAGCAAGAGTCATTTCATTTTGAATTTAGACTTTTGGGGGGAAGAATTTTTTTTTAAACTTTTTTGATGAGCAAAAATTGTGCTCAAATGAAAGGAACTTACAAAAATAAAATATAGTAAAAGAGTCATTTTGGGGAATTTTTAACCCTTTAGGGAGGAGCGAAATATGGTTTTTTATTAGTTTTTTATTAGCATAACCGGTGTTAAAATTTAAGGAAATTACGAAAACAGTTTAAAATAAAGTTCTAGGACAATATGAGACATAAATATTATTATTAAAGTGAAGTTTGTATTGTTGATCTATAAATTGTTTGTGAAATGTTATTTTTGTTTGGCCAAAAATCATAAGATTTTTCATGATTTTTAAATTAATAGAAAAATTATAATTTATTTGTAATAATTTACCTTCATTAATAGAGAAAACACAGACAAAGTTATTAGACGCCAGCCTCAATGGAATGCGCAGTTTCTGGTCAGTTACAACCTTCATCAACATTATTGGTGCCTGTAGTGTTAGTTGTAGATATCTCTCATTTAACTCATCAAATAAAACCAATTAACAGATTTTAAAAAATTTTTAAAAATAATTGTCTAAATTTTAGATCCATTCCTCATGGCCAATTTTGAAAAGTAATTTATTTAATATCCTTTATAAATCGTCAAAATCAGCGAAATTTTAATAAATAAAAATCTTTGAGCTCGAGTTCTAGTTTTTTATAAAGATCAATTTATTTTTCAATATTTCGACATTCCTCGAATGTCATCTTCTGGAAAATCTATAACAATTTCAATAAAAAACACATTAAAACAATATGACTAGATTTTCCAGAAGATGACATTCGAGGAATGTCGAAATATTGAATTGATCATTATAAAAAACTAGACCTCGAGCTCGAAGATTTTTATTTATTAAATATTGAAAGGTCGAATAAATAAAACTTTAAAATTGAAATTTTAATTTTTTTAATATTTTTGCGATAAAAAATTTAAGACTTGCGAGCTATAAACGAGATGTATCTCAACTTTTAAGTAATTTTATTCTCTGTTAACAACCATTATCAAATTCGCTGCCACTTTTTATTTTATCTTTTATAAAAGAATTTAGTTGGATATAGAGCTTTTCCTTTTTTAATAAAATATCTTCAAAAGTATATCAATAGCGGTAGTCTTTCTAAAACGTTATGCTAACGGTGGATTAAAAAATTAATTCAAAATACTCTAAGTCCCCCCCCCCCCAAAACCTTTTCCTGGATCAGCGCCTGCAAATTCTATCACTTTTATATATAATTATATATAAACATATACGAAAAAAATTCACAAAAACAATTTGTCATTTTTATATATTCTATTTTTATATATTTTTATATTATATTTATAAAATATATATATATATACTAGCTGACCCGGCAAACGTTGCTTTGCCTTCAAATTTTAATTGTAATTAATTCTTTAAATCAAGAAAAAAATTTTACGCAAATATATAATTAAAAAATAAATTCACATTAGTAAATCATTTTAAAATTTGTAATTTCATGGACTATGAGGAACGCTAAAACAATTTTTGAACAACATTATTAAATAACCTTGCAAAAAGTCTTGAATGTGATGATTTATTTTATTTATCCCATTTCGCCCATTTTCAGTTCGACTACTAATATTTGTAATTGATGGACTCGTACAAAATTTGAAGGCTATATAGCTTATATAGAACCCTAGATATTTAGTATTAATATTAATTTTGTATATGAGCTAAATAATCATTTTGTATGGGAGCTGCCACGCCCACTGGTATGATCCCGCCCAATTTTCTCATGACTATTCATAATATAATCAATGTGCACAAATTTCTAAGACTCTGGCTATTATAGAACTGTAGATATATGATATTAAATATTTACTTTGTATGGGAGCTGACACGCCCACTGGTCCGATCACGCCCATTTTTCCCATGACTATTCACATTAACAAATAATTAACGTGCACAAATTTCTAAGTCTATGGCTATTATATTACTGTAGATATATGATATTAAATATTTACTTTGTATGGGAGGTGACACGCCCACTGGTCCGATCACGCCCATTTTTCCCATGACTATTCACATTAACAAATAATCAACGTGCACAAATTCTAAGACTCTGGCTATTATAGAACTGTAGATATATGATATTAAATATTTACTTTGTATGGGAGCTGACACGCCCACTGGTCCGATCACGCCCATTTTTAGATGTTGGCCGATTCTCAGACCTACTCAATATGCTCAGAAAAATTTCATGAGAATCGGTCAAGCCGTTTCGGAGGAGTAAGGGAACGAACATTGTGACACGAGAATTTTATGTATAAGATATATGTATATATTTTATAAATTTTATAATTATCACAAAAGACAAAAAAAAAGCAAAAAAGCAAAGCTACAGTAAAAAAGCTAATTTGTTGTCTTTGATAATTATCAGGCACCGGAAGTTCATGCAAATGCATGTTTTTTTCTTTAAGTCTGAGAAAGAAAGAAAACGAAATATCTCTGTGAATCAAAAAATTTTTCTTTATTTTTTTTGGTAAAATAATCAGTTTCAATTTTATTTTATATTTAGCCAACGAACACAAAAATTAAATAGGATCCAAGCTGCTTAAGGCCTATTCAGTATTCTCTTAAATTTTAAATGCAAGTTGGAAGTATGAAAGCAATTTTTTAGTGGTCTTGATTTAAATTTTAAATGAGTTTTTTTCAATTGGTAAATTGTGCAAAACGTATGCAGATAGTATATTAAACAAAACAAACTAACTTTACAATTTAATTAAAATTATTTAAAAACATTAAAAACGTGAATTTAATGTGCCTCTTTTTCACGTTTTTTGTTATTTTTCTTCGAAACTTTATATTTTTGGTTTTTCAAAATTTTTAAATGTATATTTTTAAAACTTTTAGTGCATATTTTATGCTTTTTTATGCATATTGTAGTGCATGAAGTTACTGTACCTGATAATTATATATAAACATTTATATATAAAAAGAGACGAAAGTTCGACTTTGCGATATTCACAAGAGCGCCCCTATTGCTTAATGTCTAAAAGCTACATGTGCCAAGTTTTAACTAAATTCATTATCATTTAGAGCAAATTTCTCAAATCTGAGCCTAATCTGAAGATTAGGAATCTGCAATCGAAATTAAAAAAGATTTAATTATTCGCCATTTTCAAAGATTCAAAAAATCGATTTTTTTGTGGTATTTTTCTAACACAATTATAGAACAAGTACTACGCTGAAACTTCAATTTCGACCTGCGACCTCTAAAAAAAACTTTTTGGGATTTTTTTGCAGGGTGTGGACTCTCGCGAATTCCAACTTTTTTCTCTTTTTTTTTTGGACTTCCTTAATGAACATATATGACAGAAGGAAGAAAATATTATATTACTTTTACATATAATTGTATATGGCATCACTTAGTAGTCCAATTGATATCACATCTAATTTTCCAATCTATCAACGTATATTTAAATTTTCATTATTATTTGGAATATGATACAAAATAGTAGTGCGGATTTACAAAGCATTTTATAAAGTTATATCAAATTATATATAACTACATCATATTAGAAAAACCCATTTTTCGCATCAAATTATATCAGATGAAATTCCATGCGATCTCATGAAATACGAAGATTATCTATGCCATTTTTCGGATAAGCTATGATATGATGCGATAATGCATTATATATATGACTATATACGATTTTATATACTTAATATCGGAACTTTTTCATCGGGATGTTGAATTACATTATAGTCTCAGAACTCCTTCAATTAGTTCTAACATTGTACCCGGTATTTTTAATGTTTGAACACATACAAATATACAAGTACGTATGTTGTTTTATTTTTCATCCATACATTGTTATTTTTGGTCGATTATGATGATGCTGATGATGATGATGAAGATGACTAAGGCTCTGTGGTCTGGTATGTGGTTTTATATTTTGGTTGACTATAATCGAGTTTGCCATATCCTTTATTCACAAATACATACTTACTATATGAAAATAAAAGGATACACATACAAACGGTCTCTCATTCATAGAAAAGAATGAATGAACGAACGTGAAATGCATTTTAAAATAATGCATAAAATTTAAGTCACAGTAAAAAAAGAGGATAATCCATTGATGACAAAAATATTCAATATTAAATAATGCCTACATAAAAAGATTGCATTCCATGGTTTGCAACATAGGTCAATTTTATTTTGAGTGGCTTATAAAAAAGTATAAGTTAAATAAATTGAAATTTTAATATTTTTAAAGGACTTAAAACAAAAAATATACATTGCAAGTAAGAGTGACAAAAAAAGAAAAGTGGTCACTTGGCGCAACTGTACCTAAGAGCATGGCACTTGAAAAAAAGCGAGGAAAATTGATATGAGGGTTCCTAATCTGGCGTAGACACACTCTCGGATGGGATTTTTGAAATGTCCTACTGTGAGGGGAAAAGGGAAAAATTCACATCCTTGATGGCCTCGTCCAACCATTAAAGCGAGGACCTTAAAATTTGGTATGTGGGTTCCTTATTCAGAGCAAACAAACTTTCACGAAATTTTTGTTAATATCTACTGGGAGTGGCGTAAAAGAAAATTCTTCTTATGGACATCTAAAATGTATTGAAAATGCATTTAAATGTTTTTCAATTAGCCTGATATTAAAAAATATTGCCTAATGTCGCATATCGAAAATTATCAAATTCGGTCCATGCTTTCAAAATAGTGTAAAAAAACCGACAAATTTAGAAAGCCGGATTTCGGTTTGTTTGAAAAATCAGATTATAAAAACCCGATTTCGGTTTTTATTAAAAACCCTGTTAAACCCGATTTCAATTTTTTTTGTTACAAATTAATAGTTAGCTCTGTTGACCTTAAAAGATTAAATTTTCCAAATTCAAACTTTAAGAACTTCAGAAATAGGCATCGTATTGGAGTAAAATTAAATTTTGGTGGATAGGTCTTTTAAGTTCCTTTCATTTGATATCAATCTTGCTCTTGACACTTTTGGCGAATTATTGAAAGAAAATAATAAAAAAGTTGAAACAAATTTTTTAATTTTCTTCCAGTTTACATTAGATTTGGCCAGCAAGTATGGAAATTTAACTAAAATAAAGAGGGCCTGACAACTCGAAATTCATACCGACTTTGGTCTTAAACGACAAACTATTAAGACACATCAATCATGTGAAAAATAGATTGATCCGACTTATACCTCTTGAGTTATAGGCGCTCAAAGTTAACAATTTTCGTTCAGTGGAATCGTTAAAACTATTTTTCGAAAGTACCTTTGATTATATTAATTTATTATTTTATATATATATTTTATATTATATTTGCCTCGTTGTTGTAGTATAAGTTGCTTTTTTTCATATTTGATTTTCAATTTATTCAATAATAAAAATTTAAAAACAAATTTTATATTAAAAATTTTCTTAAAGATCATTTAAAATAATTTTTTAAAACCTGTAACTCTGCTTGAAATAATAAGTAACTACGAGTATATTCAATTGAATAAAATTCATTGAAAAATAGATTTTCATTACAAAACAATAAAAAAATCCAATTCAAACAACTGTGTGTGTAAACCAAAAATGCTTCAAAGGTGTACTACATTATTAAGTATATGACGAACTTCAAAAATTCTCGACACTTTGAGGTAAAATATTTAAAATTTGTTTTTCTGAATGACTTGAACAACCTTTTGTGTATATTTTAGCCGATATTTCAGCATGCTAAATCCATTCGCTTTAATCGTTAATCTTTAACGGTGCTAAAACTATAAATATTTCAAGCAATATCAAGCAAATTAAAAATTTTAAAATTACAGTTTTTGCTTGGATTTAATTAAAGCTACATAAATTTATAGATCTCATTGTTTTTATCACATTTCAAAATATATATTACTCTACCAAAAAAAAAAACACACTCAAAAAAATTTTTTGTTTATATATTAGAACTTAAAAACACGCATTTGTTGCCGGTTTAATGATATTATGCTGGACTAAGGGTTACTTTTTTGCAGGTAATCATATAAAATACTTTTACATTCGAAAAATTAAAATTTTTATAAAAGGATGCTTTTTGAGGTTTTGAAAATTTTGTTTGCTCCAAAAAATTTAAAGTCCCTAAAATTTTTGATGCCTTATCGATTATAGTATCAAGCTCATTAAAAACTTGTATTTGATGTACGTTTTGGTGTAATTTATACAGCGCTATAGTTGTCACAAAACGAAATATGTTTGGAAATAACTACAGCTGTACTCGCTAGGAATAAAAAAAAAAAAACAAATTTTTTTTTGAACTTTATCAGTTATGTGCGTCGTGAAGATTCACTCTAGATACCTACATATATTCTCAAGATATGTTTTTTATAAAATAAATACGAAAAGCAATTAAATTTCGCAAAATTTTTAAAAAGTTTATATAATTTTTGCGTTTTGAAATTTTTAAGTGACTTTTTGACTCGGAGGTGTAGTTTATTAAGATACTCAGTTCACACAAATATAATTGTGAATGTCAACGTAAAAAACAAACATTTTCAAAAAATTCACGCCAATTCCATTTAAGTTTATGGTGTCCGTATCCCGTTATTGGTGCGCTGACATCAACTTGGTATACCTAAAATCTTCCAGGTTGAAAGTTAAAAACTATGAGAAAGAAAATTAAATTAATGAAAAAGTCTTTTAAGTTTCAAGTAAATTTTTCCATTTTCCAACTTTTTAAATGGCCATCAATTCTTTAGGTGAAGGCTCTTCAACGTGAAACTTTGCATATCATATCTTTTAAGTAGTCTTCGAAACCCTGTTCAACGTTTATCTCAATTCAAGAAATCTTGAGAAATAAGAGCCATATATAGTCGGTTTCTGCAGGTCGCGAGAATTTTTATTCAATTGCAATTAAACTAGAAACTATTGAATGCGTGAGTCAATTTTTACATTTAAATTTTAATTGTTTTTTTTTGATAAAATTTTATTTCGCGAATGTTCTAGATTTAAGGAATTCACTAGTGATTACTCGGGAGTGTGAGTAAAATCTGAATTAAAAAGAAAATTTAAGTTTTCAAAAAAATACAAGAACAAACTAAAAACCTATTTTAAATCACGTTTAACATCAATTGTTAGCAACTATTTATCAGCTTCTGCTATTTGGATTGAATTTTTTTTTTGTTTTCTGATGAACACCTATTTTTTTCAATGAATTATATTTACTTGAATACACTTGTTATTTTAAACATAGTTAAAGATTATTAAAAAACATTTTGAGTTGATATTTAGGAAAAGAAAGTGTTTAGTTTTCCATTCTTTTTAAATTTTTTAGTATTCGGAATGCTGCGTCAGTTTTCTGAATTTTATAAATCTAAAATCAGATATGATAACTAGAACTAAAACTACAATAACAAGCCAAATTATATGAATAAGAATTTGATATAAAACAAAGGTACTTTCGAAAAATTCTTAACGATCAAATAACACTGCCTGACATCAAAAATCATCAATATTTTATATTTCGGGAATGCTGATTTCAATGGAGTACTTTATTTTTCTATGTGTGGTGTAGGTTTTCGCAAAATCTTTTTCGCAATACATCTTCATGATTTTTTTTGTATACAAAACTTTGTAAATGCAATAAATCTGATTTCTTTCTGTTGAAATCTAATTACATATTATATTCCTAAAGCTATAAATAAAACTTGCTGTTGAGGGTTTTTTTTTCTAATTGTTAGGGTTTTCGCGAATTCTATCGCTAAATAATTAATTGAGCTAATCAAATGTTCACGCAGTGAAACGAGTAATTGAATTGATTAGTAAGAAACAAGTTATTTTATCAACTCGTTTTTGATGCAAAGTTAGCGGGTTGTCAAAAATTTTGCATGTCAGCATAGTTTCCAGGATAATATTTATGTACGGCTAAACAAACATATTAACAAAATGTTTGCCATGCTTACCTCAAATTTAGTAGAATGCAAATAACAGTTTATTTTGTTAAAATCAACAGAGATTTTTGCTAAAAAATTGTAGATTGCTGATTTCATGAGGCAGACTTTTATTCGCATTAAAAAAAAAAAACTTTTATATTTTTTAAAGATTTTTTTGTTTACTAATATTTTTTTAACTTTTTTTTTGCTGATTTTAGCAAATTATTTTGTTACTTTCAATTAACTTAAATTTGGCTCAAATATAACTAAATATTTTCGAATTCAACAAATTTATTTTTGCTATTCTTATATTACTAATATTTATTTAAAAAAATCTGCTAATTTTAGCAGTTTTTTCTGCAATCTCATTTTTAACTAATTTGTAGTTGTTTTTTTTTGCTATTTTTACTGGTTTATTTCTATGAGTGTAGAAAAGTTCCATTTTGTGACAAATATACAAAAAAAAATTCATATATAATTTTTTTTGTTGATTTTTTGCACATATACTTTTCAAAAGTACGAGGGCGGATCAATAAGTCCGTGACTTTTTGAATGAAACACAGTTTTTTTGCAAAAAAAAAAAAATTAATTCTTCGACATAATCTCCTTTTAGCACAATACACTTGTCCTACGTTCTTCTCCAATTTTTGTATCCCTTCCAAAAAATAGGATTTTTCGAGGTCCATAAAATATTCATTTCTTGGCCAATGGGGCCGTTTTTTTTAAATCCTCGTTTAATCGGTCCAAAAATTTGGCATAATATTCGCCGTTTATTGTTTTTCCCTTTTGAAGGTAATCGATGTGGATTATTCCGCGTGCATCCCAAAAAACCGTTATCATCACCTTATTGGCCGACAAACTTACCTTGGCCTTCTTCGGAGCCGGAGCCGAAACCCATTGTTTAGACTGCAGCTTGGTCTCCGGAGTGCTGTAATGGATCCATGTTTCTTCCACAGTTACAAAACGCCGCAAAAACTCATTCGAATTGGCGGTTAAACAACTCCCAACAATCCTTTGAAGTTGCCACATGATTGCGTTTATGTGCAATTAAGAGCAAACGCGGCACCCATCTTGCAGACAGCTTTCTTAAACCCAAATGATCATTTAAAATCGAAACCACACTGTCATATGAAATGCCTATGGTATCAACAATCTCACGCACTTTTACTCTTCGATCGGCCAACACCATATCCTGGCTTTTTCGACATTTTCATGTGTATTGACCTCAATTGGCCGTCCAGAACGTTCAGCGTCATTTGTACTTGTGCGACCACAACGAAAGTCAGTAAACCACTTTTTTACCATTGAAATCGATCAGGCAGAGTACCCATAGTATTTATCAAGCTTTTCCTTGTTTTGATTGACGGTTTTTTTTTCGCAAAAAATAATGTTTAATGAGCACTCGAAATTCACTTTTTTCCATTTTTAAAAAAATTCACGATGTTGTATGTTTTGAACAGCTGTTAAAACGCAAAGTAAATGACAGAACTTGCTCAAAATTAGACAGTAGTCTATTAACAGGTGGTACTTGATGGGAGCAGTGTTGCATTTCATATAACCACGAGGGAAGTCACGGACTTATTGGTCCGCCCTCGTATTCCACATATCATTAGTTAGACTCTGGGTTCGACTCCAAAAGCTATGCTGCCATATAATAATTTTTTTTAGTAGGATTAGTTAGTGGGCTCGTCCCCATAACGTGGAGCCCGTGTACACACCGATCCTTAGCGGATTTTAGAATGATAAGTAAGAAAAATGGCATGAAATACTCCATAAAATCAGCTACAGATTAAATCATAATAATAATAATAACAAGAAATGGTGTAAAAATTTAAATATCACAAACAAAAACATTCATCAACAAAATTTGATGCAACAACAAGCAACTATTAATTAAGGAGTCTAATTGTATCTCGCTTTATCATGTTAACATCAAGATTAAAATCAACGACATTTTGAAACATGTTGTAGTCACTGCAAATTCTACGAAAAGGATATGAATTGGCATAATTTGTGTGATAATACTCTTGAGTAGTGATTTATATGGTTTTGTAAAAACAAAGCGCATGAGAAAAAAAATTCAAACATTTTTTGCATCATCATTTATATTCCGCAAAAATCCAAAAAAAGAGGAAATGCTGAACTGCCCTAGTACACATGGCTTCTTTTTGTTTCATAGCTTACATCAAATATGACATTATTATATTTTTGCTACTAAAATGTAATAAATATTAGTTTTCGACAAGTCTGGTCGAAATTACTGCATAAAATACCACCAGCTATTATATTATCAGCCTTTACTACTTACACTTGTACACATAATGATAAAACTAATCACAATGGATTATATTATTTGCATACAAGCAAAAATTTATAAAATACACAGAAAATTACATGTCACATAAAAATTTAAGCATAAAATCAATGAAATTTTACTCATTGAAACTTTTCATTAAATCTGTAATTTTGATCAAATGTTGTGAAATGCTAATTCAAATTTATAGTCAAAAAAGCTTAATCGTATTTACTATTTCAATTGAGGGTCTTTTGTTTAGCCCCTTACCCAAGGGAAAATATTTAATTTTTGAACTAATGTTTCACTAATATTTTACTAATGTTTTACTAATTTATTTTGCTAAACAAATTGTGTTGATTAGCACATCAATAGTGTGAACGACAACCAGACTGAAAGATATACTCAGAATGAATTAGATGTCGCGACATGTCACGATGTAGTAGTGACGAGGAAAATTATACTAAAAAGTACAACTCTAGTAAGACATAATATAAAAAAAATCAACCATGGAAGATTTTGTATCTGTTTTCCATACATAAACAAAATTGTGGATTAAAACAACTGAAATTTGGCGTCGTCACCGGCTTGTGAAAGTAATTGTCTATTAATTAAATAAAAGACAAAATAAAATATTTAAATTTAATAAGATTTGTAAACTAAATGTTTATATATGTTAATAATCTTGTGTGGTCAAATTGCAAACAAATATGCAATAGGTAGACAGACTAAAGCGAAAGATAAAGACATACATCTAAGGTAGATTTTTCTATTTCCTTTTTCTTATTGCAAAAAAGGGTTGTATATGTTATATTTGTTATTTTTTCGTTTCGTTTCTATAATTCTCTTCGGCATTTGCTTTCCTTTAAAAGATAGCATCATTTAGACAATATATGATGTAAGTAGTTCAAAGATAATTTCGCTTATGTATAATTATTTCTATTGTTTTTATTAATTCATATCGTTAATTTGGGAGTATGAACATTTATATATTTTGTAACGTATTGTAAATTATTTTAAAAAGAATCACAAAAAACACGTTTTATGATTTCAGCAAATAAATTAACTAAAGTATAATTTTTCTACAAATTTTTTGAGTTTTTTTCAGTCTATTAATATTCAGCAAAAATTTTATTAATTTTTAGCAAGGGTTTTCTAATTTCTAATCTACTAAGTGTTAGCAAAGCTTTGCTGAACCTACCAATTTTGTTGGTGAAAATGAACGAGCTGATTTTGCTGACATTAGCAATTTTTTTTTGCAAGCACCCTCCTGACTAAAATTTTTCTGACTCAGCAAAATTTTTTGCTGAATTTATTAACTTTTTATTTAAAAATAAAGTAAAAAATTTTTTTTTAAGAGAAGCAACTCTCACGAAATTCTTTCTATTTATTAGTGTGTCGAATTCTTCGGAAAGGGGATAGAGATAGATGAAAGTTGTTGGAAGATGAAGGGCTTCAAACATGGAAAAACGATAATTGTGCGAGATGATAAGTCTTAGAACAGTTATTGCTCGCCACTTGGTGGAGCGTTGGCGAAATTATTGAAGATTTTTTAGTTCTTTATTTTACTTCGGTGGGGTTAACTTATATGGGAACACCGAAGATGGACGCTGCGATACGATTGAGGAATAGAAAACTCATACATAATTGTTTTCTAAATTGATTGTGTCGTCACGGGGAATCGAACCTGGGGCCATCTGTGTAACAGTCCAACGCGCTAACCATTATCTTCTAAACGGTTTGTTTGATTTATTCTACTTTTGTTGTTAGTTTAGGGCTGCACGAAATGTGCACTGGGCCGCATGTAATTCATTAGTGAGGTAAACTGTAAAAAACTAAAGGATGTATGTTTTATTTTTTGTTCGCATTCTAATTTTTAGGTATTTTCATATAGTGCTTTGAAAAGAGAACAAAAGTATTAAAAAAAATCTACTTATAAAATCTATGAAAATACAAGTAAAATTGTAACATATACACTAATTCCACTAGAAAATTTTCTAGTGCAATTTTTTTCTACTTCTGCTTAATATTTATAAATCAAAATTTGTACACAGGTACATGTGGTAAATATTTGTAGAATAAAAAAAAAGAAATCAATCAAAACTCAATTTTTAGGACATTTCCCACGTTTTTTACTTCTCCTGAACACTTTTTTTTTTTTGTATTTTATACTCTTGTTTGATCAAGGCTATCATTTTTTGAAAATGATCCAGCTCACGGGATCTCAATGACAGACTTGATATATTTGGGGAATTACCATAAAACAAACCGGGGTACATTTTGAGTAATGGACAAAAAACACTTTTTTTCCATATAAGTTGAGTCGGTCTAATGCTCTTGCGTATGAGTTATTTCTGGGTCTACTGAAAATTCAAATTTATTTAATTTTTATATAAATTTAACAGATATTGAAAATTTTTGTTATTATTAAATAATATGGATGCATTATTATAAAATTTTGCAAAAATGGTTTAGAATTCGTTTAAGTACACTAATAAAAATAAAAAAATAAATAAATATTGTCAAATTGACATTGATACGGCCAACTTTTTCCTGTAGCGAGGCTGATGTCTACGAAAGCCCCATAAACGCTTTGATCAAAAAATACACAGTAAAACACTAAAAATGCAACGGATATGCGACTTAGCAATAGTGATAGGAATAGGAAGTAGATCACGAATGTGAACACCAAATCCGCTTTTTAAAAGCGGATTACTTTAAACCTGTAAATATCAACTACATGCAAATCAAAAATACTCCATAGGTATACTACCAAAAGCTTACATTAATATTCTTTTTAAATTTTTTTTTTTAATTGTAACTGCTATTTTTTCCACGTTTAATAGTGGGGATTGTTCCAGAAAAAAGATTCCGTTTCTGAGAAATCCAAGTATTTTGAACAAAAAATGTAAGTTATACACTCAGGGAACTTTAAAAATATGTAGTTATTAGGGTTGTAATACAGTTTCTTTATGTTTAATGTAAATGTCAGTCATTTGTAGCATTAATTAAAATATTTACTAACCTTGTAGTTCATTTAAAAAAAAAACAACCCACATCAAATGACTGTTTTATGATTTTACATTCATTTTTTACAGTTGTTTTTTGTTATTTAAAAAAATAAATGCTTGTTTATTTTTTACTACCATGTGGTTCATTTTTACTACAATTGTTAGTAATTTGATGAACATTGAAAAACAAATGACACTGTTAGTTGAATTTACTGTAATGTAAGTCGTCCTTTCTTTAAGTGAAATTTCATTTGTTTTCAACTACAATTGCAGTGGTCTTACCTACATAGTATTCTAAGTGTAGAAGTCGTTTCAAAAATTGTACTTTATTCGATTAATTTGAAAGAATTCAGCACTTGTGCAAAAATGTATTAGGTACTGCTATTTTATTGCACTCCACTGTAAAATATACTAGTGTAGGATATAAAAAATAAAACACAAATATTTAAGTATGTGTTTGTGTGTGAATATGTGTTGTAAATTGCATGATTTGCATAATATTATACTTGCATACTTTGCACCAAACATAAATATGGGAAAAAGTATAAACACAGAGATAACAGCTTATGTTTTAGCACGTTTTCAACAAAAAAAAATGTACACAAAAACGAAAACTAGAAGTTTTACAAAAAACCGAAAATAGGTATTTTTCATTTCCATATATTCATACTATAATAGCAAAATAATGTCAAAGCAATTTTTAGTCAAATAGTCTTATGAAAACAATGTATTTATCGACATTATGATGTCATAAACAAATTTTTTATAAATTTTATTTCAAATAGTTTCTATGTATTGAAAACATATTAAATAAAAGTATAATCCATACACTTAGAATACTATGTAGGTAGAGACCACTGCAAATGTAGTTAGAAAACAAATGAAATTTCATTTAAAGAAAGGACGATTTACATTTTAGTGAATTCAACTAACATTGTCATTTGTCTTTTAATGTTCAAAAATGACTAACAATGGTAGTAAAAATGAACCACGTGTTAGTAAAAAATAAGCAAACATTTATATTTTTTTATTTTTTTAAATATCAAAAACCAACTGTAAAAAATGAATGTAAAATCATAAAACAGTCATTTGATGTGGTTTGTTTTTTCAATGAACCACAACGTTAGTTATAAATTTAATTTGTTACACATATTTTTAAAGCAGAAGTTCCGTGATTGTAGACAACATTTTTTATATATTTTTTATTATTGAAAAACTTTCGTCCTTAGACGACTCACGAATAAAAGTTTCTTTTGTCTACCCCCCTAAAAATGGACCTTGGTATATTTTATGTTGATTCCCAGAATATTTCGTGTCTAGCATTGATATCCCGTGAGCTGGACCGTTTTTGAATAAGATATATTTTTTTTAATATATATTTTTCGGTTCATCTCACAGGATCTTATGCTACACACGAAATATTTGTGGAATTATCATAAAACAAACAAAGAACAAAGGTATATTTTGAGGGGTGGACAAAAAATACTTTTTTCCAATCATGGTGAGCCTGTCTAATGTTTATATTGATAATTTAAGTATTCATCATCTCTTAAAATTGAGATAAAATTTTTTTTTATTTAAAACTAGAATTAGAAAAATTTTAAAATACTGTGATTTCCATAGTTGATGTGATAAATATATTATGTCATTTTGATCTATTACTAATTGACAGTCCGCATTGGGATGCATCACAAATATTTTGGAAATATTTCAGGCATTTCTTACTGGCTGATCGTAATTTCAAGTTTAATCAGGTGATGAGCTATTACACTCCAAAGTAGGACGTCTCGGGTATTAAAAAATTGGGAGATCATGCCAATTTTATATTTAACAACCGATTTTAAAAAATTAAACATTTCTGAAATCAGCTTATAATTTTCAACAGTAAATAGTCATCTCTTAAAGTACATACGTTATCCGCGTTTGAAAATCAAAATTTTGAATTTTTGCAATAACCTGGACCGGGTTTTTGCCAACGGAAAAGGTAAATCAAATCCGATTGCTTTGAAAAGTGTTAGTGATATTAAAAAAAAACCCCCCAGGCAGAAAAGTACAATCAGCACAGAGTTGGCAAAGTGTCGGCGACGGTCGGTTATGAGTTGGCTGAACATAGGATTGACAATCTTATAGTAAAAACAGAATAATAACCAACTATTTAATATAATTTTCATACTAGTGCGCCCCGGTAGGCTAGTTGGTAGCGTGCTGGCTTATCAGTGCGGTGGTCGTGGGTTCGATTCCCACCAGAGGCACTGGTCTGTTTTCGCTACAACGCGCCGAAAGACATAGTAGCTAGTGCTCGGTTAGGGTAATAGTATATAATTTGTAATTATATGATTATTAATTAATAAAAAAAAAATAAAAAAAATGTTCATAAGACGCAACTATATATAGTAGTCTTTCAGAAAAAATAAAAACACTATATGTATTCCTGAAGAAACTTTTAATCTGAAGGCAAATGAGTATTGCTACCTTTTTGACCAAAAAATAACTAAAATCAAGGTTTTTAATATACAATTTTAGAGGCATTTTATTTAAAGCGTAAACAAGATATTGCATTGAAGTTTTTATTTTTGTTTAATTAAGTTACCTGTTTTTAAAAACCGGTCCAGGTTATTGCAAAAATGTAAAACTTTGATTTTCAAATGCGGATAACTTATGCACATTAACTTATGCACACAAAAATTGGTTGATATATAAAATTTGAAAGCTCTCAAAATTTTTGAATGCCCGAGGTGACCTCTTTTGGAATCCTGATGGATCTAGTGGGCCCTTTTTTAAAACTTAAACTTTAAATTATGTTGATTTTGGCTGTGTGAGGAGGTTGCATGGCAATCCGATAAGCCAGTAAGAAATGCCTGAATTATTTCCAAAATATTTGTAAAGCAACCCATTGTGCAGTTTGATAGATAGCTTAGAAGCATATGTATTTGATATAAATCGATTTTATGTTGAGATATTTTATTTAAAACAAGTATAAAAATATTCGATTAGATTTTGCTAATGCAAAGTTATACAAAATTACATTCAAAATAGAGATAGTAAGATTTTTTTTATTTTGTTATGTGACATATAAATAGAGAATAAATGATGTAAATACTGTCCAAAAAAAAACAAACTTTTCCAATTATTTTGTTCATACTAAGGTATTTTATTGTTTGTTCATAACATTTATTTCCAATTAACAAATACGTCCATGAACACGCTCAAATAAAAATGTTAGTAAAACAAATAAATAATATAACGTTTTTTGAATGTTTTACTTTTAAATTTTAAAAAATTAAAACCAAAAGTTTATTTTTCGATCTTATATCATAAATTATGATGTGAGCAAGATTATTCAAAATCAAGATCATTTGTTTTTTGTTAAACAAAAAACCGTGCAATGTTTATTTATTACTCAAAAAAGTTTTCTGTCCGCTAACTTAAAGCAGACTTTATCTACTGACAGGTCCTTACATGTGTGACGCGAAATGAAACATGTAAGGACCTGTCAGTAGATAAAGTCTGCTTTAAGTTAGCGGACAGAAAACTTTTTTGAGTAATACATAAAGGTGTTATGATACTTGCTATTTTTTCTATTGGATTTTTTTAGGATTGACTGAAAGAAACAACAAATGCGAGAAAGAACAAGAAATACTTTTTTGTTATTTCAAAATAAAATGTAAACAAAACAAACAATATTGCCCACGTTTTGTTCCCACAAAAACCGTCAAAAAAAGCTAAAAATCGCAAAAAAAAAAAAAAAGTTAAAACCCGCTACTTTCGATCAAAAACTAAAAAAGTTGGCAAAAACTTAATCTGGAAATGTCAATTTTAAGCTAAAAATTTTTATATTTTTTTTTGACAGTCTAAGATTATTTATTGACAGTCTAAGATTATTTATCGATAACTTTATTGTTGACATATCAAGATTTTTTATGGTATAATCATACTCTTCACACTTAGTCAGTTTTCCTATGCAAATATATTTGCACTGTTCTCCAATATAGAAAAAATACAAAAAATAGCAAGTATCATAACACCTTAAACATTGCACGGTTTTTTGTTTAACAAAAAACAAATGATCTTGAACTTGAATAATCATGCTCACATCATAATAACGTTTTATATTATAATTCTCTAATACCCTGTTGTTAGATGACGTTTTTCTTCACACAAACAAAAAAACAATAACAAAAAACATGCAATACAAAAACAAAATACATATAGTCACTCATTCGTATATCGGCAAACGTGTTATAAAAACAAGTTCTAAGTATTTGTACTAATTTTGGGTACATATTCATTTTTACAAATTACCAAGTTATTTACTAATTTTAGTTGCTGATTTTATATTATATTTTACTAATTTTTTCAGCAAAAATTACTAAAATAAATAAACAATTTAACAGACTTTGTACTTGCAGCAAAGTTTTTTTTTAAGTTGATCATTTTTATAATAAAAAAATGTAAAAAGAAAGTTTAAGGATAATAATAAATTTTAAATAAAAATATGTGCTAGCTTTTAGTAAAAAAAAATTGCTACTTTTAGCAAACTGATTTCCATTAAGGCTTTACTTAAATTTTATCTAATTGCAGAAATGTTTATTTATTTTTCCTCCTACTTCCCCTTTTCTAATAATTACAAACACAAAAATTATCTAAATGATTTACTGGCCTTAAAATAGTTAATTTTTCAAATGTTTTACTTTTAAATTTAAAAAAACTAAAGCCAAAAGTTTATTTTTTGATCTTTTATCATAAGGTATGATGTGAGCAAGATTATTCAAGTTCAAGATTATTTGGTGTTTGTTAAACAACCCAGCAAAACGTTGGTAATGGGTGCGATAAAGTAATACATTACCTTGTTATGTGTACTCCTTACCTGTATCATTATTTGCCAACAAGAAGTAATGAGTTACCGATAATTGAACACTCATGGATTACCTTTTAATGATACCTCAAAACATTTTACATTACTTCAAAACATAAAATAATGACTTACCGATCATAAATTACATAATGCATGAATTATAAACGTAAAGTAATTATTAATATATATTTTTGAAAATCTATTTATAGACACATTACTTTGTGATTTTTTGTTAGCATGAGGGTAAGGTGTATATTTTTGATATCACGAACGAAAACACGAAGCACAACAACTCATTAACATTTTAAGCAATAAAATATTATATGTATCGATAGCTCAGTTGGTAGAGTTCTCGCCTAACTAATTGTTAATTACCAGAGACCCCAGGTTCGAATCCCAGCATGACCACGTTATTTATTTAATAAAAAAAAAAGTTATTTATTTAATTAAAAAAAATATCTGTAAAAAAAATGTTTTATGCATTTTTTTTTTCTGAAAATCTATTTATAGACACATTACGTTTTCCCACCATGTAACCATATAAGTAACCAGTTACTTTACCCCCTACAAGGTAATAAGTCCACCCATTACTTTTAGGCTCATCGCCTGTAAAATTCATCAGTGAAGTGCAGCCCTATGTCGATACATTACTTTACCCATGATTTGGTAATGTGTGGTTTTGCTGGGAACAAACCGTGCAATGTTTATTTATTAATTAAAAAAGTTTTTCATCCGCTAATTTTGGGCAGACTTCCGTGTAAGGACCTGTCAGTAGATAAAGTCTGCTTTAAGTTAGCTGATGAAACACTATTTTAATTAATAAATAAACGTTGCAAGGTATTTTGATTACCAAAAAACAAATGATGTTGAACTTGAATAATCTTGCTCACATCATAGTTAATTTTTCTGAAAAATTACAGATTTGTTTCTTACTTTTAGAACATTTTTTATTTGAGTATAAGAAAAAAAAAAGTAATAAAATTAGGTAAACAAATATTATTTGAATAAATTTTTGATATAATGAAATATTTTGTGAATTAAAAATAAATAATAAAACTTATTCATATGCAACATATAAAAGGATTAATATTTTTATTAAAAAAATAAAAAGTATTGCATTTTTGAATTTTTTATTTATTAAATTTGCACATAACCTGCAAGAAATTGGTACGATTTTCCACATGACTACACCTTTTATGAAAAAGGCAAATGTTAATTTAACATGGTGTTGCCATACGTCAATACACTCAGGGAAAGAGCTTCATGATATTTATGAAAAAACTTCATAAATATGATGAAAAACTTTATTAATTTTCGTCCAATGTTACACTTCATAAATATGATGAAGCTGTTTCATAAAAGGGCAATATTTATAAATATGATGAAGTTTCATAAATTTTTATGAAATGCTGCATAAATGTTATTAATAGGATGAATTTCATGAATTTTTTTGAAAGTTTTATAAATTTTTATGAAATGTCTCATAAATTTTTACAAAATGTTTCATAAATTTAAAAAATTCCCACGTTTTAACCCATAAACATGAGATTGGGCAGTTAAAAATAAAATACGTGTGCCTTATTTTTGTTTCTTTATCACATAACTTAATTTCATTAAGACCGGAGAGAACCAATCGGTATACTACCCTGGTTAGTTGGCATAGGTTATTATTATTATTATTAAATATCAAAGAATATACGGGGTACGTTTTACATAAATATCATCTCGTTTTTAATAGGATTATTCGCTACGTTTTCAATTTAAAAAGGAGAGCTCATGTATCTCAACATACATTTAATTTTCTTGGATCGTCTTTTGAGTAGTATCAGGCTTTTGATATTTTTTTATAAGTCCATTGTTAATGGTTACCCTGCTTATATAGTTGATAAATTTCATTTTACTCGGTCGATAAGAAATCTCCAGTTAATTCCGCCTATAAGGCATTTGGATATTTTTGCAAAATCATTTCAGGTTCGGATACCTAGAATTTGGAATGCTTTGCCAAGGGAATTAAGAACATTTTCTTATACATTGCCTGTATACAAGTCCAAATTATTACATTTTGCAGGACTTCAACTTTTGGAGACTCTATAGGGTTTTTTTACAGTTTTGCAAGTCAGGATAAAAACGCTGAAAGTTATAATACATATTTTTATTTTTATGCAATTTGGAACAAATTTTTTATATTTTTTTTTTGTCAATAATTTTTTCTCGGCATTTATTATGATTCCGTTTTTAATAATTTAAATATTTTAAGTGGTCTCATATATTTATATTATATTTTATATGCTTTAATTTAGTAGAGAAGTTTTATTGTTTAGTAGCTTCAATTAGCCATATAAGGCCCTAAGGGCTCGGTTATGTAAATGAAGATTTAATAAAAAAAAAAAAAAAAAATAAAAATATCAAGTTTAATGAAATTTGAAAGACATTTATCTGAAAGGTGTGTCGAAAGTTTTTAAAACCTCCCAAATATGTTAAAATAATATCCAATTTCAAGCTAAAAAACTGTTCAAATCCAATTTTTCTCATTATTATGTCTTTTGCTGCCAAAAAAAAACGCTAATATTTTAAGACCTGAAATGTTTATACTGCACTCACAAAACGATTCGGTTAGAACAAGGTCATCTCAACCGAAAATTCGGTTGCTGCAACTGATTTATACGTCTGCAGCAACCGAATTAAATTCCAATTCGGTTAGGGTACCAGAATTATGTTATATCAATCGAATTTTGTAGCCATAGCAGAACCGGTTAAATGGATTTGCCTCATATATTACGGAAGACAAAAAATCATAATAGCTAACTTAACATAAGATTTATATTTAGGTTCAAAAACATCATTACTTCGATACTTGATGATTTTAATGTGTCTTTTATTTGCGTCATGACATTTTAATCTTGGACTCTTTGTTGAAAAGTTATGATATATTTTGTGAAATTTGTTTTGAATTTTTTGTCTCACTTAGCAATCATTCCCTTAATATTTTTGCTTGGCGTAAAAAATGACAAATTTGTATTTAGCAAAATGTAATAAATAATAATTGCAAATAAATATTTAATATAAATAAACAGCAATAAATTTGTATCGAATATAACAACAAGATAATAAAATACAGTAATTATTCGCAATAAAGGAATCGGTCACAGCGGTAAACTTTTTATAGAAGACAATTTATATGTGGCAATCGGTTGTGGTTCTTAAGACAATTTACTGCATTTATTTTTACAAGTTTTTGTTTATGTTTTTTTTTTTTTTATAAACACTTAAATTTTATTTTTGCATACTGATCATATACAATGTGTAATTATTTATTACTCATACGCGGTGATGTTTCATTATAAATAATATCACACACCTAGTTCAAAAGTGACTCAACTCAAAATTTTTAATTTTTCAGAAATTGAAAAAAAAATATTTGCAACTTTATACCAATTGAAACATAAAGAAAGACATAACTTTTTTTTAGCAACAATTAACAACAACAAAATGTACTGATATTTTTTTTAAAAGATAAACCTGTGTAATGTGCATAGTTTAAGCATATAAACCCGAAAAAAGCTAGTAATCGATCCAAGACAGTGATTAGAAATGCTAAGCGTATGGCTCATATGAATAAATTTAAAAATCTTGATACGAGCGGGGTGTGGAAGATGTTAAGATCCAATTGGTGTTTAAATACAGTTGACTCTGTAGATGATTTGAGTCCGGATGAATTAAACATGGAGTTTTCGCATAACAAATCAGTTGATTCATTCGACCCCTTTGATTCAAATTTAAATTTGTGTGTTAACGGTTTCTCATTTCGTAACATTGATTTTGAAGATATGCGTATTGCTCTTTCGAAAATCAAGTCTAATGCTTCCGGTTCTGATGATTTACCTCTAAAATTTATCAAATAATTTTTCCTTTTATTCATAGGCAACTTTTGTATCTAATAAATAATAATAATTTTACTAATTCCAAATTTCCTTCTGATTGGAAAATTGCTAAGGTAATCCCTATTAGGAAGAAGGATTCTTGTCACGAGTTTAGACCAATTTCGTTGGTTCCTGTCTTGTCTAAAATTGTTGAGCACGTTATTAAGGATAAGGTTATGATGTTTCTGTACGAAAATAACTTGCTTAATTTTTACAATCAGGTTTTCGTACAGAATATAGCACGACTTCGCTTTTAATTGGACTCACGGACTCTATTAGCCGTATAGTGGATAAGGATAATGTGGGACTGTTGTTATCTCTAGATTTGTCTAAAGCCTTTGATAGCATTAGTGATGCGATATTAATACATAAGCTATGCAATTATTTCGGTTTCTCTTATTCTTCTTGCAAATTAATTTTTTTCTGGACGACGTCAGATTGTTCATTGTAATGACTCGAATTTGGAGTGTTTAGATGTAACCAGTGGAGTACCACAGGGCTCAGTTATAGGGCCTTTACTATTTATGTTATATATGAACGACTTTTTTAACATACTTCATGTTTTGAGTGTGCTGCTTTTGTCTTTGCGGACGATATACAACTTCTTTTTTCGGGCCATAGCTATGCTTTTTAAACCACATAACTCTGAAGTGGATGTATCTATTACGATTAATGGCGAGCTTATTGAATTCGTTAAAGTTATGAGATGTCTAGTTGTTTTAATAGATAACAATCTAGAATTCGGTCGACATATAACTTGGTTAAGTTCCAAAATAAATTTTACCCTTCGTAGATTATATTCCCTAAATCTTTATTTGATATTTGATGTGCAAAAATTTTCAAAAAATTTTCAAAAATTCTCTAAACTGCAATACATTTTGTCATGTGAGTTTATGAAATATTCTTTAATAATTCCTTAATAATTCTTTTAAACTTTTTTCTTAAATTTTTGTAAGTTAAACTTGCTATATACAAACTGTTTTATATTGTTAGAAAATAGGATATTTAAGGTTTTATAGTTTTAAGTGACATAATGAAGTTGATTGTTAATGTTGGTCTACCAACTATATATGGCCCGAAGGGCTCGGTTGGTTTTTTGAAATAAATTAAATTAAATTAAAATTTTGAGTTGAGTCAGTTTTGAACTAGGTGTGCAATATAACGATTTGTCAATTTTCGTTCATTCTACCACCCTGTTTTATTACAAATGGAAGAAATCGATTTTTTTTTGAAAAGTCGGCTGAAAATGTACAATTTTGAAAATAACGTTTATTATTATTAAAAATTCACAAGAGTCGATGTTTTGAAAATAATTATTTTTTTATTTCATTTATTCATTTATTCATTTAATATACTAACAATTGTTCAGATATGCAATTCGGATATCCAAAATGAACCACGAATTTGATAAAAATGCCATAACGTCTTTTTTTTAATAAAACAAAGATTTTTTAAAATACCTAGCTTGGAGATGTAGATTGCTATTTTTATAATAGTTTTCATCAAAGTAAAAAAAAAAAAATTGTAAAAATTATAATTCCAGTTTGCGTTTGGAGTTACTCCTTTCCAGGACATTTTATAAAAAATTGCTTATTTAATCAAAATTTAACAAAATTTGCATGTTTTTAATAAAGTTTGTATTATTTCCGAAAAATGTCACTTACATTTTATTAGACAATAACCATCTTTACTTTTATTTAAAAAAATCTTTAACACTTATTGGCCTCTGGACAAAAAGACCCATGAAATTTAATTTTTTTTTAATTTGATAAAAAAAAATATGCACTTAATAAAAATAATTATTTTATGTAACGCTCTCAAATCTGCACCATTGATCAAAAAAATTAAAAACGCCATTGAAATCAGCATGCCCGATATATATATAATATATATAATTAATGGTGGGATCTCTATTAATTTTTTCTATGGCATGCCGTGTAATGGATGATTTTTATTAAAATACTATTAAACTTATAAAAATTACATCGTCGGCGTTGCCATATGGCAATTCTAAAAAATGTTTCAAAAACCACGATCTTTCACCAAAAAAATTTAAAAATCAGTTAACTTAAATATAAATCCCAATGAAATAACTTCCGATGAAATAACTTCCAAACCGAAAAAATTAAATAACTCCCAAAATAATTAAATAATTTCCAATAAATAAATAAATAAAATAAGTCCCAAAATATAACCCAAAAAAAATTAAACAACTCCCAAAAAATTCATCAACATCCCGACTCAAAAGATGAGTCTATTCGAAGTCATGCTAATTTTTGTCACAAAAGTGGTTAAAATAATGTCGCTTCATCAAAATTTTAATGAAATTTTAGAAATATGTGAAGTTTTTTCATTACCAGACAAAAAGTTTTAGTAAAAAAATGGAAATCCTTGTGACAATCAAAATTTTTCTTGCATATAGAACTTTTCATTAACGAAAAGGGACGGCTTTATTTAAATTGTTCCAGTAAAAAAAAATAGACACAGTGTTGAAAATGCGCTTTTGCACTTTTTTGTAAAAAAAAAATGTTTGAAACTTCTGTGTATGTATTTATTTCCTTTATGAAAAATTTTAACACAAAATCATGAGATTTTTTGTTCAAATTTTTCATAAAGAAATAAATACATACACAGAAGCTTCAATCATTTTTAACATAAAAGTGCTTTCTATGTATTTAACTTCTTTGAACTTCTATGTCTTTATTTCTTTATGAACATATTAACAACACATCGCGCTATTTTGAGTAAAAATTTTTCATAAAGAAATATATGCATAGAAGTTTTGAAAAGTGTTTGAGAGCGCTGTAGGCAAAAAAATTCTACCAAAATCACGCGAATTTTTGTTAAATTTTTTTTTTGTCTGCAGCGCTTTTTTTTAAAGTTTTATGTATTTATTTTTTTATGATAGTTTTTAAGAATGTAACATAAGCCAATCTTAAATTTTTAACAACACTATATTAAAAATGTTTACCACAATAGTTTTAAATCAACAATCGCCATTTAAAAAAAAAATCACTATGCGCCATGGTAGGCTAGTTGGTAGCATGCTTATCAGTGCTGCATGGGTTTTTTTTGTTCCCCGGCCACTAAGGGTTAAAGATTTTTGAACAAAAGTTAGTCTAATAAAATTTAAGTGATATTTTTCCAAAAAAATATGAATGGAGTTATTCTGTAAATTTCCTGGTCTGTCTTTTTTGACCAACAGTGTAAAAATTAACCATATATGGATAAAGTTACAATAAAAATTATTTTTATTAAGTGAGGATTTTTTTTATCAATTTTTTTTATTTATTAGAGGCTGTGCAAACTTTTAGTCATCTTTAACTATGGGTTAAAGATTTTTAGCTAAAAGTAAAGATAATTATTGCCTAATCAAATTTAAATTATATTTTTTCCGAAAATTATGCAAACTTTAATAAGAACATTCAAGTTTTGTTAAATTTTGGACAGAATAAGCCATTTTCATAAAATGCTCTTGAATGGTGTGGCTCCAAACACAAACTCGAATTATTATTTTTCCAATTTTGTTTTCTTTAATAACAACTATTATATTACAATAATAGCAACTGACATTTCGAAATTAGGCATTTTAAAAAAAATCTTTAAAATTAATTTCAAAAAAGACGTTTTTCATTTTTATTCATTAGATTCCAGTCTAAAGTGGGTTAATGATATCCGATGAAGTCAGAATTGCATATCTAAATAATTGTGAGTATATTAAATAAATAAAGGAAATAAAAATAAACTTTTTCGAAACTTCGAGTTTTGGGAATTTTTAATACTAATACACACTTTTCCGCAAATTGGTCTTTTCGGCCGACTTGCGGCACGGGTTAACGTTTTCCAAAAAAAAAAAATCGATTTTCTTCCATTTGGAACCATTTGTAATAAAACGGGAGTGTATAATGATAAATCTATCTTTAAGGGACATCCTAACGTATACGTATCATAAATATTTGTTTGCATTAAAAATGCTTTTAACAAAATATTTATTGAAATATCAAATTGTTGTCAGTTTGTTCTTTTTGTTAAGTTATTAATAAATATTCCTTAAATGCATTTTATTGCAAATACATTTAAATGGTAAACACTTATGAATACATACACAATAGGGTGTCCCGAATAAAAAAAAACAGGAATACTTCTCAATCGATGCGTTTTAAGGAGCTAAATATGGGAAAAATGAGTAAAAAATATTTGAAGTGGATCTTTAGTTCCCCACCAGTGACGGAATTCCAGTACGGAATTTTGACCAAAAAAAGTTGCAAATTGTTTTTTGAAAGAGGGCTCAAAACTTTCGTAATGTTTGTCTTATTACTGGAAAAATGTTTTTAAATATTCTGTAGAGTAATTTTGATCCACCAGGTAGTTTTAGTTTTAAGCAAGTAGAATACATGCACAATAGGGTGTCCCGAATAAAAAAACAGGAATACATCTCAATCGATGCGTTTTAAGGAGCTAAAAGTAAAATAAATAACCAAAAAATATTTGAAGTGGATCTTCAGTTCCCCACCAGTGATTGAAGTTATCGGTTGTACGGAATTTTGACTAAAAAAAAGTTGCAAATTGTTTTTTGAAAGAGGGCTCAAAACTTTCGTAATTTTTGTCTTATAACTGGAAAAATGTTTTTAAATATTCCGTAGAGTAATTTTGGTCCACCATGGAGTTTTAGTTTTAAAGCAAGTAGAATTTCTATACTTTGTATTTTTTTAATTTTGTACATGAACCAACTTAAAATTTTTGTAACTATGGACTAAATTGCCGTTAAAATTATGGAAAGTTTTTGAGTGGTTTTATGTACAAATTAAAAAAAAAAAAGAAACATACTGAATATCCACATCAAAAAAGGTTTAAATTATTTTTTCCCATACTCAGCACTTCAATATTCTTTGATCGAGTGATGTTCCTTCAGCCAATTCGAAAAGTGCCATATTTGGGACGCCCTAATGCACAACTTTTGTGTATTATTCTGTTATCATTCCATTAGCATAACAAATATTCAGCAATGTATACTAATACATGATAGAGATTTAGTTGTAAAATCAAAAATGTTACCATATATAAGAGAATTTGTACTAACATTTACAAATAAGTTTTGAATTTCGGTACAGAATTTATAATTGAGTGTATTAAACTAGGTTTTGAGAATAGTACACCTATTATGTTTTCCCCAAACAATATGAAATAAATTGTGTTCAATCAGAAATGTTTTTTTTTTTCTTAATCTTGAACATTTTCAAGGATTACACAAATTATTATCTAGAGACCAAACTAATATTCTGAGAAACCTACACACACAGTAAATACAAGTACTGTGTGTGTAGGTTTGTATGTATAGTTTGTATGTATGTGTGTATTTAAGCCAAAAATAAAGTAAAAACAAACATGAAGAAAACAAAAACTATATAGCACAGTGGGATATATCGCACAATTTTTGGAAATAATACGGCCATTTTTTACTTAGTGGTTTGGTTGCATTGAAATTTGGAACATGCATAAGCTGCGTATTATTGAGCTTTAGTTCTGAATTTGAACCTCACATAACCGTCAATGGGGCCCCGAAAATATGACCCCCACAAAGTAAAACACCTTTTGCATAAAATTAACATATTTGTAATCTGCTAGTAGAAGCCCTACAGGTGTGGGTTATCTCTTACACTTCCCGAGATATTTTCATTCGAAAATGTAAAATTGCAAATTTGGTCTAACCAGATTTTTCCAGTATATTAAGGTCGACCATGTCCATGTTTCTCAATTAAAATTTTATTCTTCTGGATAACGTCACAAATAACACTGCTTGGTATTTGGTCTATGGGATGGTCCATATATTATTTTAAATATAAATATCGTATGGTTTCTTTCAATTTCAAAAACATTAACATTAGGCAGGTCTTCTAATAAAAATTCGCATATAACTTCTAAACTCGAATATTCAAATTGAAGTTTAAATTTTTGCTCTACTTAACATTTTACTTACAATATTCTCAATTTAAATAGTTAATCACAATTTAGTTTATAGATCCTGCAAGTTCTAATGGAAAATTCCTATTATGTTTATAATTTTAAAAATTTCACAACAATAGACCACACTTTCTTGCAACGGAGATTTTAAATAGAAAAATTACAAATGAAAATTTAACTTTAATATTTTTTTAACTCAATTACATTTGAAATTATATAAATTTTTAATGGCATACTTTGTATAAATTTGTAATGGCATAATACTTAGAGTATTTTTAATAATTTTTTTATTCTTTTTTACATTTTTATTGATAATATCATTTTTGGGGTAGGGGGAGGGGGGAATTTCCCATCTCCCCCTCCCCCTTGAAACCACGCCTGCTAAGGATAATATGTAGGTAAAGACGACAGCAAATGTAGTTGAAAACAAATGAAATTTCACTTGAAGAAAGGACGATTAACATTTCATTAAATTCAACTAACATTTGTCATTTGTTTTGACTGTTCAAAAAACTACTAACAATTGTAATAAAAATTAACCACATAAGTTAGTAAAAAATAAACAAACGTTTACTTTTTTATTTTTTAAAATAACAAAACACAACTGTAAAAAATGAATGTAAAATCATAAAACAGTCGTTTGATGTGGTTTGTTTTTTTAAATGAACTACAAGGTTAGTAAAAAATTTAATTTGTTCTACAAATGATTGACATTTACATTAAAAATAAAGAAAATGTATTACAACCAAACAGCAAAATATTTTTAAAGCAGAAGTTCCCTGAGTGTAGTAATTAAATGTGCTAAAATTCCAGATCTTATTTAGCAAATTGTAAAAAATAATTTCATGTATGTTGGTCCCTATCCGGATTTCATTATTGCCGAAGAAAATCGTTAGGAGACAATGTTCTTAGAGATATTTAATCTAAAATTACAAACTCAATGAAATTTCTTGTTCTCGTCTAAAAGCGTGATTTACAATTTGAAATATCAAAGAAAAAAAACCGCACTATTATTTATAAAAAAATTCAAAACTTCAGATTCGATATAAAACCAAATTTTAGTATAATACCATATATTACTATACGTAACGTTGTATTAAGCGATATTAAATTATATATGAAATCATGCTAATTAATTAATACCATATGTTGTTATATATGCCACATCTACAGTAATATGAATCGATATATATTTAGATATTAAAATGTATGGAACCATATCAAACATTTTCGAAAAACCAAATCCAAGATAAAATTATATATTATCATATGCGCATTATATCCATATTAGCTATATAAAGCTATATGTTTTTATATAATATTATATTAAATATGATATGATTCTATTTGAACGTTTTTACTCGGGATTTGATTTAACTAAATAGATCGATAAAGGTTTTATTCTACTATGAGTTTTCTGAAGCAAATTATAATCGATTGAATTTTCAATTTCGATCAAAAGTGAAATTCATTACATACGAGAATATTTTTTTTTAACTGGAATTGATTTAGTACCTCTATTCGCAAAAAACTGAAACAAATTAGGAATTTCACATTTTGAATGGAAATATCTCGGGAAGCATCAGAGATAATACCAACATGTAGGAATGTTTTTTTGTAGGCCTCTACTAGCAGATTACAAATATGTTAATTTTTTGAAAAATCGGATAAGAAACAAAAACAGCAATCACTCAAAATTGTTTATGTAACAAATATGTCCCCTACTTTGTGGTTACATATTTTCAGCCGTGGGAAGTCTTTGAGGTTTAACGTCAAAAATTAAGCTTGAGATTACGTCACATATCACTCATTTACTTCAAGAACGTCACAACTCAAAAAACATAATTTTGAGTTAATGACGCAGAATTATTCATTATATTACGTATCATATTGTGTTATCTTGTATACTTTGTGATATTTTGTATACTCACCTCTTGAGAGAAATTTTTCGTTATATTTTTCTTCAAGGTGGGAGTAAATTGAAAAGTTTAAACTCGTTTTCTACAAATCAAATTTATTGAGTTATGACGTTATTGAAGTATCAAACATTTTCGAAAAATCAAATCCAAGATAAAATTATATATTATCATAAGCGCATTATATCCATATTTAGCTATATAAAGCTATATGTTTTTATATAATATTATATTAAATATGATATGATTCTATTTGAACGTTTTTACTCGGGATTTGATTTAACTAAATAGATCGATAAAGGTTTTATTCTACTATGAGTTTTTCTGAAGCAAATTATAATCGATTGAATTTTCAATTTCGATCAAAAGTGAAATTCATTACATACGAGAATATTTTTTTTTAACTGGAATTGATTTAGTACCTCTATTCGCAAAAAACTGAAACAAATTAGGAATTTCACATTTTTGAATGGAAATATCTCGGGAAGCATCAGAGATAATACCAACATGTAGGAATGTTTTTTTGTAGGCCTCTACTAGCAGATTACAAATATGTTAATTTTTTAAAAATCGGATAAGAAACAAAAACAGCAATCACTCAAAATTGTTTATGTAAAAAATATGTCCCCTACTTTGTGGTTACATATTTTCAGCCGTGGGAAGTCTTTGAGGTTTAACGTCAAAAATTAAGCTTGAGATTACGTCACATATCGCTCATTTACTTCAAGAACGTCACAACTCAAAAAACAGAATTTTTGAGTTAATGACGCAGAATTATTCGTTATATTACGTATCACATTGTGTAATCTTGTATACTTGTGATATCTTGTATACTCCCTCTTGAGAGAAATTTTTCGTTATATTTTTCTTCAAGGGGGGGGGGGGGGGGGGTAAATTGAAAACTTCAAACTCGTTTTCTACAAAATCAAATTTATTGAGTTATGTCGTTATTGAAGTAAATGAGCGATATGACTTTTAAAAATTACATTGCAATCGGACTACTAAATAAGAAATGGTCAAATTATTTTCAGACTTTTCGTGATATATCCTACTGTGTGTGTAGGTAGGGTCATACACTGAATGATGTTGTTAATTTCATTTCAACAAAATAACAAAAAGTTCAAGGTTTTAACTTTTTTCTGTTTATTTGGATTTGTTGTTTCTAAACTAAAAATGTTCATATATGAACATAAATATTATGTGAAGATATAAATTATTATGTGATTATTTTTAAAATCATGTTATAAAAAACATGGTACCCCAAATTCTATGGAAAAACACTATTATCATGCTGTTCTTTTATAAATCGACTCAAATACATAAATTCAATATTTTTTAATTAAAACGTTTGTTAAAAATATATCGAAAATTTACTTAATTCAATTATTTTATTTTTTTTTTGTTTTAACTTTCATCACAATTTAATTTCTTTGTTTTTATATTAAAAAATAATTGAAAACACAAGAAAGATAATGCAGAAGTATCCCAATAAACCAAAGAACTATCCGATAGCGAGATCGCTATCACCTTAAATATGCTAAAACTATATCAATTTCCATTAAGTTTATGAAATCATTTTCAATGTGTTTGAAGCGAAAAAGTATAGAGTCATTGCAGAAGACCGATTGATGAAAATATGACTTTTTCAACTTTACCCCTTCCGATTTGCATAAAAATTGGTATATGTAATCTTCAAATAAGTAGTTCGCGTTTTATCGCTGCTTAAAGATAGTATTTTTAAAAAAATTATTATAACTTATTTACTTTATTAAAGCTTATGTCAACCTGATTTCATATCAAAATTTTGATGGAAATTAAACTACACACAGAGCAAAATTTGGACATTTGCTAACTAAAATTCGGTTGTTACGACTGAACTTGGTTGGTACAATTGAAAATTGGATTTCGCAACGGAATTCAGTTAATACAACAGAAATTTAGTTGCAACACCAACACACTCCGAAATCACATTTGATTATGGTTGTACTAACCGAATTTATTGGTTATAACCACCAAAATACACTTTTCAATTCCGTTGGCACAATTTTTTTTTCCGTGTGTACAATTAAACTACGATAAAGCCACAGATATTATTGGAAACCGACGAAAATTAGTATATTGTTTAAATATGTAGCTAGAATTGTGTATATAAATTTTGTTTGATTCCAAGCAAGTGTACGGCTAGCTCCAAAATGTCCTTGATTATAAAAATTACAAAAAATCTAAAAAAATGGTTTTAAAGTAACGAAAATTACTATATCTATTACATATGTGACTAAAAATAACTGTTATAATTTTTATTAAATTCCGAGCAAGGATACTACCACACCCCCAAGTAGTTGTGGAATGGGGCTTTTGTATGTATGCAGAAATTTGAATGGAGGTTTTTTCTGGATCAATAAACAAAAAGAAATTTCGACATTTTACTCCCCCCAATATATTCTGAATCCCAATTAAAATCTTTTGAACCCAATCTTAAATCGAAAATAAGTAAATATATTTAGTAGCAGTTAATATGCATGCCGAATTTCATTCAATTATATGCAAGGATACGTCAATATTTTATATATCCTTTCGGTTTATAATACGTATTTTTTATATCCCGGAAAATTAACACGTCTACCTCCTATATATCCTTAAAAAAAGACAAATTGTTCTTAACATTTACCATGACTTTTTGAGAACATTATTAAGGTGCTATTTATAATTCAGTAGAATTTTTGAAATTGCACAAAAATATATAAAAAAAAAAATTTTGAATTTTGAAAATGGTTTACTATATTATATATATACTATAAAATATACTTGGAATACTAAAGTAAAACATATAAAAAATATTATAAAGTAATTTATGTTCCTCATAAAATTACCACGGTTTCATGGCACTAGTGCTTTTGCTCAAGTTATTGTTTTTACGACAAATTTTATCCGTCCTGTTTTAGGTATTCTCTATTTCATAGTGAAAGGCAAGATAAAAATAGCACGGTGCTACAGTGAAAAAAAAAAAACTTGGAAAACTACCTAGCGTGGGTTATAGGACTTGCTGAGTACATTACAAATTGTGTCAAAAAATTTCAGAAACACCCTCAAATTCAGAAGTTATTCTAAAAAAAACTTTTACAGTGATGTTCGTCAACTTATCGACCTGTAACGCAGTCAGTTTTTGTCCGATTTAATTTTTTTAACGGTTTTGGAAAGAAAACTGATTACGCTTTAAAATGACGTGCATTTTTTGATACATTTGTAAGTTATAAGTATTGTTTTTGTTAAAAATATCTACAAAAAAAAACGAAAATTATAAACATTTTTGATTTTAGTAGCTTTTCATTGCTTATTTTAATATGAAAGCTTATAAAAATTTATACCAACGTATAAAGAAAATATAGTTCCTCACAAAACTTTTTTTTTAATTTTTCAAATCGGATGAAAATTGTAAAACTTTTCATTAACACCTGTTTTTAACTATACATGTTAACTTAGGTTAAGCTATTTGTACAGTTTTTAATTTACGTTTTTAAGTCAAGAGGTTTACCAATAGAAAAGTCTGCGATCCCAAAATTTTCACTTTGGAAAAAGTTTAGTAACTTTTGCAAATATAAACCGATTTTAACAAATAATATCTCGTTTTTTCTATATAAAATTTTCTTTAAAATACAGTGCAAAAAAGATAGGTTTTCATAGAAAAAAAAAATAAAATAACTCTTGTTGAATTTGAAAAATTAGGCAAAAAAAAAATTAAAAGAATGAGAAACTTTTGATAAACACTTACCCAATTTCTTGGAATATATATTTTATGAAGACACTTCATGAAAGTTTAATTTCGCTTTGCCTTTCCAAAACTGTTTAAAATTTTCAAATCGGTCAAAAAATGTGTGAGTTAGAGGTACTAAAGTGATACGACCTACCCTAAAGCAGTTTTTTGAAAATAACTTAAAATTTTGAGGGGTGTTTCAAAATTTTTGAAAACAGTTTTTGTATGTCCTCACCTGGGCCTACAACCCCCCACTAGGTCGGTTTTCAAGTTCTGACAAGTTTTTTTGTAGCAGTGTGTAATTAATAATTACTATAGATTATTTCATCGTTAGCGATTTGATATCATATAAAAAATCGTTTTCGATACCAAAATCGCCTGGAATAGTATTTTGATGCATGATCGGACTTTGGCGATTTTGCTCTATCATATTTTCATTATCATAATTTCTTGGAAAATCGATATCGTTAGGACAGGTACATTTTAGAACAAAAAATATGTTGTTTTCGTATTTGTGATACCAGTATCATATATGATAATAAATATCACCTACAGTGATATCGTTTCGATATCATGTGGTTTATTAGGATATCAAAAGAATAAGTTTTTGTTTTTGTGCAGAGTGTTATACTTAAGTGAGATATTTTCTAGCTTAAAAAAAAAAACAAAACGGATATTCTTGTTGAATGCATAGTGCATTATATAAAAATGTATTTCTCTTGTACAATTACAAATAAACTTTTTTTAAAAAGTAGTTGAAAATATCCAATAATTTGTGAGCAAGTTAAACTTTGTCACCCCTTAATAAAATTTTGTAGTCCCGGTATAGAAACGGCAATGACATGATATTACTTTTTGCACTACCAGTAATGACACTATCTTACACCCTGCGTTACTTGAACACATAACTATAATAAGGACTTACTAATAACTAATGAATTTTCTTATTATTTTAATACAACAAATAATGCGTTACCCATAAGTACTTATTTTAATAATTATTTTAAATATAAATTAATGATATTAAATTTTTTTTGAAAATCTATTTTTAGACGCATTATTTTTCAACTCGAGTAAGTACATTTATAAGTACTTATTTTTGATTTGTTGTAAGCTGGAAAGTAATGACACTTTGTAAACTCAAGTCATTTATGTTTTTTATCTATCAAGTGATTGACAACCTGTAGTCCTAGACTTGAATGCCGTGTGGGCGCATTTTATAAAAAAATTCAAAAAAAAAAAAATATTTTTTTTTTAAATTTTGTTTATTTTTCAAACTCATTATTTTTGTTCATACCAGTAACCACTTAGGTAACCATATAATTTTTAATTTTTGGTAATATATTTAGTAATGCTATGTCATTACTTTCGCTATATCCACATATAAAAATAATAAGATTTGTAATAACAATTGTAAGTACTTGCCATTACCAAATATGCACTTTTATAGCTTCTTATATGGATCTACTTTTCTACACTGGGATAATTTATAATTTAAGCTTTAATTTTAAGAAGATTAATATATTAAAGGGTGAAGATTTTTATTTGGAGATTAAAATATTTATTTTGAATGAGCTCAACCCAAACACTTTTTGAGCATATTGTTTTTTTATGTTTATTTAAAAAACCACATGAAATTGTGTAAATATTTAAGTACTTATTTAACATTATAAACTTGATATTATAAAATATATTTACTCAATGTGGTCTTCCATTAAAATTTAAATCCTTTAATGATTATATAATATATTTTTAAAAAGATTTTAAATTGTTATAAATGTTAATTAATAAATAATTTATTTCTTTTCTTTTAGGTATGAAATACATTAACATTTCACATTTAAAAACGTAAGTTGTTTGTTTGTACTTTAAAACTTAAATTAACTATAATGACCAGATTTCAACATTAATGAGTAGAGTTTATATGTATTATCCTTTTAAAACCTGTGTAGAATCATTATGTTTTGTGTCCTTGATATTAAATATGCAAAATGTATGTGTAGACAATGCTGTTCGTAAACAATTTATCAAAATTTCTATCATAAATCATAATCTGTCAACCAAAATCAAATCAAATAAATTTAAATTGTGTTTGTATTTTATTAATACATACATAAATATAAGATTTCGTTACGAGAATTTGGTTTTTGGCATATCATCACTTTTTTCACGGTTTTTGCATCAATATAAAAGAATGGAGTAATTATTATTTTCAAATTTCAGCTCCTTCCACATGAACGCAGCGGCCAAAAACGCTGATTTAGGGTCACATTTATATGAAATTTGAACTCGCCATTCGATTCTACACCAAAAATTATTTTAAAAAACTTTTTTTCACAGTTTTTACGAAAAACTAACTTTTTTTAAAGCTTTTACAAATACATTTTTAAGTCACATATATATATATTCATACATCGCAAACCGCTAAAAAGTTATAAAGGTATACATTTAGTAAAAAATAATAAAAGTATTTTTTTCAACACACATAATGAAAAAGTATTTTGAGCTACGTAAAACGCAACAAACATTTTCGAAATATCGCGGCCCGTTAAAAAGTTGTATATGTATTAATAAAATGTTGCATTTTCGTAAAGTCAGCATTTTGAAAACTGAATGACTTTTTACTGGGTTACCATAGACCAAAAATTGTTGCTGCTGCATTTTTCTCAGCTAAAAATGCTTTTTGATTGTATCTCAGAAAAAAATACTTTATAAGTTTTTAGAAAAAAAAAATGATTTTTTCCGACCACTTTAAAAACGGGAAAGCAAAAGTTTTTTTACTATAATTTTTGGTGTAGAATCGAAAAGTGAATTCAGATTTCACTCTGTAGAAAAAGTGACCCTAAATAGCGTTTTTTGATGCCCCGCATATGTGGAATTAGTTAGAGTTTAAAATTTTTTATTGATGCAAAAGCATTTAAAAAAGTGTTGATATCTCAAAAACAAAGAAATTTCATACCTTTCTGAGGAACTGTAATAAATATATAGCAAATACTAATATACTCAAATATAGTAGCACAGGGATAGAGAAAATTTAGTAAAATTTTTTGCTAAACCTACTAAATATTTGTTAAAAATACTGCTAAAATAAGCAGAGTTTTTTTAGCTAAATATTAGTACGACAAGAATAGCAAAATAAATCTGTTGAATCTATGAATATTTAGTTATAGTTGAGCTAAATTTTAGTTAAATGAAAGTAACAAATTAATCTGCTGAAATCAGCAAACATTTGCTAAATATTAGTGATCAAAATATCATAAAAAAAATTTAAAATTAGTTGAACTGGCAACTGTGGTAATAATTAACAACTAAACATAGCTTTATAGAAAATAAGTTCGCAGTATATTTCGTCATACTCAAACTAAGTTACGGCATGTTTTTAACCTAACTAGTTGAGTTAAATAGATGATGTGTACAATTTAACACTTTAAGGCACGAAGAATGTTGATGAAGGCCGTTGCGGGCCAGAAAGTTAACTCCATTCATGCAGGTGTCAAATAACTTTTTTCTAATTGTTTTTTCTGTTAATTAAAGTAAATTATCACAAATAAAATTATAATTTTTCTGTTAATATGGAAAAATATTCATGATCTTTAACCGAACTAACCAACAACTCACATACAATTTATATAGATCAACAATAAACATTCACTATTTTTAAAGATTGTTTTAGATTTTTTTTTTAGTGCGAATAAAAATTAGCCCTTCTGAAATTAGGAATCTACAATTTTTTAGTAGAAATTTCTGTTGCTAACAGTATATTTTAATATACTGTTATTTGCGTTCTACTAAATTTAAGGTAAATATAGCAAACATATTGTTGATATTTTGTCTGCTGTTCTTAGTCTACAAATATTTAGTAAAAGTCAGTAAAATCAGAGTAAATTGTTATTTTCAACTCGAATATAACTTAAATTTTATAAAGTTAAAAATTGTATTTTTGTTTGTTCTTATTTTATTAATATTTTGGAAAAACAATCTGCTAGTTTTAGCAGTTTTTTTTTTGCAACGTCATTTTAACTAATTTTTAGTAGCTTTTTCTGCTATTTTGACAGGCTTATTTCTATGAGTGTAACTCTTCATATACATATGTTCATAAATCATTTTTTGACATTCTTACATCACACATATAGTCCTTATGAAAGCTCATGCATACTTTGTGATTTAAATTTGTGTTGTGAAAACAAATGGAAATTATTGTAAAAAATCAATTTTTAATAATAAATACAAATCTACACTCAAACAAAAGTCTGTAAATTCAGCAAAAATGTTGCACTTGATTGAGTTGTGCATTCGTTTACATTACAATATTTTACATTTTCAATTACACTAAAAAAACGTCTGTAAAGTCAGCTATATTTTTGCTGGGAGGATCCTTGCAGACAAATTGCTAATATTAACAAAAAAAAAATTGTAAATATAGCAAAAATTTTGCCGAATTTAGCAAATTTTTTGCTAATATTTGCAATTTTTATGTAATGATCCTCCCGTCAAATTTGTAGCTGACTTACATACTTTTTTTTAGTGTAATTCAAATTGAAAAATATAAATAAATAAAATATTGCAATGTAAACGAATGCACAACTCAATCAAGTGTATGGTAATGCATTTTGCTGTGAAATAAAAAGTCATACTCAAATGCATGTTGTTTGCAATTTTAACACTTTTAGTTTCTAATCGATTACACTAGCTTACAGTGCTTTTAAGGTATGTTGACCGAAGGGACCGAAAATTAAAATGTCAATACTCCGTGGTATACTCCGTTTAAATAGGTTAGCTCAAATTAAAAAAGATATTTCAATTTTAAATTTGCATTGACTCAACCAATTTTTTGAGTGTATTTTAAGAAAAACACATCAAATTCTGTTTTTGAAATAACTTTATTTGTTGTTTATTTGGCTAAACTTAAGTCTAACAATGATAGCCGTCCATTTTTAGAAGGATACAATACATTTTTATACAATTCGAAACATCAGGGTAATAACCTATGACTTATACTGGCATATGTTAGATCAGTGTCATATGGTGCGAATCTTTAAATTTACATTACAAAACATGGTCTCAACATGCACTGATAGAAAGTTGTGCGTAGTATTAATGAATTCCTTCATTAATCCAATGAATTTTTTCATAAAAAAGTTCCCAAAAAAACTTTTCATTGAAAGGTGTTTCATTAAATCAATTTAAATGAATGGTTTCATTGACCCAATGAAAATTTCATAAAGTATATGAAATTTTTTTCATTAATCCTAGCCGAATTGTTATGGAAGTTTCATGTGTTTAATGAATAAAATTCATAGTTTGTATAAAATATAATAATAATAATAATTTGCAATTTTTATGATTATTTTAGCATAAAATTAATTTGTTGGTTATTGAGAAATTATCATTCGCTGATATTATTTATAAGGTCTGGCCCAATTTTAATTTATTTCTGTTTTTATTGTTTTATTTTTACAAAATTGTTTAAACTTTCTTTACATTTTTTATAATTTGTGTTAAAAGATGACATATTTTCTTATATGTCGGTACAAAATATGTAATTTTTTATCGATCTGGCTTGGAATTCTGTAAAACGATCGACGATTCTAGTCCACTTTTTGTTATTAAATTACGACCATATCAGATAAAAATGTTAAATATTTTTAACAATTTTGTTAAAAACAAAAATTTATTATCGTTTAGCATAACGTTTTTGTGTAACATCGTCAAAACGATAACAATTTAGGTCTCGTTTTGAACAAAACTATGTCAGAACTATGTTCCTTAGAGAATCTGTTCCCTGGAATTTAGTGACCAACTATTTAACTTTGTCAAAAACTGTTAGCTCTAGGCAAATTTAATAAAAAATTTATTTATATCAAAGTTTTGGTTAATTATGTTTAAAAGAAATTGTTCAGTTGTTTTTATTTTAAAATGATAGTACAAAAAAAAAATCTTATTACAAGTCAAAATTTTTATTGTAAAAAATTTGAAAAAATTTTCATTGATTTAATGAATTTTTTTTTATGAACTTATGAAAAAATCATAAAAAATGTTAATGAAAAAAATACCAATATTAATGAATATCCACCAGAGGTGGATCTTGCACATCAAACAAGTTTTCAATTTATTTTTTGATCAATGGTTATAATCTTTAACTTCAAACTCATATGTATAATATTAGTTCTCATGTAGTGAGTAAACTAGTTCATATGTATGTTTGATGTTTGGCATGGGATTGTTACCGCTTTCAAAACGTGTTCTGATGATGGGAACCTAGAAAATTCCCGAAATAGATCTATCAACACATTCCTGAAAGGGTCAAATAATAAATTTGAAAACAAAAACTCTATAGATTATTTGTTAGGACAATATCCTAATAATTAAATATAGAGTATGGCCTCGAACTTGAATAATTTTCATTTTCATTGCACAATTAAAGGTCGAAAAAAAAAAACATAATTTTTTTTTTTAATAAAAATTATAACAAACTTGTAATATTAATGAATTTTCATTCAGTTAATGAAATTTTTCATTAAACCAATGAATAGATTTTAATGAAATCGTTTCAGTAATACTATGAAGGAAAATTCTATCAGTGTGGACTGCAATCTTTGTTAGCCTTAAGTTTCGACATATTAACAATAAATAAAGTAATTTCAAAAGGGATTTCGATGTCTTTTACTTAAAATACACTCAAAAAATCGCTTGAGTCAATGCAAATTTAAAATTGAAATATCTTTTTATTTTGAGCTAACCTATTAAAACGGAGTATACCACTAGATTCTATGCCAAAAATTAAGTTTATGTGTCCCGGGGTTTCGGTGTGTCATTTCAAAAGTTGAAATTTTACTTACAGTGTTATTTACATACATATTGATATTATGATTGCATAATTAAGCAAAAGATTTATAAATCTTTTCAAATATTTCTATCAATATCAAATTAATACAAACAATTAAAAGAGCCAAAACAAAGCTCGATTAACGGTAAATTTTGAATTTGATTGTGTCAATGTTCTAATGTCACGTTAGGGTACTTAAAACATCGTTTTTTATCAGTACTCTGCTATTGTTCTTATTAAGTAGCTGATAATTTAAAGATAAAATAAAATATGTGACTTTATCAAAAAAAAAAAATTACTGTATGTAATAATGCCACTTAACATTTTATATCTATTTTCAAAGTTTGTCGCGTTAGGAATCGTATCAACTTTCGGTTTATCAACTTCCGACTAGATCGAATAGCTAAACACTTGGAAACTGCTGCCAAAGTTTCTGATTTTTCAAAAATTTTTAAATTGCTTTAATAAAAATATATCTTGCGACACATATACTGCGACTTGATTTTGACTCGAAATAGGGGTTTCTTCCACCGCTATAGATTTTTTTTTGAAAATAACTACTAATGTGTAAGTAAAAAATATACAGTGGTGTTCAAAACATTTGCAACTGAAATCATGGTTTAGGTAATAATAATTTTTTTGATCAAAAAGATTTGTGGTATAAGTTTTTGTTTTTTAAATGTTTTACTTTTAAATTTTAAAAATTAAAACCAAAAGTTCATTTTTCGATCTTTTATCATACATTATGATGTGAGCAAGATTATTCGAGTTCAAGATCATTTGTTTTTTGTTAAACAAAAAACCGTGCAATATTTATTTATTACTCAAAAAGTTTTTGCCCGCTAACTTATAGCAGACTTTATCTACTGACAGGTCCTTACATGTTTCATTTCGCGTCACCGAAAATCATCAGAGAACCAATGTAGAAGGGCTAGAATATTCTACCCAAATTTTGAAGGAAAAAGATCAACGCTTTACCCGTATTGTTATATTTACTCGATGAGAAGTAAAAAACAAAATTGTAATAATTGAACTAATTCAAATCAAAAATAAACATTTTTAACTAATAAACATTGTTCGTGTATAGACTAGATTATCTAGTCATAATACATAAAAATGTTTTTTTTTTGATTTGAATTAGTTCAATTCTTCCAATTTTGTTTTTTACTTCTCATCGAGTAAATATAACAATACGGGTAAAGCGTAGATCTTTTTCCTTCAAAATTTGGGTAGAATATTCTAGCCCTCCTACATTGGTTCTCTGATAATTTTCGGTGACGCGAAATGAAACATGTAAGCACCTGTCAGTAGATAAAGTCTGCTATAAGTTAGCGGGCAAAAACTTTTTTGAGTAATAAATAAATATTGCACGGTTTTTTGTTTAACAAAAAACAAATGTTTTTGTTTTTTATTTATTAAATTCAGTTATAGCATATTATTTTACAAATACAAAAAAATTATTCATAACTTCTCAAGAATAAAAAAGTAATTTTAACAAAATAAGTCGATAGTGCAGTGTTTACAGCATTTGCAACTCTTAAAGTAATCAACAGGAAATACATACAACGGTTTTAACGCTCAGTATTTTGTAGCGTAGCCATTATTTTGTATAACTTCTGAACACCTCTTACACACAGAGAAATAAAGTGCCAACCGAATTAAAAAGTGTATTTTAATGGTAACAACTTCTAAATTCAGTTAGTACAACGATATTTCTATTAGATTTCTGAATATTTTGGGTGTTGTAACTAAAATTCAGTTGATTTAACCGAACTTTGTTGTGAAAACTAATGTTAAGTTCTACCAACCAACAGAAATTCGTAATAAGCGAATTTGAGCAGTAGTAATCGAATGTCAGTTGGCAAATAGCTAAATTTTTCTCTGTGTGTAGGCATTGAGGCAATGAGCTTTTTAATATAAACGTCAGAAATTTCATTCCACTGCTTCTCCAACTCGAAGAAAAGTTCATCACCATTTCGGAATACTTTATTGCCGATATTCCGTTTTACAAATCATCCACATGTTCTCAATCGTGTTGAGATCGGGATATTGAGGCGGCCACGACATGATATTAATTTCATTTTCCTGCAGTTAAACTTTTACAACCCCCGCCGTGTGTTTTGGGTCGTTGTCGTGCTGGAAGGTCCATGGGAGTGGCATTTCCCATTCACCATACGGAACTCAACTCAAAAGATCTCTATAGATTGTGGCCGTCATTGTGCTAGTAATGCATTGAATTGGGCCAATCCCATTTCCTGAAAAACACCCCCACACCATAATGTTTCCACCTCCGTGCTTCACTGTGGCGGTTGTGTATCTGGGATTAAACGATATCAGTTCCAAATGTTTTGACCACTACTGTATGTCCATATATGAACATATTTGTACATATATGAACCTTTTTAAATCGGAAAGTGCTAAATCAGAGAGTAAGCTGATGTCATTATTGGTAGTCCAACATAAAACTAAAGATGTCTCAGTACCGTTTCTAAGCTTGGCAGTACTTTGAGGGAAACTGACTCCTCATTACACATACGGTATAAATGGGTTAATACAAATACTGATATTTTTTTTTATTTTTTTTAATTAATTTGATTATTTTCTATATTCTCACAAAAGAAAAATAAATTGTTTAGAATATTTTAATTGAGTTAGATGTCAATTAAAATTTGTTTGTAGTTGTTAAACGATTTATGTGCATATATTGGGTTAACCACAGTCTGAACCACTTTGACTCAATAAATTGTACAAAATGTATACCATATAACGAATAAAAATGTTATAAATTTAATTATTGCTATTGACGGTTATAATAATGATGATGGCGTTGTTGTGCAAAAATAAATTGTTGGTTTAGTTTTTTTTAACCATTAAAAAAATCTATAGAGAAAAATATATAAAAATACATACGAACATTTTACACGTGTTAGCCACAAAATATGCTACATTAAAAATGATTTATAATATAAAAGAAAATAAAAGAGAAAAAATTAAAAACCATCAAACACATTCTCTCTATAAACATATGTGTGTGCGAATTTGTGTGTGTTGGTTTAAAAGTGTGACACTAGTTTTTGTGTGTGCAATAATTTCTTTATATTAATTTCTAAAAATCATTTTAACCATAATGTTTTCAATATGGTTTAGTTTTTGTTTAAATCTTGTTGTTCATTAAAAACATTTGTTGTTTTTGTTGTTGTGGTGGAAAATTAAAAAGTTTTAAAAAAACACATTCATAACTATTCATATTATTGAAAGACACACACACACACTAATGCACATTTAGGAATTTATACATACTTTAAAATCTACAAAGCAACATCTGTGGTCTTGTGTTAACATGTGGTTGTTTTGTTTCAAACAAAACTTTTACTTATACTACAACTACAGAAATTACTTGAAACAAAGCACAGTGGGCCTTACGATTAAATTACTGTAGTTCCAGGAAAAAAAAAACGTTTAAAAAAAGTAAGGTTTTAAAAAGCCCTATAACGTTAATGTTAAATGGAACATTTTTGACTTCAGTACAAAACAAATCAATTGTCAACGAGATCGTGGCAACCGACTCAATTTAGTCACAAAAAATCATTAGAGTTTTTTTTATAAATTTGAGATATGATGGACAGGGTTAGTTAGGTTGACTATACCTTAATACTATGACGTGTGAAGTTTGACGTTTAAAAGTCTTCACCTAAAGAATTGATTTCCATTTTAAAGTTGAAAGATGCAAACAATTATTTGAAACTTACAATAGTTTTTCTCATTAATTTTACTTAATTGCTCATAGTTTTTAACTTTCACATCCAAACCAATAAAATGGATTCTATATACTTGGGAGATATATTCGCTAAAAAATTAATGTCCATATCACAGCTTGGTGAAAAGTTGTATGGTGGTTTACAAATGAAACCAACATTTTACGATTTTTTTCATAGGGATTTTGCGCTGTTTAATGTAATTAAGTTTTTTACATTTTGAGGTGTTCCAAGTTGATATCAGCGCACCAATAACGGGTTACGAACATCAAAAACTTATATGGCAGTATCGTAAATTTTTGGAAAATGTATGTTTTTTGCGTTTAATATTCACAATTATATTTGGCGTATTACGCGAACTGAGCTTCTTAGTAAACATAACCTCCGAGTCAAATGGGCATTTCAAATTTTTAAACGCAAACAAATAAATGACTTTTTCAATGTTTTGCAAACTTTAAAAATATTTTTGCATTTTTTTGTAAAAGAAAACATAACTTCAGAACCTAGTTATTTAGGTTGATTGTTGAAAACGCATTGTGGTACATATTTAGAGAAGGCGGCCAAAAGTCCATTTTTAACTATGTAGCTCATATGAAAGAGCATACTTAAGAACATTGGAAGCCAAAAATACAAATTTCTGCATCACCTTTTTTCCTTCCAATAGGGTAGTTCAAAACACATTTTATTGTTTTAGTTGAAATTATAGATTTTTTTTATAAATTTTCAAACTTTAAGTGATCATATTTTTTTTTTTTTGTTTTCAAACGGATTTGAATCCGGTACATTTTGTTGCATTATATAGTGTATTTTCTATTAATGCAATTAAAACTTGGATTTGGTTATTACTCAGTTTTTAAGTATACATATTTTTATAAGTATTAAATTCAAATATTCCTAATGTGCCCAACTTTTTGGAGTCCTCAAAAAGTTTTCAAAAAAAATAGCTTGTTGCATAGCCTGGACATTTTGCCTTTGATATATGTATACCCCATTTTGGCTCCGCATATTTGAGCACTTGGGTCTTTCAGCCATTTTTCTCCTCCAAGATCTGAAAACTTGTGTAAAAAATCTGACAGTTTCGTGTAAGCACACATTTTATAATAGCGGAAGTTAATACCAATTGTTTTTTAATCACCTGGATTTAAAATTTTCATACAAAAAATAGATTTATTAAATCCAAAAACAAAGTTGGATTTATTTCTCTGGGTTTGCACATAGTAAAAAAATATAATATATGAAACACACTTCAAATTTAATTACAGAAAAAAATGCTGACTGTTTATTTAAAAGAGATTTATTTTTATTAAAAATATACAGAAAAAATCATCATCAAAAATTAAAGATAAATGTCTTATAAGGCACTTAAATACGATAACTCCTTTAAAAGTAGTAGAATTTTGGCCGCCTCTACGAAAATTTTCCACTGTGCGACGGACTGAATTGATAAGGTGCACACAAATTAAATTTTTTTCATTCCTCATCATCACTTTCACCAAAACGTACATCAAATAAATGACTTTAATGAGAAATACTTAAATCGAAAAGCCTTCGAAAAAGTTGAAGGATTTAAAGTTTTATGGAGCAAATAATATTTTCATAACTTCAAAGGCATCATCATTTAGGGTATAACTTTTTTCGCCAAATTTTTACTGTAATAATAATAAAAATCACTTTTTCTGGTGATTTTGTGACAAGAACCTCCCTCATAAAGTGCATTTTGAAAAAAACGCGTTTTCTTCAAGTTTTTACTATTATATAAGGTGGCGCAAAAGTAATCCTCCTATCAGAATATGCTATACATAATAAATACATAATAAAAAAAAAACATCGGAAGGTTATTTTTGCGCCACCTTATAGTTGCATTAGTTGACAAAAATGATTGTACAATATATTTTAAATTAATTTGAATCTAATGTGCTAGTTGTTTGGGGGATTTTAATGGCCACATCGCAAAACAACGCTTAATCTTTTTTCTATTAAAATCCGCGAAACGCTTCCAATTTTAACACGTGTTTTTTTTTTAAGATTGAAATTCATCGTTAATTACTTTAAAATTTTAGCAAAATATTAATTTTTGGTTAAATTAAACACAAAAAATGTGCAAACTTCAGAAAGGTTTATGGGGGAACTTTTTTGAAAACCGCGTAAAAATAAAATTGCGCTTTTTTATATTTGTGTATGGACTGGGATACGTAAAATTTGATAATTGCAAAAAAAAAATTTAAGTTAGTTTGAATTTTTAAGTACCTGTTTAAAAAGCAACATATATGCATCCATTTATACTCATATATGAAGTGATTCTAGGTCACACATCTCCATATACCACCATATAGTATTAATTTATGTTCATAAGGGTTCATATGTGATCATATACATATGTAAATATTACCTCAATTTTCGTTAATGTACACATATGTATGGAAATGTAAAGATATTATGAATTTATAGATACAAAAATATTACCTAAATGTTCGTTAATGTACACAGATGAACATATATGATTCCATATTTATGGACACATATGAATCATGTACCCAGTAAAAATGCTTACCAGAAGCAATTCTTTAAGCCATTATTTTATTAACGAGCTCTTCCGAAACAATTCAAGAAGGCATAATTTTTGTTCGCAATGTCCCACTTGGTATGTCTCTTTTTAGCAGGTGAGAAGCGCTTCCTTCATGTACTCTAAGAAGCAATAAATTCATGCCTTCGTATGCATTATTTACTGATTCATTGTATGCATTATTTACTGCTTCAAAAGAATGCATTCAGTGAAGCACAGTCTCCCAATTGCGTTATTGTATGCAAGACGGTTAATCGCTTTCTTGACGCATACAAATGTAGTTGCTGCTTACCAAATCAAGGTTATTTTTTCTGGATATGTATGCATGTGCACATGTATGAAACATGTGTGTTCATGTATGTAATCATATATGTCGATTTTTAACAGGGTACTTAGTATTATTTTCTGCAAATGAGTTACCATAAACCCAATTAAATATCATAAAGTCGGCAAAATAAATTCTCCACACTAATATTTTGAGTGTATTTTCATATTTTTTGGTCGTGTAATATATCATTCATTCATTCCATGAAAGAAAACTAAAAAAATTTCTGGCCTTCTGTGTTCCGATTTTCTTTTTATTAAAAACAAATATTCTCTATGGAGCTAATAACACATATAAATAATCAGTTTTTAAAATTTTCAAAAAATCTCAACTTTTCAACGGTTTGAACTTTTAGGAAAATTCCAAAAATCACAAAAGTATGCAATTTTGAAGAGCCATATATTCGAAATTTGTTATCGGATTTCTTTAATTCAAACAAACATTGGATTCCTACGGCAGTCTTCTTTGTCATTTATGCAAAAAACACATATTTAAAAAAAATGCATTATTGATGCAAATCAATATTTTTAGATGCATTGTCAAAATTATTCTACTCCCTTAAATTTGCTAAAAAATGTATCAATCGATATCTTATTTTTTTTTTGTATAAAATTAAGCTTTGCTTCTTCTGTGGCGCAATTACCATCTAATTTTCTTGATTTTTTGAAGAAAACCTTATTTATTATTTCCATACAAAAAATTTTATTTTAAAATATTTAAAAATGTTAAAGTTTAACATTTGTCTAAAAAGTTATTTAAATGCATCCTAAAATTGCTTTTGCATCCAAAACTATTTTTTTGGACAGACATGCCAAATCGAATTTTATTAATAAATAATGTAATGTGTTTTTAAAATGTTCTGAAACATGTCAACAAATTTAAATTTGTTTTCTGACCAATGGAAAAATCAATATGTACGAGAAACTAGAGACCACAAATAGTTAAACTGCGTTTTCAGTTTTTATTTTAAATTTTTCCAAGAAATATTAAAATACTAGTTTGTTGTACTCATTTTAGGATACAAATATGGCTGTCAAACGAAAGCACTGTGGTTTGAAATATAACTTTTCTTGGCAAAAAATAAATTTTTCTCACATTCACTTTTCGTTACTTTGCTGTTGCATTCTAATAATAAATATTGTAAAATAACAGAAAACAGATTATGTTTTTGTAAAATACTCATTTATCGTTATAATACGACAACATGAAGTTGAAGTTTATAAGAAAATCCAATAAAAGAAAAAAAAAAACCTTTCTTTATTTGTTTATTTTTTTATTTTAAATGTATAAAATTTCTAATAATAATGGTATACAAGTTAATACTATCGATTTGGACAACATATGGCATAACTATTACATATGGTTTGTGTCAATAATAACAAATATGGTATTTGAAGGGTAAACATCTGTCATTATAATTCAGTATTCGATAGACGCCAAAGTGTATACACACATTTTTTCGAATTTTGTGCCTTAAAAAAGATGATCTGATAACCTTCTTTCATTTGAAGAAAACGGCTGCTGAAAGTTATCGATTGTTGGTAGAAGCTTACGGTCAACATGCACCAACTCAAAAAACTTGAGAACGATGGTTTGCGCGATACAAAAGTGGTGATTTCGACACAGAAGACAAGGAGAGACCTGGTCAGCCAAAAATGTTTGAAGATGAAGATTTGGAAACATTACTCCACGAAGATTGTTCTCAAACGCAAGAAGAACTTGCATTATCATTGGGAGTCACACAAAAAGCCATTTCAATACGTTTAAAAGCATTGGGATTCAAGCAGGCAAATTTGGTCCCATATGAACTGAAGCCGATAGACGTTGAAAGGCGATTTTGCATGTCGGAAATGCAGCTTGAACGCTACAAAAAGAAGTCCTTTTTGCATCGTATTGTTACTGGTGATGAAAAATGGATACATTACAATAACCGCAAGCGCAAAAAGGCATATGTAAAGCCCGGCAAACTAGCCAAATCAACCCCGAAGCCGAATATCCATGGCGCCAAGGTAATGCTCTATATTAGCTGGGATCAGAATGGTGTTTTCTATTATGAGCTGTTGAATTCGGGTCAGACGATCACAAGGGACCTGTACCGAACACAATTGATTCATTTTAAGAGAGCAATCAACGAAAAACAACCAGTATATTAGACCAGATACGAGGCCATACTCTTCCATCATGACAACGCTCGGCCACATGTTGCAAGACCGGTCAAAAACTATTTGGAAAACAGTGGATAGGAAGTTTTGGCTCACCCGCCTTATAGCCCAGACCTTGCCAATTCTGACTACCATTTGTTTCGATCGATGCAGAACGCCCTTACTGGAATACGCTTCACTTCAGAATAGGGTATCAAAAATGGGCTTGATGGATTCTTTACCTCAAAACCGGAGCAGTTCTTTTGGCGCGGAATCCATATACTACCGTAAAGATGGTAAAAAGTAGTTACTAACGATGGACAATACTTTGAATAATGTAACAATTCATGTTGTTATTATAATAAATGTATTTTTCAAGCAAAAAAATCGACATTATAGCTTGTATACCAATATTTAATATGGAAAAAAATCTAAATATTAGTATAATAATAATTTTATAAATGTTTTACTTCTGAATTTTAAAAAATGAAAACCAAAAGTTTATTTTTTCGATCTTTTTTCATAAATTATGAAGTGAGCAAGATTATTCAAGTTCAAGATCATTTGTTTTTTGTTAAACAAAAAACCGTGCAATGTCTATTTATTAATTAAAAAAAAAAAAAAAATTGTCTTCATCCGCTAATTTAAAGCAGACTTTATCTACTGACAGGTCCTTACACGTTTCATTTCGCGTCACCGAAAATCATCAGAGGACCTATGAAGAAGTGGTAGCAGTCTTACCCAAATTATAATTTTTGAGGAAAAAGATCAACGCTTTACCCGTTTAACAAAAAAAAAAACAAATGATCTTGAACTTAAATAATCTTGCTCACATCATAATTAATAAATTTATATTAAAAAGTTCACAAAAACCAAAATATATATTTTTTTTTTATTTTAATAATTTTGGCCAAGAAAAGTTGTGTTTAAAACCATAGTGGTAAGGAGGGAGAACCTTTACTATTTTTAAAAAATAATTGGTTATTAGTTTTCACGATTAAAAATTTCACAAATGTCATTTTAATAATTTAGTCCTTCAATATCCTTGATGATACTAAATTCAGTTTTACCTAGATCAGTATACATCTTCCCACGTATATTATTATTGCAACTGAGCACAATTGGTTCAGCGGTTAAAACGTTATAAGAAAGATGTGAAGGAACCAATAAATAAGCGTAGATGTTGGTGTATTTCAGTACAAAATCATCTCTAGGCGTCTGGTGAACAAAATATTTGTTTACATACGCTAGAGAATACTATTTTATTTTCACCACCTAATTTTTTTCACCAAAAAAATTGTTTTTCCCCTCAAAAAAAAAATGGTTTCACAAATATAATTTTTTTTTAATTTTTTGTAACAATTATCAAATTTTTTACTCTGTATTTCTTAAATTTTTTAACTTTTTTAAATACGAAAGTTAAATTTTATTTAAATTAGAATTTTGTAGTGAGCAAGAATTTATTTTTTGTAGTTTTTGGTCAAAAGTTCCTATGGAAAATACTTGATTTTTGTTTCTATAAGAAAACTTTAAATTTTTGGGCAAAACTCAATAAGAAAAGTCAGATTGATGAAATTTCAGTATATTCAAGACTTAAGAATAATTTTATTGAAGAACATTTCTTAATTTTTTGCTAATAAAAAAATTATAGTCAATAGTTTTTTAAAGCAGAGTTTCTCACCTTTCAGTTGATACCAATATTTAAGAAAATTATTAGTACAAGTATTTAAATATTTTTTTGAAAAATTAAAATTTTAAAGTCCTTTTATTTACAATTTTGATGTGATGGCGAAAAACTAAAAACGCAGTTAAACTTTAAATGGTCTCTAGCTGCGCGAATATACGAGGGCGGATCACTAAGTCCGTGACTTTTTGAATAAAACACACTTTTTTTTGCAAAAAAAAAAAATTATTTTTCAACATAATCTCCTTTTAGCTCAATACACTTAGTCCAACGTTTCTCCAATTTTTGTATCCCTTACAAAAAGTAGGATTTTTTGAGGTCCATAAAATATGCATTTCTTGGCCATATGGGGTCGTCTTTTTTTTAAATCCTCGTTAAATCGGTCCAATAAGTTGTCATAATATTCGCCGTTTATTGTTTTTCCCTTTTGAAGGTAATCGATGTGGATTATCTCGCGCCAAAAAACTGTTGCCATCACCTTATTGGCCATGATTACGTTTATGATCAATTGAGAGCAAACGCGGCACCCATCTTGCAGACAGCTTTCTTAAACCCAACTGATCATTTAAAATCGAAACCACACTGCCATATGAAATGCCTATGGCATCAACAATCTCACGCACTTTTACTCTTCGATCAGCCAACACCATATCGTAGATTTTTTCGACATTTTCAGGTGTATTGACCTCAATTGACCATCCACAACGTTCAGCGTCATTTGTACTTGTTCGTCTACAATGAAAGTCAGTAAACCACTTTTTTATCGATAGTGAGAGTCCCCATAGTATTTATCAAGCTTTTTCTTGTTTTGTTGTTTAATGAGCACTCGAAATTCACTTTTTTCCATTTTTTAAAAAATTCAAGAGGTTGTATGTTTTGAACAGCTTTTAACGCAAACTAAATGACGGAACTTGCTCAAAATTTGACAGTAGTCTATTAAGAGGTGGTACTTGATGGGAGCAGTGTTGCATTTCATATAACTGTGAGGGAAGTTCGAAAAGTCACGGACTTATTAGTCCGGCCTCGTATTGACTTTTTTATGTGTAAAAACTACTGTTGCACAGTGTGATACAAAAAATTAAATTGTTTGTATGGTATTAATATATAAGGATTTTTACAAAATACAAAAAAATAAGCTGGCATTCGCGTCTCAAAAAGCGAAATATAATTTTATAAAAAAGCTTAAATTTTCGATTGATGAGTTTAACCATTTAAAAAATGAATCTTAAAACTGCATTTGAATCAAAAATGCAATTTTTTTAATGTTTTATTTTTATTGCATAAGAGTGAAAGATGACAACCATATGAATAGAGTTGCCACACCAGATTCTTAAAAAAGCTGGACAGATCAAGATTCGCAAAAAGCTGAATACTTTGTAAATACAAGCAAACTTTTTGTAAATACAAACAATTTTTTTCTTGAAATTGCTCCAATACTTGATCTTGTTAATACAAACACCATGGTTGTAGCTTGATTGTTAAAATTAATTGCAGGGACCGTAAATAATGATTATTGCTCGTTTTTTTGAATCAAAAAATCAATCACTTAGAAGAGACATAAAAAAAAAATTATTGCACCATTATTATTATTTTTTGACAATATTTGCATATCCGTCATGATTTTTAAATTTTTGATTTTTAAAGTTTTCTTCAATGGTAATGATTATTTTTGAGTAATAATAAAAAAAATCATCCATAATCATTATTTTTGAGCAAAAAAAATAAAACTCAAAAATAATCATTATTTATGATTTTTATTTTTTTCGCTCAAAATAAAACTCACTTTCAATGTGTTGGATTGACATATCTCAGGAAGTAGGAGGAGCTTATCGAAGATTATGGTATCAATCTCTTCTTTGGAAGATTCTCTAGCAGATTAATGCATCAATCATATTTGTGGGGGATGGACATATCTCAGGAAGTAGGAGGAGCTTATCCAAGATTATGGTATCAATCTCTTCTTTGGAAGATTCTCTAGCAGATTATTTGGGTGGGGTTTAAGGGGTTAATTATTAATTTCAAAATAGTGATTTTTTGCCGTAAAGTCAAAATTTGGAAGCTCGATTTTCACCGTAGACGTAATCGCCCGGCCCTAATATGTATATATATATTTACACCTACATGAAAGTGAGTTTTATTTTGAGCGAAAAAAATAAAAATCATAAATAATGATTATTTTTGAGTTTTATTTTTTTTGCTCAAAAATAATGATTATTGCTGATTTTTTTTATTATTACTCAAAAATAATCATTACCATTGAAGAAAATCATTAAAACTCATAACATAATCATTATTGTGTAATTTTTATTATAAAACTCATAATGATTACGGTCCCTGATTAATTGCAATAACATAATCAACAGAGTGTCATCAATTTCAATTTTGTTGAGTTTCAAAACAAAATTTTAAAATCGAATTTGTTGATTTCTAATAATATTTTAATTAAATAAATAAAAGGATTTTTAATTTTTTTTTGCTTTTTAAAAACTATTTTTTTAATAAAAAGTAGTTTATAAAAAAAAATATAAAACAAATAAAATACTCACTTAATGTTAAATCATTCTTAACATAAAACTCAAAAAATACACAGTAATTATAAAACTTATTATTAAACCAGGAAAAATATGACAAATGTTGAAAAGTGTTCAATGAAAAAGTTAAAGTAAAGTAAAAAATAATAATTTGATTTATAAAATAAGTTAAAATATATAAAGTAACCCACTGTTTTTATAAAGCGAATGGAATAATTCCTCCAGAGGAATGCGTGTATTTTGTTATTGTAACAAAAACAAAATATACGTATTTCTCTAGAGGAATTATTCCGTTCGCTTTATGAAAACAGGGTATAAAGTCTTAATAATTTCACGCGTATACTAAGGCAAACAAAGTAGTTGACATCATTTGCTAGTATTAAGATGCTTGGGTTTCAACAAACACGTTTGCTTCAAAAAAAAAATCTTGAAGATTTGTCATATCAAGAACAAATTTATTGATTATAATAAAAATCTTCTTGAAATAGAAATTTAATTTTAACAACTACTTTTGCCGATATATTTATCTGTTGATGATATATTTATCTGTTTATTGTGTAGTTCGTGAACGAACTAGTTCAATTAAAGGATAGACCTAATTCACAATTATTCGCTCTTTTAGTTCGTTTCGTCTTTTATTCAATCTCTTTTTAATAGCTTTTCAGCAGGTAACTAATTTTTCAAAGTAATATTTGAGATCCAATTTAAATTGAATAAAAAATTTTTATTTACCAAACATATTTTTATTTATATTATTTTTATTATGATTAAAATAATTATTTTTTATTTTTATTTTTATTAAATTTTTATTTTTTTTTTATTAATTAATAATCATATAATTACAAATTATATAATATTGCCCTAACCGAGAACTGGCTACTAAGGCCTTCGGCGCGTTGTAGCGAAAACAGACCAGTGCCTCTGGTGGGAATCGAACCCACGACCCCCGTACTGATAAGCCAGCACGCTACCAACTAGCCTACCGGGCGCGCTTATTAAATTTATTTTAATATTTTTATTAATATTATATATTTGTTTTAATTTTTATATCATTATTAATTAAAAGCATAATTAATAAAGTGTTTAAAATAGACAGTTTGCCATAAAATATATTTTTCAATCTGTTTTTAGGATCGAATACAGTTTTAACGTTAAGATAGATAACGTTATTATTTTCTATTTAAGCCTTTAATGGTAAGATAGCACTTCACGTATATTCAGCTGAATCTATTAAGTATACTTTAATAGAATTCTCTGCATGATAATAATGAATTTTTGCATTAAAGCAATGCAGTTGCCCATTGAAACTATTCATTGCAAGTTTTCATAAAATTTTATGGAAAATATAATTATATTTATTAAAAGAAATAATGAAAACTTACTCATTTAAAAATTTGTTTCATAAAAAGTCTGACTCTTTTCATTAATTTTATGAAATTGTTCGTTCACTTCGGGAAAAATACTTTTACTATTTTACTGCAAATTTTCATTATATTTTGTCTACTAAAATTCTCTCTGTGTGCATAAAAAGCACTCAAAATCTCCGCACAGAGCTATGGGAAAATTGCACCATTATTTTTTCTAAACATTTATAGAATGTTTAGGAAAAAACTAATATTTTCGAAGGAAACAAGATAAAATAAATATATAGAACCATCATCTTTTACAGATATAATTATTCAAAATTTTAAGATTTTGGTGTAGGAAACAATCATGAGAATGAAATAGTTTTTCTTTTGCTTTTGAGTTAGTTTGATACAAGCATACGCTGAGAGTTATCTTCAATTCAGTAATGAATTTCTTTACACGTTTAATTAAAATTGTCCCTGGAACTCGTCGAATCTATCAAACATTTTTCATTAAAGTCACTGCTTATGCAATGTTTTTAGAATTAATGAAAATCTTCATAAAACTAATGAACCATTCCGACAATGAAGCGTTTATAGAATTTATGAAACAGTTTCCTAACACTTTTTAATACTAAGTTCTTTGGATTAATCATAAACTTTATGAATAAAATTTTTTCAAAAATTTCATAGAAGTCCAAAATTAATAAAAGGCTACATTGAAATAATAAAGCGCTTTATAAAATATGTTGAATACTTTAGAATTAAATCTTAAAACTAAAGTTTAAAATGTATTAAAATTCATGAAATTTTATGAAAAAATAAAAAAAAATAAGTTTTTGAAATAATTTTAAAGCTCTAAAGAATATTTTCATTAATGTTATGAAGCGGTAATTTGTGAAATCAAATGAAAAAAAAGTTAATGAAAAATTTCATAAAACTACTAAAATTTCTTGGAAAATTCTTCATTCGATCTATGAAAAAAATTCAATTAAATTGTTTCATTAATATTATGAAGGATAATTATCTGAGTGTAAAAATAAACCTGTAAAAACAGAAAGCTTATAAAAATTTTTTACTAAATTTTTTACTAAAATTATCAGATTTATTTTTTTTTTGCTAAATAATGGTAAAACAAGAACAAAAAAAAATAAAACCGTTAAATTTACAAAATTTTATTTATATTCGAGTTGAACTTTAGTTTATAGAAAACAGCAATTCAGTCTGCAAATTTTTAAATTCTGTAAACGTTTTTCTACAAGGTGGCGCAAAAATAACCTTCCGATGTTTTTTGGCTGTAATTTAAAAAAAAAAATGAAAAACTTTGATTCTTCTTGTGGATTATTTTTATTTGGTATTTTAATTTTTTTTTCATCAAGTCGAGATAATGATGTCATGTAAATGGCCGCCGCCACAGTTGATTGTCATTTGAGCCCTTTTTATGGCATTTTCCATCACTTTAGCCAAAACTTCCGGCGATAGGTCCTCACATTCTTGACGGATATTGTCTTTAAGAGCCGCAAGAGTCTGAGGCTTGTTGACATAAACCCGCGACTTCAACAAGCCCCACAAAAAGAAGTCTGGAGCGGTCAAATCAGGCGATCTTGCTGGCCAGTGCAAATCGCCAAAACGGGAGATTAGGCGCCCGGGAAATGCATCCTTCAGCATATCGGTTGTGGCACGTGCAGTGTGTGCCGTTGCACCGTCCTGTTGGAGCCACATGTTTTCCAATCCCAATTCATCAAGTTGCGGAAAAAAGAACTCGTTGATCATTGCTCTGTAGCGCTCACCATTCATTTGATCATTGCTCTGTAGCGCTCACCGTTTGGCCCGCGACGTCTTCAAAGAAAAAAGGTCCGATGACTCCTCCAGCGAAAACAGCACACCATACAGTGACTTTGAGCGGGTGTAATGGCTCTTCGTGGGTTACACGCGGATTTTCAGTGCCTCAGAAGCGTAAATTTTGCTTATTTACGTACCCGCTAAGATGGAAATGGGCCTCATCACTCATGATTATTTTTGATGAAAAATCATCTTCCTCTTGGTGGTGATTAAGGATGGCTTGAGCGTATGTTACACGCGATTGGCGGTCAGCAGCTAACAGCTGATGCACCGTCTGGACTTTGTACGGAAACATCTTCAAATCTTGTACCAAAATTCGCTGTAAAGACCGTCGACTGATACCCATTTGCGTGGCACGTCGTCTGGTCGATGTCGACGGCGCTTCCATGACATCCTCGGCTACAGCAGCAATATTCTCTGCAGAACGGCTACTCCGGGGTCTGCCACGCCTGGCAGCATCTCGTGTTGTGCCAGTCTCTTCGAGGCGAGCGGCTAAACGTCGCAGTGTTTCACCAGTAGGCGTTGGACGGCCAGGAAATCTGCGACGAAATCCACGTTGTGCCAAAGTCACCGACCGATTATTGGTCAAATAAATAGTCACCAATATTCCGCGTTCTGGAGCAGTGTAGCGTAACATTGTTTATTAACGTGTATTTCGCATGTGTTTACTACACAAATGTCAAAACAGAACTGACATTAGGGGCCAATCGCAAAATGTATAGCATTTTCTGATAGGAGGATTACTTTTGCGCCACCTTGTATATAGATTTTAAAAAATGACAACCAAATGACTATCCAATATTCGGGGTATACCCATTTAATTGTAACCAAACTTGGTACGGCAGATAAGTGTCATATGAATATATTCTTACCCAAGTTTTGGGTTGGTAGCTTTTACGATTTTGGAAATATCGCGTTTTAAAATATGAAAAAATCGAAAATTTAACAAAAGTAGTCTTACATAATAGGTCATATCTTTTTAACGGTTAAAGCTACGTGATTGACTGATACCTCAGTTTGTGCATAAATAAAATAAGAAAAAAGTAATTCTTTGAAGGTATAATAAAGGGTCCGCCATCTAACTTTTTTTTCAACTAGTGCTTATTTCGTGAATGGTAACACTTAGCTCATGTCTGATTTGACAGATAATTAGTTTTATCCTTCCGCTGAACGAATATGGTTGTATATACGCTTGAACAACGCTGGGAAATATTGCGACATTACTTTGAAAATCATGGTAATGTTGCAGAATGTGTGCGAAAATTGCTTACGGATTCCGTCGTTCTCAACAATTGAACATTTCGGAGACATCATTGAGACGAATTTTGCATAAAGACCTTAGTATGACGCCATACAAAGTCCAATTGGTTCAGGAGTTGAAGCCAACTGACCATCCAATGCGTTTTCGCTTCGCTTCGAAGCCATTGGTGAAATACAGCTGCACACAATCGATAATGTGCTTAAAAATTGGAACGATCGTGTAGGCTACTGCATGGCTAGTCGATTCAGCCATTTGAAAGAAATTATTTTCCATTATTAACCGGAAGGATTGTACTTTCAAATAAAAAACGAAATTTGAGAAAATATTCAGTAGTTTTTGTTATAGCATTTTCAAAAAAAAAGTTATTTGGCGGACCCTTTACATTTTTTTCAAAATTTGCGGTGAAAACCGCTGTATTTCAAAAAACTGGATTTTTAAAATTCTCTAAAAAAAATATGTTAATTACAAATTAAAATAAAAGTTTTACGAAAGTAGTTGCACCTACTTGTCTATATCACTTTAACGGCTTAGACTACGAAAGTCATTGATACCTCATTTTAATGCTTAAATTGTGGTTTTTATGGTACACAAAAGTTATTCTCTTCCAGACGGCAAAATGCATTTTTTTCGAAATCCGTGGTTCAAACAGCTGTATTTAAAAAACCTGGCTTACTAAAATATATTTATTCTTCTATACCGTTGCCAATTCCGTAAGAGCTCCATAAAGGGATTCGGACACAGTATAGGAAAGTAATTTTTAATTATTATATATTTTTTAAAAAATGGAAGAAAAACTAATTTTTGAAATACAGCTTTCTGAATAGCTGTTTTTGAAAACAATGTGTTTTTGCGTGAGGAAGTGGATATTTTGTATATACCAGTAAAACCACAATTTAAGCAGCTTTGAAATGAGGTACCAATGACTCTCAAAGTATAGGTCTTTAAAAATATATGGAATACGACTACTTTTTTAAAATTTTCGAATATTTTTCATATTTTTAAATGCGATATTTCAAGTACATATTTATAAGTACATTTTTCGGCTTTCTCTATTTCTGTTTTAATTTTTGTATTGAAAATACAAAAATTGTTTTTTTCGGGCTTTCGCTATTTTTATATATTTAGTTAGAATATTGTTCTACCTCAATTCCCCAAAAACTAATATGATATTGTCATATTAGATTTTATTTGTTGCTTTTCAAAACGTTTGATCATTTGCTTGATAGACAATACATTTGTTTCATTGGCATCATCCAAATCTTCAGTTGTCTGCAAAAGAAACTCTAAGAGAATATTTTTGTCTGCCTTAGTGTATAAACTACCTGATCTAGTAACCCTAATTATAAAATCTAACTAACTAAATATTAAATTTTCCCTAAATTTTTTTTTTTTTAATTTTTCCTACACGCTTTAAAACCATGTAATGTTCCACTGTTCGCCAACATACAAAAATATATTTACGAACATTATCATTAGTGAGTTGTTGTGCATCTATATATTTGTAAGGAACGATTAATGATTTTTTCCCTGCGAATTTTCATTACTCAAAAACTCTATAATTAAAACACAGCTTTGGTATACAACATTAACAAAAACAAAAGATAATTTCAACAACAATAGCAAAAATATCAGCACACGCTAAAGCACGTTTATAAGGATTTTCGTGATTAAACCAAATTCTCCAAATTGTTGTAAATACGCTTTTTGCTTTCATTTTGTTTAATTTTCTTTTATTTTTTTCACAAACCTCTATTTTACCTTTATCCCTTCTTGTTCATGATATTAACGAACAAAATTTCATTTATAAAATTTACACAGAAAAGGTAAAGTTTACAAACAAAAACAAAAATAAAAATAAAGGTATAGACACATACACACTAGGGTGCTTCAAAATATTAGACGTCTTAAATGTCCACCTCTTCAGGGCCCAATTAATGTGACTACATATTAAAAGTGTAAATACCCAAAAATCTCTGAACAAAAGTTTTCATCTTAAGGCGATAACATTTCGACTATAAGTTAATAATAATTTAAAATTTTTAAAAATTGTTAAGATAAAATTTAATACTATACAACACGATACATCAAATCTATTAGCGATATTGCGAATACAGTAAAAATTCGATAATCCGAATAATTGATTGCAGACCCCAATCCGGATTAGCGAATATTCCGGATTAGCGAATGTATGTATTTATTAAAAATTATAATAATTCATAGCATAAAAACATAAATATTAATTTGTGCAGTTCAGTTAAAATAAAAAAAGTACCAATTTACACACATACTTAACAATAAATAATATTAATTTCGTTTGACAAAGTCATCTTGCATCAATACTAAATTAAAAACGCATGTGCAAACATACTCATCACACAATTCTAACTGTATTTTTCAAAGCATGCTGTGATTTAAATAAAAATATAAATAAAAACGGCTGTTATTCGATCCGGACTATAGAGTTTCAATCAATCCGGATTATAGAATATGCAATGATTGTATTTTTCAAAGCATGCTGTGATTTGAATAAGAAAATAAATAAAAAACGGGTTTTATTCAATCCGGACTATAGAGCTGCAATTAATCCGGATTATAGAATACGCAATGAGCTGCAAAATGCTGTCCGGATTACCGAATATTCCGGATTAGTGGAGTCCGGATTATCGAATTTACACTGTAATTTTTTTTTTTTTTTAATTTTTTTATTTTAGTTTTTAAGAGTAGCAACACTCAGGAAATTCTCCCTATTAATTACTGTGTTGCTCTCTTTGGAAAGGGGATAGTGGCGAGATGAAAGGTGGGGAAGGCTGAAGGGCTTCAAACATGGCAACACTGTAATTGCGCGAGATATAGGTCTTAGAACAGTTGGTGATCCACACCTGATGTAGAGTTGGGGAATTTATTGAAGCTTTTTGTTTCATAGCCCTGATTCATTATTTTATTTCGGTGGGGTTAAGTGCTATGGGAACACCGTAGTAGAATTCTCACTCTTCCGAAAAAAGTTATCTATATTAAGTATATTTTCTTAAACAAATTTAAATTAAATAATTGTTCCATTATCTAAAAAGTTATTAAAGAAAACTCATATTTTGTGAAAAATCGCTAGGATAAATTATCCTTCCTGCAATGGGTGGGCCTTTCATTTTTATTTTAGAATTTAAGTAAGAGGATTAAATTAATTTATTGAATATACTATTTTTTGTGCACACTGACTTTAAAAAAAAAAAAATTATAATAATTATTTGTTTTCTCAAAATCACAAAAAACGCGAATATCTTGAAAACCGTTAAGAATTTATTAAAGGTTTGTTCTGCAATCTTAACCGTAATAAAATATTGATTCAGAATGGAAAAGTCCTGAAGGGCTTAGTTAAAAGTAATTACAAAGTTTATATGAACTTTTGTTTTAATTTGCATACAAATTTCCTTAAAAAATATACGAACAAATTTAAACTTTTAACGACCTTAAAACGTCATTCGATTTCGCTAAAACTTCCCTGCGGGAAATGGACCAGTCACTGGTATGGTCATGTGACTAGAACTCTGTGTGTATGAACCTGTCCTAGTTCGGTTCTGTTATATGAAAGTGACCTTTACTTTTAACATGGGCTTGTCATAGGAGGTGACAAGTTGCTACCTGTGGAGCACTGTGTGACGTATCGAATAACTTGACCAAGGTAACCAATCACCATACAGACTGAAATGAATATACTACGGGACAAGTTAGAAGTAGGTAGTGTCAAAGTATGACCATTTTAGGATTTATGTGAAATGCAACAGAACCAGTGGGAAAAAAAATTATCACGTGCCTGGTGTAGGTGTACGTATCTTAGAACTGGAGAACAATTTTTGAAGGAAACTCTAGTTACATATTTAGCGTAATAGGGGTAGTTTGACTGAAATAGTTTTGAGACGTACCACTGCACTGGTCTAAGGGGTACATTTCGCCGGGCATGTGAAAAGTAATTAGCAAGTAATCTATCAGTTTTTATTCAGTGCACAATCACTGCACTTTTCCAAAACAGTGTGTCTTACCCCCTGTTCAAAAAAACCTTAAAAAAGGCACAACAAAAATCAATTTTATAATTAGCTATACCCAACAAAAAACTAAGTTTAAGATCGCGACGTTTGGCGAGAAATCGCCATATCTGGCAGACCTGGTCACAGTTCCGTGTTCAGTTCTTTTAAACCAGTGGAGTGTTACGTCTTCATTTCTACATAAAATTCCATCAGTGTTATGTCTGCTGTGTAGCAGTCAAGGGACTCAATCCTTTGGCACTAATTGTCATGTTTTCATCCACTTCTAATGGTTTTGAACCAGTTCAATGACCAGTGTCGACTTCAACTGCAACGGCCCTTGTTGCTTCAGTACACTTTGATGTTATGTTACTTTTTCTCCAGTTACATGATATATCTGGTAGCAACCATTGAACGTTTTGTCACCATAACTATAGTCACGTAATTAGTCATTTTACCAAAATTAACACTTTTTGGTGCACCACAATTTTGGTTTCACCAGTTTCGTGACGTGCCCCCAAATCATATATCACAGATTTGTCACTTTGGATCAATCGACCCATCATTTCCTGCATTGTTGGAACATATGTTAAGTCTTGTCCATATACAACGATGCAGCAGTGAAGAGCACAAATCGCACTACGTCTGGTTTCTTCATACGATTTTGAAGAACCTTAATGCACTTGTATACAAACACCCACACTGTTTAACAAAATAATATTGGTTGCCTGCCATAATGAAAAACTCATTTTAAATTGAACTTTGTTTCAAAACAAAAAAATTAAGTAAAAAACCCTGGGAAATGTTACATTGAGGTGTTACACAATTTGTAAAAAAAAAACGAAATTATATTTAACTAAGGAGGGAGACCAGTAAAACTAGTGCACGAATAAATCAATATAATATGGTATTTTAGACAAATTATCAACAATTTTCAGAAGTTATTTATATTTATTTATATTTTAACTTTTTCAGAAATTCTAGCCATTATTGGTTTTTATGTTTTGTTTTTTCAGTGGCCTTCTCTGATCATTTAAGTTCAATGATCATTTAGTTTCAAAAGTTTTAGCGTCTTTGGCGACTTATGTTGTGTTCATCATAATTCTTTTGACCGGAGCAAAATATATTTATATTTGTCTATTGGATGGATTCGCCTCTCTACGTACCAAAGCCATATTATTTCGTTGGTACCACTCGACCGCTGATTTGCTCTAATGACAAGATGCAAGGTCAGGCTTAAGAGAGTAGATACCTCATATTCCCGAATAAACGACAAATAGCGTTTTTTAAAACTCTCTATTATGTACAAATCGGTGTTAATAGTGCTTGCTGTAATGCAAAAAGTATTCAATTTGCTGCAAATTATTTCTAAGCTTTGTTGTTTTTTTGTCCAAATTTTTCCGCAACATTTCCTCTTTCCTCCGGTATGTAAACTTCCCGCCCTGGAAGCCGGGAAAAGTCACCAAGGGCGTGGGTTTCGTCATCCATTATACAACGATCATTTTTTGTTACAAAATATCAATAACACACCCAAAAAGGCCTCCTCATTCTTTCTGGAATATCGGCTCTTTATATGTTTTTAATCGATCATTTTTTTATCTTTTCTGAACAAAACTCTGAACAGTTGGCTTTTACAGCTGATTTGCTGTTTGACAGGCTAGGATTTTTCTTCAAAAGACCCACTATTTTCTTAGCCTTATTAAAATCAGAAATACTCTTTTTGGTATCGGTGCGCTGACTTCTATTAACAATACGAATGTCAGAATGTTTTTTAACAACGAAAGAACCCGTATTTCGTGAACCATTTAATTTTTTAGCAATTGCTGTAAGAGTACGTTCTGGTTTTCCTTTGTTAATTTTATTTAATTTTGTCTCTTACTTTTTGTTGGTTATCCATTTTTTGACGAACTAACTTATCTTTATGATTGATACTTTTTACACAAATTTTTAGTGTATTTTCAAAGCTCACTTGATAAAAAATTATTTCATTTGAAGTATGTAAACGAACTTACAAAGTAACATAAGTGCACTAGTTTTACTGATCTCACTCCTTAAACTCGAAAAACAAATCGATTTTTATTGTATGCACCTGTTACTGGAAAGGAAATTTAGTTATAACACGATTTCTATAAATGTTTGCACACAACCAAAAATATGTTTATACTTTTAAATCTTTAAGGATAATGTCATATAAATGTATCCCTTTTTTGTTGGGGTAAAGGAAAATGATCAAATATTTGCCGAATCATCTGCCCTTTAAAAAATTGACTTAAGTTTTGGATAAAAAAAAATTATATCAATATGACCCCTTAGCATTTAAACTACTAACTGCAGCAGTTAACAAATTTAAATAAAAAAATTTCTTCATACTTCCGACTATTTCTTTATTATGTATTTAGTCCTACTAAATCCGAAAATTGCATTACAAACTTTTTATGTACTACACTCTAATAAATGTTCAGAAATAGTTTAGCAACACATAATTTCACTGTAAATTTACATACAAAAACGTGTGAAGTTGCACTGTAAACGCCTAAAAATGCATATTAAACAATATATTCAAACATTGTAATTATTTAGTTTTACAAGTTTGATATATTTTTATTAAAAATAAAAATTATGTTTTTTCGACATTTAATTGTGCAATGAAAATGAAAATTATTGAAGTTCGAGGCCATACTCTATATTTATTTATTAGGATATTGTCCTAACAAATAATCTATAGAGTTTTTGTTTTCAAAATTTATTAATTGACCACTTTCAGGAATGTGTTGATAGACCTATTTCGGGAATTTTCTAGGTCCCATTATCAGAACACGTTTTGAAATAAGTGACAATCCCATGCAAAACATCAAACATTCATATAACATGCATTCAATCCCATGCAAAACATCAAACATTCATATAACCTAGTTTTTCCACTAAATGAGAACTAATATATGAGCTCGAAGTTAAAGATTATCACCATTGATCACAAATAAATTGAAAACTTGTTCGTTATGTGCAAGCTCTACCTTTGGTAGATATAAAGGGTCCGCCATCTAACGTTTTTTTTTCAACTAGTGCTTATTTCGTGAATGGTAACACTTAGCTCATGTCTGATTTGACAGGTAATTAGTTTTATCCTTCCGCTGAAATATGGTCCGTATGTTCGTTATCTTGTGAAAAAAGTGAAAGAAACTGGCATCCTCATCGATAAACCAAAGCGTGAAAAGCCAAAAACAGTGCGTACACCCCAGAATATTGCTGCTGTGGCAGAAAGTGTGCGTGAAGCGCCATCAACATCAATTCACCGTCGTTCTCAACAATTGAACATTTCGGAGACATCATTGAGACGAATTTTGCATAAAGACCTTGGTATGACGCCATACAAAGTCCAATTGGTTCAGGAGTTCAAAAACAAAAAGTTATTTGGCGGACCCTTTACAATACACGCTGTTTGTTTTTATTGTCCTTTTTATTTTCATACTTGTTTTATTTTAATAAATTTACTACAACGTTTCCTTACCACTTTATAGAACTAAAAGCGCAAATTGTTATAACACATTTCATTCGATTTATTTAATAAAAAATTTACATCAAAGACATAATTAATAAATTGCAATTATAATGAAAAAAATGCACCAAACTATACAGAGAAAATAACAAAAACTTTAGCGTTTTGAATCTTTTTTTTTTAATCTCAAAGTGACAAGCTTTGATAAAGAGGAAATGTTATATTTTCTACTTATACTCCGGACATACTGACTTTCATGACGAGAAACTTTAACCTTAGGATTTGTATCCAAATAAAAAGACTTGTGCAACTCCAGCATTTACCATTCAGGATTCAAAAAGCAGTAATAAAGGCGGATAACTTGTTCTTTATAGTTTTCGATTTAGGATCATTTATACACTCACAATATTTTAACAGTAACTAATTGTAGTTTATTTAGATAGTAATCAGTAAACATTGTTTTCTATTTAATATACACTTAAACTACAAAGAAATATTTTTTAAATTATATTACCATTATTAAAAAAATACTGTTTTTTTCTGTATCGTTTCTTATTTTCAATTAAAATTTTTTTTATTTGACCCAAAAAGTTAAGGATAGTAAAAATAGAAGAATACTGTTATTTATTGTAATAATTTGGAAGTTGATTTTTTATAGTTAAAACAAAATAGTTAATTTTTACGGATTTGAGATTTTTTAAAATTTTTATTTTATTTTTGATAGCAAAAATAAACGAAAATCGTTTAGTTTTGTTAGTTTTTTTCTTTTTATATACATCGAGATTATTTTTATGTTATTTTTAATTTTTAACGAGCTTCCAACCTTCGTATATTTACAAAAATAAAGCAAATCAAACATATTAGCTAGGTTGATACTAGTATTTCGATCTGGCTAAAGATCTCATCAGAACCCGAAATTTTAGAAAAGCTAGAGCCTCCATAATAGGCAGAACTTTAACAAAATTTAATTTTTTCTTTTATATACCTTACTAAAATATCAAAGGGAAGCGTCAAAAATTGCATTATGTTAACGATGTATAAGTTCTGACATTCTTATATATGTATATTTAACATTCCCATATAAAAGCTATGAGATTTGTAATGACAATTGTAAGTATTTGCCATTACCAAATATGTACTTATATAACCCTTATATGGTAATGCTTTTTTACACTGTTTTTAAACGTCAACTTTTGTACAATGTTTTTATACACATCTCAAAAAATAGCGCAATTGCGAATAAAGCGAAAATGGTAGGTGCTGGAAAAATTTTAAGTACTGATTTGGAATCCGCACATCAACGTTCCGTGTTATTCAAAATAACTTACAACACAAGATTTAAGTTTAAATTTTAGCTTTATTTCAAATTATGACAAATAATTTTTTTACAGTGAATATAAGCCGTTAATAATATGGAACCTATTTAACCACATCATTATTTAAAATTTTTGCTAGAAAAACTAAAACTTAGTTCAAAAAAAACGCTGCAGATTTTAGGAGATTTTTTTCCTTAAAATAAGTAAGAAAAGAATAGCAAAAATAAATCTGTTGAATCTACAAAATTTTAGATAATTTGAGCTAAATTTAAATAATATAATTAGAAGTAACAAATTATTTGGCTAAAATAAGCAAAAAAAAAAAATTTTTAAACATTAGTAGACAAAAAAAAAATCATAAAAAATTTTAAATTTGTTTACGTTTTTTTTAGAATTTTTTATGCGAATAAAAATTTGGGATTGTGAAATAAACAGTCTACATTTTTTAGCAAATATTTTTGATGCTTTAAGCTAAATGTACTGTTATTTTATTTTCAATTTATATTTACAAAAATAAAGCAAATCAAACATATTAGCTAGGTTGATAATACGATTTCGATCTAACTAAAGATCTCATCAGAACCCAAAGCTTTAGAAAAGCTAGAGCCACCATAATAACCAGAGCTTTAACAAAAAACCTATTAATAATCAATTTTGCTCCATTCTTGTCTTCTTAGTAATCAAACACATGGTTAGGGTATTTTCTTAATAAACAGCATGACGTTACTAAACTTTGAAGACCAAAAGTTGTTCTATTTATATAAAAAATTTTAGTTTTTACTCTGGCTCAAGTAATATTTTTTACAGTTTTATTTGTTTTTTGTTTTTATATACAAGTACATCGAGATTATTTTTATGTTATTTTCAATTTATAACGAGCTTTCAACCTCTCTCCGTATATTTACAAAAATAAAGCAAATTAAACATATTAGCTAGGTTGATACTAGTATTTCGATCTGGCTAAAGATTTCATCAGAACCCAAAGTTTTAGAAAAGCTAGAGCCACCATAATAGTCAGAGCTTTAACAAATAACCTATTAATCATCAATTTTGTTCCATTCAACTAAATTTAAGAAATTATAGCAACAATTTTGTTAATATTAAGTACCGTTTTGGCTACAAATATTTAGCAAAAGTGTTTGTCTAATTTTAGCAGAGTAAATTGTTATTTTCAATTAACTAATATTTAACTCGAATACAACTAAAATTTTTAAAGTTTTTCTGTTCTAATCTTACTAATATTTAACAGAAAAAAATCTGCTAATTTTAACATTTTATGTGCTCTAACAAGGTGTAACCATGGTCTGGCTCTAACCAAAATCAAAAAGCGCATTCCGTTTGTGGATATGGTTATGTGTGCCAAATGTTATCAAAATATCTTAATAAAAAATATGAAAACCTTTGTGACCTGCAGCATGCGGACAAGCATAAAAGTAATTTTTTGTGGGGACCGTTATACGGGCAGTAGACCTTTGCAAAGACCGATTCTAATTAAAATCAAATGTTGTTCTTTTCAAAATTTTCCATTTTTATTTTTTGTCAAAAAAAAAAACAATTTTCCGTGTAGTTTTGACCCAAAGGTCATAAACAACTGAACCGATTTAAAAACAGTATTCAAAAGATATGTTGCGCATTAAATGGTATTTGTTTTGAAATTTGACCGACTAAAATAGGTTGATCATAAATCGAGGTATAGTCCAAAAAGTCAATTTAAAATTAAAAAATAAAAAATAAAAACAAAGTATAAAAACTTTCCAAAAAATATTCATATTCTTTAAATTTGGGGTCACCTCATTCGGATCTGAGACCAAATTGGTCCAAGTGGTTGGTATGATCTGAAATATACATCTATCGTCGGAAAAATCGGTTGGAAAGTGTAGCTAATACAACAAAAACTAAAAATTGCAAATTTATCAACCATTCGTCGTCAAGGGGTTAAAACTGCAAATCCATTGAAAATATCCTGAAATATTGGGAAAATATTATATAAAAAAAATTAGTATGTAACTATAAAATATACGAGTCTAAATACAAAAACCTCGATATTTCAAAATCTACAAATGAGAAAAAAAAATTCATTTGCCAGATTTAGACTCAGCGAACATAATTTCTATTAAAAAATATGTGTTCCAATGACAGGTTCCAAAGACATGTTCCAAAGACATGTTCCAAAGACATGTGTTCCAAATGTAGCAAATTCTTCAGTGGTAATGTTAATAATATATTTTTATATGAAGAAAACTTTTTTCATTAGGTATTTGAAGCATGTGAAAAATGTATTAAATTTGTAAATACTTTTCCAAATATTTCAGGATATTTGCAATGGATGTTAAATTTGAATACAAAAATTTGTTCATTGGAATGTCTATCTAGTTAATGTTAGTTATATTCTTAGAAAAATTTCAGTATTTTGCGATTAAACGGGGTGAATGCTGTAAATATAAAATCCGCTGCTATATTTCAAAAACAGCAAATGACAAAAAAAAAAAAAATGTTGCCAGATTTGGATTCAGTGTTCATAGGCCTATTAAAAAAATGTGTTTCAAAGAAAGTTCTTTGTCCGTTGAGTAGTGAAGTTCCTGCTTCAAAGTCATTGCCTACATTTTTCGGCACTTATCGCCTTAAGTATCCCGAGTAAAAAAGTTTATATAAAATTATATATGATGAGATATTTTCCGCAAATATAAGAGGATATAATTTGATCAGAAAAATTGTTCTATTAAATTGTATCACTTTTGATCTAATTATATTTAAATAGATACAATATAATAAAAAAACTATCCAATTCTTACCAAGTTTTGTAACGATATAATACATCTAATTATATTAATTAGATGCAATTAGATACATAATAATTCAAAAATACTTAAATTGAAAGATATTAAGTTAGACATATTTGAGCTTCATAAAAAGGTTTCAAAACACATAATGTATGATTAAGATTTGTAAATAACTTAAATTTTATTTATATTTTTTTTTTTTGACATTTTTTTGTAAAACATTTTGAAAATATTATTATATATAAAAATATTGATACATATGCCAATTTTTATGATCATGTATATTTATATTAAAGAATATATCGATATATATATAATTTGTTTACTCGGGATGCTATATAACGAAATTTTAAATACGACTTCGTTGTTTATATTTATATTTACACACATTTGAATTTCAATGCTAACAATAATCCCAGTAAAAAACGCTGCTTACATGCAAGCAGGTTTGTAAGGGAGTAAGCCGAAAAGAATCCCTTACAAACCTGCTTACATATGAGGAGCCGCAAACCAAAACGTACTTTTTCACATTTTTTGATAAATTCGTTTTTTGTTATTTTGTATTAGTTGGGTTGAAATCTACTAGAAAAAATCTTATTAGCATATTTTTTTTTTCAACAAGAAAATGGACTTTAAAAAAATTGGTGCATAACAAAACGTACTTTTTACTTTTTTTATATCAAAACGTACTTTTTTATAGTCATTGTCACTTATTTCTTTAAGATATAATAGAAGATATAACATAAGATATAACAATAATAATATAAGATATAACAATAACATTCCCAGTAAGAGGACATAGTTTTTTTACCAGCTGATAGAGTTTTTGGTCGTGTTGATAAAGATCTGAAAAAACATGCTGTTATAACGACAGTAGAAGAATATTCTAAAATTTATTCCAATCATAGTCAAGTTTTGATGTTGGGAAAAGACTGGGGTATCCTCAATATAAAACAACTTGAATCAATTTATAAAAAAATTGAAAATATTCAAAATATAAAACGGATAAAATTTTATAAAAATGTTTTAAAAAATGGCAGTACAAAGTGTTTAATTAAAAGTTTTTTTAAATTCGAATTAAATGAGGAACGAAATACCAATATAGATCTTCTTAAACGAGGAAAGGACTCTTTTTCAATTTCTCGCCTTGAAGAAATTTCAACAGGCAGTTGGATTAACGCCGACAAGAGAAAAGATGTAGAAAATCTTTTAAAAAAGCAGTTTGGCAATGACTGGACTGAAAACAACACATTAGTTTGGTACAAAGATATCCTTTATAATCAAAATGAAAATGCGGGGGATGAAATGGACAAAAAAAAATGAATGAAGCTGCCTTGAAGATAATTTTGGAACACACGTTTTATTAATTAATAAACTTATTCAAACTAGTTTTTGTATTAAAAATATCTATACTGAATTAAAATAAATATTTTGGTTTTAATTTAAATTAAATTTTATTATATTTTGAAATTTGCAGTAAAAACTGGCATCGTAGTGTTCAAAAAAAAAAAACCAAAATTACAGTAAATTGTAATAACATAAAACCTTTGTTTCTCATTTTGTCTTCACAAAATCAAGTATTGCTTATGAAAATATTTTTGTAATGTCTTTTTGTGTCTATAACTTCTTGTGAACAAATTGGTGTATTTTTGGATGATGTAAGATATCCTGTCAAAATATTACCGTTAAAAAAAACCGCACACCAAAATGTTCATTTTTCCTTATTTTTTAACAAAACGTACTTTTTCACTTTTTTTTTATCAAAACGAACTTTTTCACATATTAAAGTCTTTTGATCTCATACACGCTTAACATTTTTTGTGATGAGTTATTGTGGTTTGATGCATCTTATGATAAGCTATAAACTTCTTGCTATTTCCAGATTCGTGCTGTTTTATAAGGGGATGAAAAACTTAATCCTCAATTTCCCACAAATTTTAATTGAGGTAAAAAGTACGTTTTGGTATGCAGCTCCTCATATGCCATGACTTTTATATGGCGAATTCCCACTTGGAAGCATTACTTGTGGGCATAATATGCGCTGATTTTAGCGCTTACAAAAAGCTGTGATTTCATGGCTTTCAATAAAATCATATTTTATGTCTACATTATTACGATTAAAAGTAATAATATGAATATACATAATTTATTTTACATAAAATTCTACAGATATTCATTTTTTCTTGTTAAAATGTTTGCTAGCTCTTCAGAAACATACAAATGACTAATTATTTTTTATAACATACTCGAAAATACCAAACACAATCGGAAATCACACGGGAAAATTGGTACAGATCGTTTATAATGCACGACATGAAACTTTCTGCATTACAACCTGCATCCTTATAAGGGATTAGGGTAAGCTGCTTACAACCTGCATCCTGGATAGGGAAAACAATAAGCTCAACAATTTTGTTTGTTTATTTTTATACGAAAATTATTCGTTTCTTTTGATGCATCTCAGTATTATGTGATATTAAGCACTTACATCAGCGCATTTGTCTTTTCCTGCTTCTAAAAACACGAAAATTTTTACTGGGATATTATTTTATAGGAAATTAAGATACAAACATGCTAATTACATATTTAAACATTAATAAACCCCTAAAAGCCCTTATTATTTCTTATTACGCCAACATAACAGACATAAAAGATTTAAAAAACTCTCCACAATATTAAAATTTATTACAAACTTTTATTTTTTGTTTTTGTAATTTTTTACAATTTGAGTTCATATTGACTGACTTGACATTTAAGACACTTACTACAGACGAAGTTTTTTGTTCGACTCAAAAATTGACTAAAACAACTCTCAATTTGTCAACGATCAACCCTCATAAACTGTTAAGACTCCCCCAACAATAACAACAATTAATTTATGCAATATACGGAGGACAAACAATAAGGGTTGAATTTCGGCTTTGGGTTTTATGTCGTTTTGCCTTTTATTTTTGGTGCGTGAATAACCCTTAATACAAAATTTTAGACAATTTGCATCAGTTTGTTTATAGAGTACTAAATTTATTTAGAGAGATAGTCTTGCTCTTTAGTAAATTCAGCTTGAATCATAATGCTGTTGAAACACTAAATATGTAGTCAATCACTACAAAATGTCGATATTTTTCGACTACAACATCGTCCAGATTTTAGAAAGTTATGAATTAGTATAGAGAGAAACTGTTACTCTATAATCATTTATTACTCTATTTGGTTTGTTCAATTTGACTTTTATACTACACCATTTCAAGAATAATTTCGGCAAATATGACATTAATATCAGACGGAAAAACTGTTGTTCAGCTTATATCAAAGTTAATTTTTTATAGTAAATGTAAATGAGAAAAAAAATACAAATCATAAGTAATCACCGACATTAAGAAATCGTGAATTGTAATCTGCTATAGCAAAATGTAAAATGCACTAGTAAATTGTTAATTAAAAAAAAGTCAATGGGAAAACTCAAATTTAAAATATGTGTTTACTGTGGTATGGGCTAATTCCCTTACAAGGTATATTTTGCAAGGGGTTAAGAGGAGGAAAGTGTCCTGATAAATACTTTTCATGACATGATTACTAAAAGCAATGGTTAAATGATATTCCTTCAATTTCTATCTGTTTTTCTTCATATACAATATCGGAATTACAATTTATATTTCCTGACATTTTTTTAACAATTTCTGAAATACATTTTACTATTTCTATTAGAACGTTTTTAGGGCAGAAACATCGCAATAAGTACTGAATTATATTTAATATGTTTTGATTGAAAATCATTATTCTGAACTACAATTCACTTTAGCTTTTACTTTCTGAAATATAATTTAACTTTTTTTTGAAACTTGTTCCTTTTCTCACGGCCTTTATGTTTGATGGACCCAAAAAAGCAAAGTTGTTTTTTTCTCGCTGTCTGCGCATATTCTAATAGATTGGGTGCCAAAACGACTGGACTTTTATAACGCAAACCGACTATGCATTTGGCATTGAAAAAATATTGACAGTTAGAGCAAGTAGAAGGAAGCTTTATAAAACTTTTATGTTTGTGTTGGAGCCGCCTTTGTGAGTGGAGATAGGCGGTAGTTATGTTCGTGCAACATGTTGAAGGGGCAAATTAATGGAGGTCGATCTTACATTTTATCCGCTATCCCACCCCTAATATAGCATTAAAGAGTACACCACAGAACATAAAAAAAATATCTCATTGTAAGGAAGAGACGATATATTTTGAAAAAAGCTAAACCTTTGCTAAAACTGCATTTAATACTGTATTAGCTGATGTGTAGCAAACAAATTTACCGCCTGACAACAATTTCTTTTTACAAAATTTTGATTTTGATCGCGAAGAACATCACGAATTTTCATATGTAGGTCAAAAGTATGTATGAGAAAAAGAATTGTTGCTTTTATTTTGCATAATAACAATAATAACACATGTTTATGAAAACCCATTATTTTAAAAGTTGTAGAACAACAAAGCTACAAAACATTTGTAGTCCATTTTTTGAGGTCAAAAGTCAAAACGGCATGACCTGTTTTCGCGCTAGAAGTCCAGTTTTTTGCAGATCTTATTTTTTACAACAAATCTATCAGAAACTGTTAGCGGAGCGAGAAAAAAAGATAAGTTTGCAATTTTCATCTATTTCATGGGTGCTCTAGTGATGATTGTATGTTTTAATTTCTCACTGTCTTTTTTTATAGATTTTTACATCTTATATCTGCTGAATATTAAACGTGTCATATTTTTCAATTGATGTTTATTTCGAAGGCAATGTTTTACCTTCCAATTGATGTTTTTTCTGACTCAACACATAAGTATGACAACAAATATTTACAATTTGCAATGGATATTTATAAATGACAGTTGGTTTTTACAATTGGCAATGGATATTACTACAGTTGTCTCGCGAATCAAATTATTATATTAACCGATCGAAGAAAAAGCAAATTGAAAGAACTTTTAAAAAAATGATTTCCGAATAACGAATAATTCGAAAAATTTTGACAATTAAAACAAATAATTAAAAAAATACTTCTTTTAAAAAAACTAATTCGAAAGTTGCGCATCTTGGAAATATATTTGTGTTGGAAATGGTAATGGAAAAAATAAAATTAAAACTCAATTGAAGAAATAACTGAAATTTTAAAACTTTTATTAATCGTTTTCCACAATATTGACTCTTTAATAATGGTTAAAGATATATGATTTGACTTACAAGCAAACCAGATAAACAGATAAAAGATAAATTTATAGCGCTAAATGCTTTTAAAAAGGTAATCTATAAAAAACAATCGAAAATATTGCTATTTTACAGCGATAGCACTTTAGCATTTAAACCGTGAATTCCGTTTATGTAATTTAATTAACTGTAACTAAAATAATAAGCGTCTCAATATCGAGGGCTAATATTCAATATCCGCTATCTTAAAAAAAAATAGAAGCATTAAAAGTGTTTATTTCGTTTATTAAAAGTGATTTTAGAATCTCACGTATAATTTATTTGGCAATTTTGTTGAATATAGAGGATTTTGTATTTTTTTTTTTTTTTTATTTTTCTATTAATTATTATTTTTTTACTACTTTGTAAAATAAAAACAATATAATGAACAATTGACTGTAAAATGTCAGTTTTTATTACTCATTTAAATTTTTTTTTTTAACTATTGAAGCCTTATAATTAATGCCTGATTTGCTTGTGACTCCATGTATTTACAAATGATTCTGGATATTTAGAATTTTGGATCACATTTTCAGCATGAAAAATACAAAAAAAAAATTCTTCCACAATTTTATTTTTCGTAGCTTGCTGTAGGCGATATTTGCAAAAATATGTCTAGAGGTTATCTCGAAAACTTATGAACAAATATGAGTAATTATTCTAAAAATGTTTTTTACCAACCTTTTTTTTTTAAATTCTGAATTGTGTTTTAGATTTGTCTAAAAACGGGCGAGTAAGTTTAGGCAAAAGTTATTTTTCTTACTAAGATATAATTTCCATTCAAAAATTAAAATTTTAGTAATTTTCTTTATGACGATTTTCGCTTTTCTGAATAAGCGAAATTCAACGAAAACGCATATTAAATTCGATAAATACTGTTGGATCTTAAGCGGTTTATTAATAATACTTAATACATCAATTCACATAAATTTCATTATAATGCGTCTATTCGTTTTTAAGTTACTTGTAGCAGGATGTCCTTTAAAGGTACACTCAGGAAACTTCTGCTTGAAAAATATGTAGTTGTTTGGGTTGTAATACAGTTTCTTTATTTTTAATGTAAATGTCAGTCATTTGTAGAACAAATTAAAAATTTTACTAACCTTGTAGTTCATTAAGAAAAACAACCCACATCAAATGGCTGTTTTATGATTTTACATTCATTTTTTACAGTTGTTTTTTTGTTATTTAAAAAAATAAAAAAAAATAAATGTTTGTTTATTTTTTACTACCATGTGGTTCATTTTTACTACAATTGTTAGTCACTTTTTGAACATTAAAAACAAATGACAATGTTAGTTGAATTTACTGAAATGTAAGTCGTCCTTTCTTTAAGTGAAATTTCATTTGTTTTCAACTAAATTTGCAGTGGTCTTTACCTACATAGTATTCTAAGTGTATCCTGATCGAATGCAGTGTGTGCTAGGACATAACTAATGACCTATCACTTTGTGTTTATTACAAGGGCGGATCAATAAGTCCGTGACTTTTTGAATGAAACACTGTTTTTTTTTTTGCAAAAAAAAAAATTTATTTTTCAACATAATCTCCTTTTAGCTCAATACACTTAGTCCAACGTTTCTCCAATTTTTGTACCCCTTCCAAAATATAGGATTTTTTGAGGTCCATAAAATAGGCTTTTCTTGGCCATATGGGGTCGTTTTTTTTTAATCCCCGTTAAATCGGTCCAATAAGTTGGCATAATATTCGCCGTTTATTCATTTTCCCTTTTGAAGGTAATCGTTGTGGATTATCCCGCGTGCATCCCAAAAAAACTGTTGCCATCACCTTATTGGCCACGATTACGTTTATGGTCAATTGAGAGCAAACGCGGCACCCATCTTGCAGACAGCTTTCTTAAACCTAACTGATCATTTAAAATCGAAACCACACTGTTATATGAAATGCCTATGGCATCAACAATCTCACGAACTTTTACTCGTCGATCGGCCAACACCATTACATGGCGCTACGAAATAACCCCAATGAAATGACCCCCAACGGCCAAAAATGAAATAACCCTCAAAAAAATTGTGTAAAATTGTTTGGGGGTTTTTTCATTTTTTTGGGGATTATTTCATCTTACGGTTTGGAGATTATTTCGTTATGAAGCAACCTCCAATGAAATAAAGCCCAAAATTTAAATTCTTTGGAGATTATTTCATATGCAATTATTTTGGGGGTTATTTCATATTTTTTGGGGGATATTTCATTTTGCTAAAAGTGAAATTTTTTTAATATTTGTTAGTTTTTCTGCGTGGCGGCCTGCGGCCGCTCTTAGGGGTTTTCTCCTCCATGGGACGCGGCAGGTGGCTTCGCTGAATAAAGTTTCCCTTCGCGCGTCACACTAGGGAAGATAATGAGACGCGCGCAGGAAAACGGTATTCAGCGAAGCCACCTGCCGCGTCCTATGGAGGAGAAAACCCCTAAGATCGGCCGCAGGCCGCCACGCAGAAAAACTGAACAGTGTAACAAAAGAATCAAAAATATGAAAACAAAAAATAAAAAAAATTTGGGACATATTTCATTTCTTTGGAGCTTATTTCATTGGGGGTTATTTCATTTCTTCCTTTGGGAGTTATTTCATTACGAAACAACCCCCAAATTTTGGATGTTATTTCATTTTCACCTTTGGGGAATATTTCATTTCTTTTGGGTATTATTTCATTTCTTTTGGGTATTATTTCATTTTTTTTTTGTTGGGACTTATTTCATTTTTTTATGGGATTTATTTCATTGGGGGTTATTTCATTTTGTCGTTTGGGTGTTATTTCATTGGGGGTTATTTCGTAGCGCCCCATTACATACATTTTCGAGTGTATTGAAATCAATTGGCCGTCCAGAACGTTCAGCGTCATTTGTACTTGTGCGCCCACAACGAAAGTCAGTAAACCAATTTTTTACCATTGAAATCGATGGTGCAGAGTCCCCATGGTATTTATCTAGCTTTTCCTTGGTTTGATTGACGGTTTTTTTTCGGAAAAATAATGTTTAATGAGCACTCGAAATTCACTTTTTTCCATTTTTAAAAAATTGACGAGGTTGTATGTTTTGAACAGCTGCTAAACGCACAGTAAATGTCGGAACTTGCTCAAAATTTGACAGTAGTCTAGTAACAGGTGGTACTTGATGGAAGCAGTGTTGCATTTCATATAACTACGAGGGAAGTTCGAAAAGTCACGGACTTATTGAGCCGCCCTCGTATCAACCGTTTTTAGTAATTTGAAATACATTTTTAATGCTTTTAAAAATGTAGTTCCTTTCCGAACCTTCATTCACAAAACATTTAGTAAATTTTGTTTCCTTTTCGAATACATAAATTTATAGTTAGAAATTACTCATTTGACGCATTTATGGGCTATTTCATGATGAGTGTCTTGAGGCACTGTAACCGGTTAAATGGATATTATTTGAACTGCATTAATATTTCCTCATTTATAAAAAATATAAGTTGAATTACAAAGTATTGTTTAATTTCCAAATTGCATTAAAAAAATGTCGCTGATAATTTCCGAAAACTTTTATATTTACTGAAATACATGATACTAATCTGAATATTATTTTACAATTAATGAAGCTCTGTTTTTTTTTCTGTTTGCCGCAATTAATCTTGAAATGGTGTAGTAGTGCGGAGTTAAGAGTTTAAAAATAAGTGGAATAATGTTGCCAGTAAAGCAAATGCACTCTACTAAATAACAATATTAAAAGAGAGGGTGGTGTTGGTGGTGGCAAATTGTTTTGGGAATGCAACTTTTTTTGTTTGTATGGTATATTCAGAATGATTTTTTTAACTTATTTTTCTTCAATTTGAACTCTGTCAGTCTTTCGGTTATAGTTTGAAGTTTGTGACGCGCGTTGTTGTGGCAACTATATAATAAATATCCTTATTTGTGTTACTAAAAGAAAAAATTATATATAAGCAATTTTTGCATTAAAGTTGTTTGCGAAAAAATAATATTTAAACAACAAATTTAAAAAGAGTTTATTAAAAAAAATATATATATTATTTGTGCTTTCAAGCGTTTTTACAACTGTTAAAAAAAAAATAATTAAAAAAATATAAATTACTACAAAAAAAAGTAATTAAAATAGCGTTTATTAATGTGCTATATAATTGTGCTTGTTGAATTATAAAAATATATTAAGTTTCAATATGTGAAAATGTATATTTATTTAAATAAACGAAATACATGTTAAAAAATTGCATAAAAAAATTAATTATTAAATTAAAAAAAAACAGATTTAATAAAAAAAAAAATTGGAAATTAATTAAAACACATAGTCCTCAAAAAGTTATATGGTAATTAAAATTAAATTTTTTTGTCGAAAATATTTAAAAAAAAAAACAATTATTAAAAATTCATAATGTTTTAACAAATTAGATAATTTGAAATTGGTAATTGTATAATATTAGAAATTGATGAATATTTTAATTGCCCTCATTATTCCATTGTGTTTATGGCAAAAAAACATATATATTTGGAAAAATGCAAAAACCAAAAAGCAAACCCAAGCAATTGTTTATTGAGATCTTAGGTAAATTTTTGTAGTTGATTGTTTCCTTGAATTTTGAACGGTTTGCTACCTATGGACCTGAACACGGGAAAAAAGGTAAAAAAAAGTCGAATTTTTTTAAGTTTTTTGCGATTTTGATCTGGAAGGTGAAGTTTTTTTGATTTTATATGTTCGCAATTTTTGTTCTTTATGACAAGAGCTACAACTTTGCCATAGAGAGTAAATCGAAATTCTGAACGGTTTGCAAGATATGAGCCTGAGAAAATTATCACTTTTTTGCAAAAATGATACCGAGGCCCCAAATCTTTGGCGGCCCATAAACAAAAAAGGAGATGACTTTGGGAAAAATTGGAAGACACGGGTCTTTTTTTTTTTAGTCTTTTATCACGTAGTGGTGTCCGTATATGGTTATTTTGCCATGACTTAAAAAATTACACACAGTGTTATTTTTAACTACTTTTTAGTACATTTTTCTACTGGTTTTACTTGTTGATTTCAAACTAACTCAAAAGCAATAGAAAAACTATTTTATTCGCATGTTTTTTTTACACCACAATCTTAAAATTTTGAATACTTTTATCTACAAAAAAAAAACGTTTTTGGTTCTAAATAATTTTTTTTTTAATCAGAGCAATCCTGATACCGTAGTCGTTTTCTAAATGAAAATTATATTTAAAGGACACTTGTCTCCTTCAGGAATACTAGTTTTTGATGATTTGTTCCCATAGAAATTCATAAAAATGTCTCTGGGAGGAAAAAAACCCAGATTTGAGTGTTTTTTTATATACAAGGGCGGATCAATAAGTCCGTGAATTTTTGAAGTTTTTTTTTCGCAAAAAAAAAATTGTTTTTCAACATAATCTCCTTTTAGCTCAATACACTTAGTCCAACGTTTCTCCAATTTTTGTACCCTTCAAAAAATAGGATTTTTCGATCAAATAGGCATTTGTTTGATCAATAATTTAATCGTTAGAGCTAAATCTCTTTCCACCGAGCCATTTCTTTAGGTTTGGAAATATTAAATAGTCACTGGGGGCTAAATCCGGAGAATATGGCAAATGAGGTACACAATTTTTAGTTATCATGTGCTTTTTGAATCTTTGAAATTGTGCATCTATCTTAGAAAACATGGCTTTTCAATGTTTACAACTTTTAGAAAATTTTGGATTTCTTATAAACTGAAAAACGCGATGTAAAACAGTTTTAAGGAACTGAAAAGATAGTGACTTAAAGACATAAAGACACATTTGTACAAAACAAAAAGCAATTTAAATGACACGGGTCAGATTTTGGGTTCTCTATCATGGAATAGACGATATGAAATTTAATTTAAACTTAAAACCGCCATAATATATTGTGCTTGTACCAGATAAATGATTAAACGAATATATTTAGCATGCTTAAACGTATGCTGATACATATAGAAAATTTTATTCACGCCATAGAAAAATAATATTTGATAATATTTTGCCACAAAATGTAGAACATTTTTGAAATTACTCATATAAGGCTTGCGCACGAAATAACTAGTGCATACATTTTCTCTTGTAAATTCTTACTTAAGCAAAACAAAACATTTTTTTAATCACGTTAGCATTGAAAACCGTAATGAATAATTGTTTCCAAAAATTTTGATATTGCATATTTGTTTCGGTTTAAAATGGATATTCAACAAAAATTGGATGAAAAAATAACAGGAATTTTTAATAAAAATTTTAATCTAAATCTACTAAATCATTCATAACTCAGCCCAGTTTATAAAAAAAGACTACAAAATTAAATGCATACGACGTCAAAACTTTTTCTCCGAATTGGAATACGTCAGGCAAGAATATCTCTGAAAGTACCATTAATATCCGTTTGTAGTCGATTGTCCAGTGAACCGCACGACGCATTACAGGGAAAATTCGTTCATCAGCCGTACTAGCCGTATGTGGAATAAACTCCCCGCGGAGGTCTTCCCTGTCACTTACAATGTAGCGAAATTCAAATCAAATCTTCACAAACACTACTCCCTCTTTCCTACTCCCCATAACCTAATTTCCTGATATCAACACAATGTATTGCATTATAGGGGGCATCCCCTGAGTGTTGGTCTAACGAAAAAAAAAAAAAATATCCTAATTTGGGTATTTCAGATAAAATAAAAACTTTTATACAAAACAACTAATTTATCTTAATTGTTAATAAAATGTTAATTCATATAATATTCCTTTCAATAAAATGTGTTTTTTATTTAAATATTACATTTAGTTCAAAAGTTATTGCAATTTATTCGTGCACTAGTTATTTCGTGAGCATATCGTAGACCAATATTTGAGTTGTTGACAGTTGACAAATTAATATCCCTATTTAAAATTGTTTCCATATATGTTCGTATTTTATAAAACTTAACATCACCTAACTAGTGCAGGTAATAAGTAAACAAATAAATAAAAACATCTAAAACATAAAAGTATATCGAGACTTTATATTCAATACCCTTTATGAACCAATTTCTTGAAAATCACTTTTTGATGGAATACTATACATTTAGCTCTGATAACAATTTCCATCAGAAAAAAATCAGTTCTAGTACTTTTTTGAATAACTATTATGTCACTATTAACCATAAGATTTATTTTTGAATGCAATATCCTCTATGAACCACATTAAGGTTATCGATAAAATAAAAGTGTATTATTACTAAATACCCAGCAAACCTTTCTATTAAAGCTGGTAACCAGTTAATTTTCTCTTACAAACCCTATTATTTCAACAAGGGACTGTCCATTCCTGTAACACCATATAAAACACGTATTACCTTCAGTATAAATGTAATATGTTTTTTTTTTTCAAATTTAATTTTTTTAAAGTTTAAAAATTTTTTACTTTTAAATTTTAAACATTAAATTTCGTTTTTGGTGGAAAAATTAACTCTGTAATAAGGATGGTAACGTGTTAAGGCGGAATTAGTTTGTACGTTCTGTTCTGTTACGAATCAGCTGTTTTGTTTCTGTTCAATTGAAAGTCTGTATGTGTGGTTAGTTTTCACTTTTTCGTTCTGTTCTGTTGAGGACAAATCTATTGAAAATAGAATTCAACGTTTAGTGACAGCCTAAAGTGCGTATGTATTGGTTTGTTGTGAAATATTTGTCTCAAGATTTGAATCAGGGATGATAAAGTTGGTACTATAGTCCTTTACATGGTACTATTTGAACATCAGATGTACCATGATACTCCTATGACTCATTTAGTACGATTTACAAATTTTTTTATATATGAATTTCTTGGTCCCTTTAAAATTCAATAATTATTAATTCGATTTGCAGTCCCATATGAACAATTAATTAATTTGGAACCAAACGCTGTGAATTCAATAACATGATTTAACTGAGTGCGACTGATTACAGATGATTATATCGATTAATAGATTAAACCAATTATTGAATTCAATCACTAAGGGTTATAATTACTAATAACTAATTTTGATTTTCAAAAAAGTAAATAATAAAAATCTTATAAAAATGTGAAATTGACTATTAGCTGCGTGTTTTGAAAATCGAATGAGTTCACGAACAAATTTGTTTCCTAAAAATCGCAAAAAACTGTGATAAACGTAATTCAATACAGCAAGATATTAATAGCACATTCAAAAAATATTAAAAATTTGCTGAATTTAAGAAAAAATCTCAAAATTTTAAAAAAATTTTAAATCAATATTGGCTAATTTTCTTAGTACGCACTGCTCGTTTTTACATAGCTTTATGTACATTTTTCGGAAAAGTTTGTTATTGAAAATGAGCAAAATCGGTCCAGCGGTTCGAAAGTACTGAGCGACAATGTGAAAGTACCTCTAAATTTTCCATACAAATTGGTGTATAATGCACTGTATATTATTAGAATTCATTGTAGTGTCTGGTGTATAAAATATAACGTCATATTATAACATATTAACATATTTTTTTTAAATATATTTTTGTTGTTTCATTTGTAATTGTTCATTTTGGACTGTACAAAGATTTGTTTGTTAATTTATATTTAAATTTTTTCTTTATACTTGTGATGCCGAAAAAGTACTATTTTATATGCAGGTTGGTACTATTTTAAAATCGTATTTATCGTCCCTAATTTGAATGTTTGAATGGTGGGAAGACTGGCATCTATTAAAAGTTCAGTTATAGCTTCTCTGGGAACTGCTTTGGGATATTTCGTATACAAATTTTTGATTTTCCGATCTTCTTTTACAGTTTTAATACAGGGTCTTCCACCTTTATGAGTTGTGTGAATGTTACCACTATTAACAATTCGGCAAATCGTTGATTTTGGAACGCAGTACTTTATAGAAATTTCTTTTTCAAAATCATTTAAATCTTTTGATTTAAAATCAGAATTGTAGTTATTTCCTGCCATTTTTTACAAAAAATATTCTTACGATGTTTATGCTTCCAACATCTTATTACAACTATTAAAGAACAATAATTATAATAAATTTGTTAAAAAAATGTATCGTCCTGAATCTCATATTAATAAGGAATGCGATTACTGTTATATAATATAAATTGTTGTTAATATAAATTGTTTCCTTAAGAGTAAGAATAATTTGATTCCTTTCACAGAAAAAGTAATTATAAAATATTACCTACAGAACAGAACGACACAGAAGGGCAACGGAAAGTAACAACTAATGAGGCCTTTACTTTTCTATTACAAAACTTATTATTTGAACATGGGAATGTCCATAGAGTTAAGTACTGCCCTCGGTAACATGTTAATCCTCACTGACAAGTAAAGAGTTATCAAAATCTTTTATTTTTTAAATCGAATATTATTTAAAATAATCAAATTTGTAACAAAAATTTAATTATATTTAAAAACATTTGAACATGTGAATTTGGTACTACTAATGTGCAGCCAGTAATAGCAAACATGGCGAAGTAATGCAGGGGAAAGGCGTTTAACTTATTACCTGGTAACATGTTCCGTAATACCAACCTATTACCGAAGTTTAGCTATCAATCAATATATATTGATTCATACTTTAAGAGTTTGGTCATAAATCAGTTTTTTGCTTGTCCTGAAAAAAATGTATTTTGATACATAAAGGGTATTGAATATAAGCTCTCGATATAAATTATAATATAATATGTAGTGTAACGGTTCAATATAAAATCGGCAAAGCAAAAATCTGTTAAAGTGGCACACCTGAACAAGCGAGTATTTGGCTGATAAAATGAAATGACCAAAATTCGGTCTTGTTTAGGGGTATCATTTTAACAACTAACAATCTCACCAATGTACTAAAACTAGCACAATTTAAAGACATAGTTAAAAAAAAAGAAATGCATGTTTTCTTTCGCCTATATAAAACTATCATCCAAATAATCTGCATTAAGTAGAAAATATATAAAAAATAATGTTTATAGTAAAAACAAAATCATAAAAAAAAAATATATTTAATTAAAACGCCATTTAGTCATTAACAACAAATATCCGTTCCAAATAGACCTACATAAATGTATCAACACTTTCTAGATAATGTAAATAATAATTAACCAGCATGTACTGAACAACAAAACAGTTACAGACCACCATTTTACCACCTACACTACTAAAAAAAGTTAGTACAAAAGCCTGTTTAACTAGTTCCCATTCAGTTGAGCTAATTTTTTCTGTTGTTATGATTTTAATCAGTTATTTAGCTAAAATTATTAATAGTTATCTTATTCTACATCAAGCTCAAATTTCATACGTATTTGAACTAAATTTTCGACCGAAGATTTAGTAATTCACTATTCTTAAATTTACAAAATTTTGATATTTAATTTAAACCACAATTATTTTCAAACCATTATTTCTTTGAGTTTCTGCTAATATTTTTCTCATATTTTTTATTCTATTATCATAATATCGAAAACTAGGCGAGATTGAGCAAAATGGACCAAAAATCGTTACTCCGTAATCTTTATTAATTACTTATATTCCCTTTTTACGAAAAAATTTCTGTTGTTTTAGCTTATAAATTCTTTTGATTAATCTAACTTGTTGGTTAAATTTCTACAAATGTCACCTCAAATTTAGTTTTTTTTTTTAAATATAGGTCACCAAAATTTAGCAGACTGTAGTCCTCAATTTCATTGAAGACTCTGCTGTCGCTAATTTTGTTTCTATTTTCTGGTGTCGTAGCTGAATTTTTTAACTATTGGCACAGACGTTTTTATGAGTGTACCGATATTAAAGAACAATATAAACAATGTCTACCATTTCCTATACCCTGACATCAACCCCGCTTTACTTATACCATATAGTTTTTGAAACATTTGCCAAAAAAACTATTCACATAAGTATATATCTGAGCCTTTAAAGCAAACTAACCTTGTATCAATTGGCCACAGTAAAATCATTTCCCATTTACCTAAAGTAAAATGATATTAATGATTTTTTGTTGTTGTCCTTTCAATGTGAATGTGACAAATATTGTATACTTGATAAAAGCTGACTTTGTAACGCCCTATACATGTATTTGTAGATAAACATTAACATCACGTAAAAAAATCTAAATTGGTCGACTTATCTCACAATAGGTTATAACTCATTTACACAATATAACACAACTTTTTACCACCCGCTGACCCAATGTGATGACACCTAAAATTTTTCGAATTTCTATGATGATAACACAGTTCAACAAAATCAGAAAAATGAAATGCATCGGGGTTGTGCCCTGTCATTTCTGAAAGACTTTTGGACGCAGATCACGAATATGGCCTTCGATTTTTAAATATAAATATAGCTATTATTAAGGAAATATTTACAAAACACTTTTTTGGAAATTTGAATTTTTTGATACACTTTTTATAAAAAAAAACAAAAAAATAACGCAGATTTTTTACAACTCTCAAATAGCATCAACTTTGCTCTTTAATTTAATATATTACACGTTTTGAAAGATGCGATAATATGCTCTATGCATTTATTTAAAGTTTAAATTTCTCATTTTTCATGATTTCGTTTATAAAATATCTAAACGAAAAAAAAAAAAATCCAAGAATTTAATACGTTGGTTCCTTTAGTGAACATCGCAGGTTACTTAATTTATAAAAAAACTCGCGTTCTTTCTCTTGTAGTTTAAGAAAAAAATGGTTTAAACTACAAAAGTTTTACATATTTTTATGCATAAAAATATGAAGTCTGTGACAAGTCCTACCTAACTCATAAAACTCAGATAAAAACATTCAAATATGTTCAACACATGTTTTGTAATTTTGGTGCGTTTTCTTAAAAATAACGATTTTATATGATGTATGCTCAAAAATATATTTTTTACTTTCCCCATAGTAAATACATACAAAATAAATTTTAAAAAATGTTGAACTTCAGCTTGTATTTTCGGAAAGTTTTGATAGGAAAGCGATGGTTCCTTCGGAGAAATTAATTAAGTGCAACATAAATTAACATCTTACTCTAAAATTTTGCTAAATTCTAGTAAGCGATTTTATAATATTCACAGAAGAATAAAATAAGTTAAGTTTTAATTTGAATTGCAAGGATATTCTACATCCTTCGCCCAATCGCAATTAATTGATATGGTTTTAAATGCTCAAAGTTCATACTTTAAAACCATATTAAAAGTTATTCGTAGATTATTCTTGTATATGAATTAATAAGAAATTTTAAAGAAAAAACTTGATTTTTAGTAAAAGTTAAATTCGCGAATATTTCAAAAATCGGAGCTAATATTAAAATTAGATTTTCAAATTCGTGATCTGCGTCCTAAAACCTATTAGAATTGAAATCGCATACCCGATGCATTTTTAGTGTTTAGCAGTGTAATTATAATTATAGGGACATTTTAAAAATAATGAGCACAACCAAAAGTTTCAAATTTACCGCTTCTGATTTTAGTAAAACTTGGTATAAACATTCTGCTAATTAATATGGGATTTACATGTTTTTTTTATTTTTTTACAAAATTGTCTATAATTTGCATTTAGTCGCTGCTCAAAGTTGGGGGTTTTTACCAAATGTGTAAGAAATATACATTGCTTGAATTATCATAACTTTTGAACGCATCAACAAAAAATTAAAACATTGGTATTTTAAAGATCAAATACTCTTCTTTAAACAGTGTTGCACAAAAATTTATTTTTTACTCAAAAGGGATAGCGGAATTCAAAAAATGTCCTAAACTCGCGAATATCTCAAAAAACCCATAATTAGCTTTGCTGTAATTTATTTGGAAATTAAGCCAAAGTATCACTCACAACATATAAAAGTTTCAAGTTAGGAATCAAAGGCGTTCAAAACTAAACGAATTTTTTTCGAAAGTACAGTGGACAACTTTAATGGATACATGTTTGTAAAAATTTGGTTAAAAACGCTATAAGTCATGAGCCGTTGAACATACCGAAAACAAAGCAATGGTTCCGGAAACTTTAGAATGCATACTTTATTTATTCTTAAAAAACCAAACCAATTTTTTCTAGTATAACTGCCGAGAAATGCAATTAAAGGTAGGAAAACGTTTATCCATTTATGTACCAGTTCGATAATTTGAAAAAATGTTTCCTATGTCAAATTTAATTATATGACTCGAAAATACGATTTTGAAAAACTTTTATATTTTAAGAATTAAATGGGAACTTCGGCGGTATATGTGAGTATGTGTAAAGACAAGTGTGCAAAAAATGTGTGTCAATTATCAATTATACAAAAAAGAATTGGAACAATTATGCTTACATTGGAGAGAATAAAATAAATGTTCAAAGTTTTTTTCAAATTATAAAAATTTGCTTCAGAATTGAGTGAAATATTGATCATTTTGCGAAATGGTACCTGTATCTTTGGTTTGAGAATTTTGTATGTATTGTTGCTCTTTTATAATTGCATTTGATTTTAAATTGTCAGGCTTGAGATCATAATTAAAAGTAACTATTACAAATAGAAAACACTAATTGTTAATAAATGAAAGAGAAGATGAAAGAAATCTTGTGGGGATCAGCGCTAGAAGCGATCATCTTCAGCCTCATACTAATACAAGAAATTCATGGTTTGATAAACGATATCAACTAACCACAGAAAATCCGTGATTTTAGTTGATTACCCGAACAACATGAGTTACTTTGGTCTTTATAACTGAACTTGTTTAAACAATAAAGAAGAAAAAATTTGAATGCATGCATTATTATACTCTTGCTCGAATTTTTTTTAATAATCTTGTATTACCTACCACTTCTTTGAAACATAAAAACCCTACAATTTTTTTGAATACAAATTTAATATTTTATAAGCATTTCTTTTAAACATAAAAGACCCTGTTCATTCACACTTTTGAAAGTATAACATACCGGCAATAAATTAATAGGTAACATATGCGGTGGTGTTCAAAACATTTGCAACTGAAATCATGGTTTAGGTAATTATAATTTTTGTTGATCAAAAAGATTTGTGGTATATGTTTTTGTTTTTTTTTTTTATTAAATTCAGTTATAGCATATTATTTTACAAATACAAAAAAATTATTCATAACTTCTCAAAAATAAAAAAAAGTAATTTTCACAAAATAAGTCGATAGTGCAGTGTTCAAAACATTTGCAACTCTTAAAGTAATTAACAGGAAATACAAACAATGGTTTTAACGCTCTGTATTTTGTAGCGTAGCCATTAGTTTTTATAACTTCTGAACACCTCTTAGGTATTGAGGCAATGAGCTTTTTAATATATCGTCAGAAATTTCATTCCACTGCTTCTCCAACTCGACGAAAAGTTCATCACCATTTCGGAATACTTTATTGCCGATATTCCGTTTTACAATCTCCACATGTTCTCAATCGGGTTGAGATCGGAAGATTGAGCCGGCTACGACATGATATTAATTTCATTTTCCTGCAGTCAAACTTTTACAACCCGCGCCGTGTGTTTTGGGTCGTTGTCGTGCTGGAAGGTCCTTGAGAGTGGCATTTCCCATTCAGCATACGGAAGCATAACTGAACTCAAAAGATCTCTATAGAGTGTGGCCGTCATTGTGCTAGTAATGCGGTGAATTGGACCAATCCCATTTCCTGAAAAACACCCCCACATTATAATGTTTCCCCCTCCGTGCTGCACTGTGGCGGTTGTGTATCTGGGATTAAACTTTTCGCCTCGTGGTCTTCGAACATTGGCTCTTCCATCTGATCCCAGGAGGTTGAATTAAGACTCATCTCACCACAATACATTTTTCCATTGCTGTTGAGTCCAGTTCAAATGGGTGCGTGCAAAGTCAAAGCCGAGCTTTTCGGTTTTTTTTCCGACACAAACGGTTTTTTTGTACATCCATAACTTCTAAGACCATATTCTCGGGTTCTTCTTTTAATGGTGGGAAGAATGGCATCTATTAAAAGTTCAGTTTTAGCTTCTCTGGGAACTGCTTTGGGATATTTCGTAAAAAATTCTTGATTTTCCGATCTTCTCTTACATTTGTAATACGGGGTCTTCCACCTTTATGAGTTGTGTGAATGTTACCACTATTAACAATGCGGTAAATCGTTTATTTTGGAACGCAGTACTTTATAGAAATTTCTTTTTGGGAAAGTCCATTTTGAAAATGATTTAAAAATTTTGATTTAAAATCAGAATTGTATTTATTTCCTGCCATTTTTTACAAAAAATATTCTTACGATGTTTATGCTTCCAACATCTTATTACAACTATTAAAGAACAATAATTATAATAAATTTGTTTAAAAAATGTATCGTCCCGAATCTCATATTAATAAGGAATGCGATTACTGTTATATCCTAGCATTTGTTAATATAAATTGTTTCGTTAAGAGTAAGAATAAATAATAATACATCTATTATTATTAATTTTTTGTTGTTTTAATTTAACGGAATTAATTTTTTTTTATTTGTTTAACATAAAACAATGTATGAAGAATATGTAAAAAATAAATTTTAGTAAGTAAGTGTGATTTGAAGAAAATAAATCAATGAAAACAACAAATGCGATCTCAGTTCCAAATGTTTTGACCACTACTGTAGCTGAGCATTTGTTTTTTTACCATTTACCTGTTATTTCCATTTGTTTTAAATTTAATTGCAATTTTCAGGTATTTAAACTGTAATTCATGCTGCGGCTACTAATGTTTAACCTTTTTTGTCGCTGTATTCGTTTGCAGCATTCTTTAACCCACAATAAATTCATTTCATTTTCTAAATTAATTGCTCAGAAACCGGAATTGTTTAAGCGTCGAAAATTCTTTAAGATTCGCCTTCTTTAATTACAGTAACATCTCCTTGCAGGATATATATTTTGAACCGAATATCTTAACTTGGGTCACAGAAATTGTTCTAGCTCGTACGGCCACAACCAAGCTCATATATAATGGGGTATAGAAATGTAGGGGAGAGTCCCGTGTACTAGATTTTAGACTAATTTTGACGGCAAGGAGTTATGATCTATTAATCAGGAGATTTCCGGGAAATTTTGAATTTTTAAAAAAAAACTATAAATAGTACTAAAAGTAGCAGAGCTTAATGTTTTAAACCCACTAAAAGGTAGTTGCTCTAGATATTTCCAATGCGTTCGATCGTGTGTGGCACGGTGCACTGTTATCAAAACTAATTGCCTTTGGTGTAGGTAATGATTTCTCTCGATTTATCTCGAGTTTTCTCAGAGATCGCACTATATGTGTTGTTATAGATGGGGTCTCATCCGACGAGTTTCAGTTATGTTCAGGGGTACCACAGGGCTCTGTTCTTTCTCCATCTCTTTTCTCATCTTTCTTAATGACCTCCTTGGTCGAACTATCAATCCTATTTACTCCTTTGCAGATGACGGCAACATTTGTCATTCTTTTTCCTTCGATCGTAGGCCAAGCCTTGTGGAGGTCGGGGGCAAAAGACAGATTATGAATGAGATAACCTTTCGACAATCTCAGAGTGGGGTCGTGCGAACAAGGTCGATTTTAATGCTCGTAAGAGTCAATGTTGTATGTTGACCCATAGGTCTGTGGACTCAACTACGTCATCTGTGTATATGATTGGGATCGTTATTGAGGATTCAGATACTCTTGATGTTCTGGGCATGAGAATACAGTGTGATGTCCGTTGGACAGATCACATTATTCAAGTATCGAAAGAAGCTTTCAAGTGTCTTGGTTTTCTAAACCGGTGTCAGAAATACTTCACCCCATCTGATCTCCTTACTATATATACCACCTACATCCGGCCGAAGATGGAATATAACTCCCATATATGGGCAGGTGCTTCAAATTCTCTTTTGGGGCTTCTGGATCGTGTGCAACGGAGAGCGTTGATGCTTATCAACGACAGTAGGGTTTCGAACTCTATTGACTCGTTGGAGCATCGTCGGAATGTGGGTTGTGTGACTTTGTTCTATAGATATTACCATGGAAAGTGTTCTGCTGAGATAAGCCGACTCATCCCGAGGGACCGGGTCTCTGTTCGTACTACCCGCTTATCAAGTAGATCTCATCCGTTTGTTGTCTATAGCCCGGCAAATCGCACAACGCATTACAGAGAAAATTCGTTTTTCAGTCGCACTAGTCGTATGTGGAATTGTCTCCCAGCGGAAGTCTTCCCTGCAAATTACAATTTAGAAAAATTCAAGTCAAATGTCCACAAACAATACTCTCTCTTTCCTCCTCCCCATAACCTATTTTCCTGATATCAACACAATGCAATGCATTAGTAGGGGCATCTCCTGAGTGTTGGTTCAAATAAAATAATTTTAAAATCGGAGAACATAAAACAAAATAATTCTGGCCGCCTTCTCAAAATATGAACCAGTGTGCGTGGGTCAATTAAACTCCTTTATATTTTGTACACGTGCTCTCTAGGATGTCTATTACTCATTACCGATCACGTTTTTAATTTTTTTTTTTAAATCCAAAAAAAAATTAAAAGTAGTAAACTTCAAAGAGGCATATCTCATAAAGAAGATGGACTTTTAAAAAAAACCTATGAAAGTCTTCTTTCTGATTTTTGATAATTTTTAAATTAAAATACATACATAGAAGATAATTCTCTTTAAAGTTCGGTGCTGTTATGAGTTTTTTGATACCAAAAATTTATAAAAAAGACTTTAAAATGCTAAAAAATTTTCTTTTTATATGGAAATATGTGTTTACACAATTTTAAGAAACTGAAAATCGTAGGAGATAATCGACAGCTTGGAGTCTAAGTATTCCAAATGTGAGAAAAATCCAACGACGTGAGGTCAAAAAATTATCGTCTTTGAACGTTTGCAACAACTTCTAAATTGTTTTTAAATTGTAGGGTAAAAAAATAACAACTCAAGTTAGTTTGCTACAAAAAAATACTTGTTTGTGTTTAATGAAGTGAAAAATAAAAGTAAAAACAAAAAAATATATGGCATGCTTTTCTCTATATAATCAATGAATTTGACAGTCAATATAAATACACTTTTGGTTTGAGCCAAATCCAAAATATAACAAAAAAAAAGCACTAAAAGTAATTAACACTTCCTAAGAAAATAATATAAAAGATAACAAAAAAATCAACTACAAAATAAAAATCTAGTAATATATACTTAATTAATCAACAGTGGCGGACAATACAGCAAAATCAATTGCTCGTTCTTTTCTAATTTTGTTTTTATTTTTCAAGTTTCAAAATAAGTTTAGAAGTGTCTTCACAAAATTAGAAAAATTGAAAATATGGCACAGATTTAAAATAATTAACGTAACATTTAAGAGAATTTTATAAGCTTACCAATGATGTACAATTTATAAATAAATTATCCAGTCAGCAGCACATTGATTTCAAAAATGTAATTTAAGTGAAGCCCGATGAAAGTGATAAAAGTTAAAAGTGATAAAAGTTAAAAAAAACAAACAAAAATTCCAAACTTGAGGAACTTAAAAAATTTTTGACATTTTGAGCAAAAATATTTTCAAATTTTAATTCAATCATTTATCTTTAATGTCACAAAAATAATGGCTGTTTAAAAATGCAAAACTAAATAAATATTATAAGTGGGGAAAATGGTGCTTGAAATACAAAACATTATTACATTTGTAAAATAAATGTCACAGAATACATTATTGGACCTCTAAATAGTAAAAAGTTCTTCCTACAAATATTCTTGGATAATTTGGACCTAATTCGATACGTTATTAAAACAATATAATGCAATATGTGGAATAAAATATATGCTTTTTATTAGAGAGGCAAACTCCAAACCACCCAAAACTTTGTGTAATGAACAAATTTTTAAAACAAAACTGACAGTTTTTTCGAAAATGTCCAAAAAGTACACTAATGACCAAAAACAGAAAATATTTTAGCTACAAATTTGAAAAATCGTGTGTCAAATTGAAATTTCATTGAAAATTCTCCATTCATTGAATTCATTCAAAATTCGCCAGATAACACACAAAATTTTAACTTCTTTTTAATTTGGTATTCATTTGATGTGCATTCCTACAGGCATTCTTTTAAAGCAGTAAATAATATATACAATGAAGCAGTCAGGAATGCATACAATGAAGCATTAATGCTGTCAATATACAAAAAAAAAGCTTTTTATTGCCTACAAAGGCATGAATGTATTGCTTTTTGAAGAACATGGACTTCTTCCACTTTTTCACCTGCTTAAAAGAGACATACCAAGTTTGATATCGCGAACAAAAATCATGCCTTCTGTATTTGCTTTGGATGCGCTTGATAATTAAATAATGTCTTCCAGAACAGGGTAGTCAAGTTGAATCGGTATATACCGATTTTTCTAAAGCCTTTGATAAAGTGGATCACTTTATTCTTCTTGCTAAGCTCCGTCAAATGGGCTTTCATTCTAATTTTTTAAATTGGATAAAATCATATTTATCCAATAGAATTTGTAAGGTTAACATTGAAAACTATTTTCAGAGCCTTATATTCAGACTTCAGGAGTACCACAAGGTAGTATCTTGGGGCCACTTCTTTTTAATTTATTTATTAATGACATTTCGTCGTGTTTTAATAAACCAAATTTCTTTTATATGCTGATGATTTAAAAGTATTTTATAAAATTTCCACATTTCTTGATGTTTTTGATTTACAAGCGGATTTAAATAATCTTCTTGTATGGTGCAATTTAAATAGGCTTTATTTAAATCTTAGTAAATGCCTCCATATGTCGTTTTTTTAGGTCATTAAATCCAATTCATGCTACTTTTTATATTGGTGATTATAATTTGGAATCTGTGGATTCAACTCTTGATCTGGGTGTTGTTTTTGACTCAAAGTTGTCGTTTGGGCTTCAATGTGGACTATATTGTTCCAAAAGCTTACTCTATGTTAGCTTTCCTGAAAAGAAATTGTGCTGACTTTTCCGATCCAACTACATTAAAGCTAATTTATTCTGCCTTTGTCAGATCAAAACTGGAGTATGCTGCCATAATATGGGCTCCTCAATGTGGTACTCACATCGCTCGTATTGAAAGGGTGCAAAGGAAATTTGTCAAATTTGCAACCTCGTCGTTTAGGTTTACTGATCCTATACCCTCTTATAGATCTAGAGGTCTACTAATAGGTTTAGAAACCCTTGAATTTCGTAGGTTACTGCAATCTGCTTTATTCGTTTTTGATATTATAAGTGGTGCTATTGATTGTTCTGAGTTGCTTTCCCGTATTAATTTTCATGTTCCACCAAGAAGATTAAGGTTTAATTCAATTTTGATGTACCACTACATCGTACCAATTATGGGTTTAATAGCATTTTAACCCGTACTTTTATTCAAATGAATGAGATTAATAATAAACAGCTAATTACTTTAAAGCAACAAATTGAGTTTTGGACATCAAAAACTAGCTTTAAACAACAATTATATTCCATTATGATGGATTGAGGTTTTTAAATAAATAATGTAAATATTAAGATTAGTATAAAATTGTTATATCATAGTCTGTAAGGATTTATGTATCCATAGACTGAATAAATTGAAATTGAAATTGAAATAGAACTGCTTCTGTGAGCTAGTGTCCTAAAACTTATTTTAGTGCAAATTTACAAGTCTAACTACTTTATAAAACCCGTGTTCATTTAGGTGGTATTTTTATTACATTAAGCACGTGCACCTCAATCGTGCATGCATGTGTTTTTGTTACCATACAGGGTGTTATGGGTTAAGCTCAATAAAGTCATTTATTTAATATACATTTTGGCGGAATTGATACAGCGCTTTAGTTGTCACAAATCGAGATGTGTTTGGAAAAACTGCTGCTATGAATGAAAACATTTAAATGTTTTAGCACTTTATCAATTTAGTATGTCTTGTAGATTCACTGTATATTCCTTACTTTGTTCTCGAGCCATGTTTTTATAAAAACAAATTTCTTTCGCTAAATTTTTAAAAAGTTTTTAACATTCATAGTCATCACCCTAATCTTCAGTTATCCCCAAAATAAAACTATAATTGGCTAAAGTCAAACCGAGACATTACATACAATAAGCAAAATCAGCTGTATGAGAATTTTGTCTGTCTTAGTATATAAACTGGCTGATTTAGTAAACCTAATCATAAATTCAAAACTATTTCAAAAGTAATGATTTTTACATATTATTACAATTTGTAAAACCAACAGACAATGTTTACATGAGAAGAGCCGTGTAGTACAAAAAACACACATACTAAATATAATGATATAGAAAGTAATGGTTGCTTTTCAAATAGTTTTGATTTTATGATTAGATATACCAAATTAGCCAGTTTATACACTATTTGTAAGGCAGACAAAATTTTCAAAAAGCTGATTTTGTCTGTTGTATGTAAATAATGTCTCCAGTTATCGTTTTCTTCTGCAGATAACTGAAGATTAGTGTGATGCCTATGAAACATGTGTATTGTTTATCATAAAAATGATCAAACTGTTTGAAAAGCAACAAATAAAATGTAATATAACAATATCATATTAGATTCTGGATTTGAGTTAGAACAATATTCTAACTAAATATACGAAAGTATAGAAAGTCCTAAAAAAAAATTGTATTTTTAATACAAAAAGAAAAACAGTTTTAAAATGCAGTAATAACAGTATGGAAAAAACTGTGAAAGTTTAAAAATAGAGAAATTTTGGTTTCACTTGTAAGCCACCATACAACTTTTCACCAAGCGGGCGATATTGATATTACTTATTTAGTTAATATATCTTCCAAGTCTAGTGCCTCCAATTTGTATTGGTTTGGTTTAATAAAATTAGAAAAATAACTTAAATCGATTCAACATAATTGTACGCCACTGTACGTGTGATCGAGCTAAATATTAATGACTATGTGTATGTATTAATATTGGTATAAGTGTATGTGTTTTCCAAATGTGATTTGTATGCCTTCAATTGTGGTTGACGGGTTTAATATTAAACCGCCCCATAGTGTAAAAGACATACGAAATGAGTCAGCTGTAAATTGTGTTTTAATCCAAACAAAATTACAAGCGAAAAAAATTTCATTAAACCTCTAAGGAATTTCAGTAAAATGAACTTAATTTAGTTTCCACGTTGGGTTTTTTGTTATTCCCTCCTCTTTACACTTTTTTTTTTTTTGTTCCGGATTTTTATAGTCGTTTATAGTTAGTTGGCTTTGATATCGTATGAAAAAACACAGTCAGTTTTTTTATATTATATGCAGCGGTCTATTGACCACAAAGTACAATGTCCTAAAAATATGAAATAAAGAGAACAAGCCGCAAAAATAAAATCACATTGTTGTTCTTAGTGGCTGTTGTTGTCATAGCGCATAAAGGAAATATTGATTTCTTTCGTATTCGGTTGAAAACAACAGAAATTATAAAAAAAAATATATGATTTAGGTTATGAATGTACCTACACAGTGTGCCAATTTGGAAAATTTTTAAAATTCGAATTAACTTTGGTTTTGGGTGTGCAGGTAATCCGATTATGCGGTTAGATACGGTTAAATTGTTTCTTAAGATTTTTAAATTGGCCCACTGTGCAATGATGGTTGCTTTAACTTGAACGGAAGAACGTATTACATAGAACAGATATTTAGTTAACAAATACAATGAAGTGTAACGTAAGTAGATACATACAATTGCATTGTTTCCTAGGAACAAAGTAAATAATATTTATGATAGTTTACTACAGCATTTTGCAATAGGAAATACAATATTTCTTTGCGGTTTTTCAAATAGACCACATCAATTTCATAGAGTTTTAATAGTTTGTTTTTTGAAAATGTATATAAAGCTACTTTATTACCAAAATTTCATTTAATTTTTATAAAAATAAGTTATTTGAACTAATAGTAGTTCTAAATTAGGTTGCAGGAAAAACTGCTGAAATTAGCAGATTTTAAAATAAAGCAAATAGCAAAATAAGTCTGTTAAATAGCAAAAATAACTCAGTTGAATTTACAAAAAATTAGTTATATTTAAGCTAAATTATAGTTGATTGAAAGCAAAAAATTAATTTGCTAAATAAATTTTAAATTAAATTAAATTTTTTTATATATATAGAAATCAGATCTTTTTTGATAGTATATTTTTTGTTTGCTGTTTTTTATTAACAAATATTTAACATAATTTTTGTACAGTAAATTTTTACTGTTTTCCATTAACTAAAACCCAACTTAAATGTTATACAAATTTGATAAATTTAAAGTAAAGGGTCCGCCAAATATTTTTTTTTTTTGAACTCCTGAACCAATTGGACTTTGTATGGCGTCAGACCAAGGTCTTTATGCAAAATTCGTCTCAATGATGTCTCCGAAATGTTCAATTGTTGAGAACGACGGTGAATTGATGTTGATGGCGCTTCACGCACACTTTCTGCCACAGCAGCAATATTCTCGGGTGTACGCACTGTTTTTAGCTTTTCACGCTTTGGTTTATCGATGAGGATGCCAGTTTCTTTCACTTTTTTCACAAGATAACGAACATACGGACCATATTCGTTCAACGGAAGGATAAAACCTATATTATTACAAATTTAGCAAAAAAAATTTGCTAATTTTAGCAGTTATTTTGAACTATTTTTTAATAGATTTTTCAGCTATTTTTAATTTCTATGAGTTTTTATATTAGGCTGGACCGATTCTTTCTAACCAATCTTTTGTTCATCTTATCAAAATATACATTAGGGTTATAACTTTTTGTTGCGTGAAAATTACTGGGCACCACTTTAGGGACGGACAATATTGCACATGATAATAAATATCGTTCTTTAAGTCAATTCGAAACAAAAACTTTCCGCACCGAAACCTTTTCTAAACGCCTTTTATTCAAATATTTATCTTAAATTAAATCTTACGATGTACAGGTAAGGAAAAAAGTATATGGTACAAAGTAACAAAGTGACAGCCTTCCTTAGAAATTATTTATGTTTTAATAATATTAGACAAGCCCTCATTTAAAACACACAATTTTCTTGGCTATCCGAACTCTAGCCGGAAAGATATAAGAAAAATATTTGTAAAATTCTTATGAAATAAGTGCTTGGTGCAAAACTACGAATTGCTTAAAAACTATAGATATGTTGTTTTTAACTCCAGTTTTTCACACAGAACCTTATTTTAGAGTAAATTAAATGTTTTTCCAATAGAGTAAATAGGAAGCCATAACTTTTTTTGAACATTTTGTACAACATTTTTTTGAAAGATCGATTTTTGCTTGGGGTGTAGACATATCTACAAATATCGGTTGAGACACAAATATATCTAGGTAAAAATGGGTGAAAGAGCTCCAAAATGAAATATATTAAAGATTGCAATAAAAAAATCTTACAAATTTTTTTTTTTTTTATTTTATCGAACATAAATATAGGAACTGCTATACATTCATTGAATTAGCTTTATAAATGAGAACTTGAACAGCAAGTTGTAAAAAAATAAACTAGTTTGTGACAAAAAGACTAATGTAATCATATTTTAACGTAGATTGTAATAAACATAATTTTAAACATACACTGAGGGAATTATCTTCACTTCAATAATGAATTTCTTCATAGCTTAAATGAAAATTGTCACTGAAACTCGTCCATTGTAACTTTTCATCTAAGAAACTGGTTTCATTAAAGTCAATATTTATGAAATGTTTGTAGGATTAATGAAAATATTCATAAAACTAAAAAATCATTCCGAAAATTAAGCGTTTATTTTTTAGCTCTAAGCTTTCATAGCTTTAAGGGAAATGTTCGTTAAATTTATGAAAAGACATTTTATGAAATCAAATGATTTTTTTATGAAACTGTTAAATTTTATGATAAATTTCTTAATATTAATAAAATTTCTGGCATATAATTAAATTCTTCATTAAATCAACGAAAAAAAGAATCTAAGAAATTGTTTTCTTTAATATAATGAAGGATAATTCTCTCAGTGTAGATTTTAATACTAAAAAATAATATTGCTCGCGAAAGTTGGGCGTTTTTTCATGCATATGGAATCCAACTTTAAGATTTTTATATTTAATACCTAGTATTGGGAAAATAGCAATACATTTCATTAAAAGAAACATTATTCATGACGAATGAAATGATTTTCAGAAATTTTTAGTACGAAACATCAATAAAGAACAGTATTATCACCATATTTTCATATTATATGGAATACTTTTAGTTATGAATATGAATATAAATTTGTTACATTTACTTGAAAATGGATTATCAATTTTATGTAGAACTTTTATTAAACGATTTTTTTGTTTTAAGTTAAAAACGATTTTGAATTGCTAATTTGTGGGTACAATTTCAGATTTCATCAAAATGTCCATTTAATTCAAATGACGTACTAACTTTTAGCAAAGATTTTTATTGATAATTTCGGCTAAAACCCGTAAATAATTACGCAATTTAAAATTATAAAATAGTTTCTTTTAGTTTTTATAAAATCTAACTGGTTAAAATTTATATAATTAAAGAGTATTAGAAAATTCACAAATATACGCCTAATACAAATATTTTCTATATCGCAAGGCCCTTAAATTTAGTTATATTTATCAGGGATGGCAAAATACCGTTACCATTTCAACTGAATATCGTTATCCCTAAAATAGCGTTACTAAAATAATTGAAATACTGTTATCCGTAAAGTACCGTTACCGATACAACTTAAATATCGATATCCTTAAAATACCGCTACCGAAATAACTAACATACAGTTATCGCATTTACATTACCTAAATACCTAACATAACGTTACCCTTAAAATACCGTTACCGAAATAACGAGAAAACCGATAATCCCTAAAATAACGATTCCAAAATTACTCAAATACCGTTACCGAAATAAGTTAAATACCGTTAACGCTAAAAATCCATTACCGAAATAACTAAAATATCGTCACCCTTAAAATACCGTTACCGAAATAAAGAAAATAGGGTTAGAATTACCGATACCCTCATCCAAGGTGATAACTAAATAAGTTTTGTATAAATTGTATTTAGTTTTTCAAAATTTTAAGTTAGTTTTAACTTCATGACATATGATTTGTGCCATATAATTGTTTCATATTTTCCTCCATTGAGCACAAAAACTATAGAAGGTTAAAGATAATTCGTAAAAAATAAATTAGGCTTACTATTTATAGAACCAACTATTATTGTAAAAAAATATTCGAAATAAACACTTGTACCATATATTTATTTCCATTCCTGTATACGATTGTGTTGGAATGGCAGGAACATTTTTTATTGATGATAGTATAAGTATTAAAGTTCGTCAGAAAAGTATAAATGTTTTCTAATGTTCTTGAATCAATAAAAAAATATTGCGTTATAATTTTTTTTTAATTCCAACTCCTACATTTATTTCAAAAAACTTTTCAAGTTTTTTTTATAGCACTCAATCAAAAAGCGTTCTTAGCTGAAGAAAATGAGGCAAACATTTTGACTTTACGGTTACACAGTAAAATGTAATTAAGAATTATAAAATTTGTCTTTAATAAATTTATTTATATTATTGCTTAACAACTTTTTAACAGGCCGCGATACATCGAACATTTTTACAGCATTTTAAAGACTGAGACCGGAATAAGTATGACATGGTTGTTCACTTGTAAGTTTTCTCATATATAAGAATTTAAAATTTTTATAATCAAGATAGCTTTGAAAAACGTACCAATAATTGTATACCAAAAATCAGACTTATCGGCAGATGATGTTGCAATTAATTGGATCCTAAACAAAAAAGCAATAAATCATTTGTAAAAATTTATACGAAACTTTCAAGCGGACTTTAAAAACAAGTGCAATAGAGCCATAACTGCCTTAAAATATGTTATTGGGGTTATATATTAGCACAGGGGACTATCATTTTTAAGATGTGTGACAAAAAACAAAGTGATTTACTTTTATTTCTTACTCAAATAAGGCTAGAATTAGTGACTATTATTAGAAAGTATTTAGTGTACAAAAAACGAATTGCAAAATATGACATTTATAAATCGTTAAACGTCCAAATCAGGTACCTCCTCTTAGGACGTACAAACTTGTACAAAACTGCCTTTTGAAAAATTTAGTGCTATATAATAATTATGATTATGACAAAGAGACGATATCTACAAGTGAGACTGATAGCGGAGACACATACAAATATTTTTTCCAAACGATTGAGAATGAATTACTAAATTACTAAGGTTGAAAAATTAGTTCAAATACGAATGAAATTTGGTCTTGTGGTGAAATATGATAACTAATTACTTTAGCTAAATAACTGATTTAAACGTAAGCAACAGAAAAACTTTGTTCAGCTGATTTAGAAGCCGTTTAACAGTATTTTGTACTAACTTGTTTTATGAGTGTATGTTTGAATTTATACTAGAAATATTTGTTAGGTTGGTTCCATTTCAGTCGAGCTAATTTTTTCTGTTCTTATCGTTTAAATCAGTAATTTAGCTTAAGTTCTTAGTTATCTTATTTCACTGAAAGAACAAATTTCATTCGTAGTTGATCTAATTTTTTGACCTAAAATTTAGGAATTCGTGATTGTCAAAATTAAAATTTTTGGCAGTTAATTTAAAACACAAGTATTTTCGAACCCTTCTTTTGTTGTGTCTCCGATGTCGGTCTCACTTGTAGACGGCGTTATTTTCTCATATTTTTAATTCATAATCATATAAAAGGCTATGTCTCGGAAACTAAGCGAGATAGATCAAAATACACCAAAAAAGTATTTAACAACTACCTATACTACCGGTAATAAATATGTAGATCTGCCTCTGATCAGATCAAGAAAGACCTTTTTAGCAAAAACTTGTTGTTGATTCAGCTTAAAAATTCGGTTGCATTAAGGTCTCCTAAGTTTAGCAGACTGTAATTCTTAATTTAATTGAAAAGTCTGCTGGCGCAAATTCAGGTTCTATTTTCTGTTGTTGAAGCTGAATTTTCAAAAATTTGTTCGGGCTTTTTTTATGACTGTAATTTATATATATTCCCATACAAAAATTTTCCCAATATCAAAACTTGTTCTAATGCCTCCAAACACAAAAATATCTACCACCTGTTCATTAGGACACTAATAATATCAAGTTAAAATTATATCAAATTAAAAATTATGCGTACATTTAAAAGACGAAACCACAAAAATTTGTTGATACATCACCGTGAAGAAACGGTAATGACATGCAATTACTTTTCTCACTTCCAGTAATGACACCAGCTTACTCTATGCATTACTTTAACAAGAAAAGAATAATAAGGGCCTACTAATAACGAGTTAATTTTCCGACAATTTTAATACAAAAAAATAATGCGTTACTCAAAAGTACTTATTTTTATCATTATTTTAGATATAAAGTACTAATCTGGAAACATTTTGAAAATCTATTTTTAGAGTCATTATTTGTTCAACAGTAGTAAGTACATAACTACATAACTACTTATTTTTGATTTTTTGTAAGCTGGAAAGTAATGACATTTTGTGCAATCAAATCATTTACTTTTTATCTATAAAATGTTCAGATACCTCAGATGGTAGAGCGGTTCAAATCCCGTGTGGATTAAAAAATAAAAAAAATTTATTTTTTTTTTTGTTGAAATATGATTTGTACTTATTATTTTTGTCCGTAGTAGTAAGCATATAGTGAGGGAGCCACACATTTTTTTGATTTTTCTTAAGGTATTTAGTAATGACATGTTATTATTTTGCACGATATCCCTATATAAATGTAATCAGATTTGTAATGACATTTGTAACTACTTGGCCTTACCAAATATTTACTAATATGACCACTTATATGGGATACTTACATTTTTCAACATTTAAAAAAAATAAAAATTTTATTTTTATATATGTACCACTGGCTGCACTATGCCACCCGATTTTGCCTTTAAAAAACGGTCTATCATGAAATGGACAACAGTTTTTCCCTGGTATAATATAGTTTTTTAATAATATTTAATATTGTGTCTTTCTGTCGCAAGAAGAATTGTTTTAATAAACTATTTTTTTATAATTGTTTAAATATTATTTTAAAAAGAGTACACCCCTTAATTCTTTTAATGCCTGGCAAAATCTCAGTAATGGGCTCTCATTACCAGTATCTAAATAATAAGCAATAGAATTAGGTCCAATTGCACTCGCTTACCCGTTGCATTACAAAAAAATAAGAAATAAATGGTTACCAAAATAATTAATTATTCGTTTACTTATAAGCAACTAGAAAATTATGTGGTTACAAGTTTTTATATAATAAGTCTTACCCTTATACTTATCAGTAAGTAAAAAATTAGTAGTTAACAAAAATACTTGATCTTTTTAATAAAATAATTAGTCGCGCGTTAGTTTGACTAATTATAAAAACGACTTCGTCAAACAACAATAACTAGTGCTGACGCCAAATAATAATGTGTTAAGATCTGTATTTTCTATATATAACCACTTACATGGTAATGAAAGATTTTGCTGGGTGTCTGTGTGAATTTCAATTTACATTTTCCGAATTTCAAATTATATTTTCAAAAACTAAAATGGAAAATCTGAATTTCATTTGATATTTTTAGAATTTCGAAGGGAAATTTTTAATTCTAATCAAATATGTTTTCTAAGTTCCAATTACTATTTTCTGAATTAGAGTTGCTTAAGTTTCTAGTTTAGAGTACATTTACAATACTATCACGTAAAATGAAAATATTCATTCGTTAACAAACTAAATTGACAAATGTTCACCCCAACGCAGTTTCATGTTTATTTTGTAGCTTAAGGCTTAAAAAAAATAAAATTAAACATTCAACACAATATGATTTCATATCATTGTACACATGGGGGATGGATTGTAACAGACACGAGTTTATTTTTTTTTTTTTTTGTATGTCTGTTGTTTATGGAGAACCTTACAAAAGGATTTTTTTTTTCTTTTTCGCTTTTTCCACTGAAGTTAAAATGCCTTTGTTACGCTGCTTTTGTGTTTTTTTTTATTGATTTGTTATTATGGGCACAATGTAAAAATACATTTTAGCATGGAACTAAACTTATTATCATCATGTACGTATTTAACTAGGATGTATTTTAAATGCAAAAGGTTGGAAGTTCGATTTTGGGGAAGTGCCTAAAAGTAGACAACATAAAATTTAACCACTTAGTAACACTCATACACATATATGTAGATAACATTTACACATACAGACGCCTCCTCTATATTGGGTATAATATTATCGTAGTGTATATTACTCATTCATTTGCCCACTCAGCTGTTGAAACTTTTGTTTGAGTAGATGGGTGATTACTAATACTAACAAAAACAATCCCCCTTTTTAACTGATGTTTATGACTGCTATGAAATATTTGGAAAATAGTGTATTTGTTTTTATTTTATTATCTATTTACTAGAATATTTAAAGATGAGCAGAAAGTTTTCTTTCTTTTCTTCCTACATTTTTTTTCTTGTTTTATATTGTACTTGTTCTTAGTCTATGTATACAACCACCTACGATTGCTTTTACTACCATCACAATATAGAAAATAAAACTTTTTATAATATAGAATGAGGCCTTTCAATGAGTTCAGTGAACTTTCCACTTTGTATTCCTAACACAACCACTTCTTCATCATCATGAGAATGTCCTATCAATAGATGCGTAATCATTCTTATGGTTTATATCGATTCTTTAAACTTTTTAAATTTTTCATGCACCCAGTAGGAAATAAAGTTGTGCAAGGAACTAGGTGTTGAATTAGATATAGGTTCTGAATTTTGTACGGATTTAGGAATGTTTGTTTGTTATGAAGCTTTTAAATATTATTATGAAGCTTTCTAAACTCACTTTCCCTGTACAAGAAAAAGTATATTGTATTACTGTCAAACTTACAATATTTGTTATCTTTTACAATACAAACTTTCTTAATATTTTAAAATTAAATATTGATTAATATAGTATTTATTATTACTTAGCTAAATTTATATGGAGAATTTAAAAAAAATAAAATTAAAAAAAAATCAGAAAATCAGAACTAGTTCCGAATTTTTAGACTTATTTTCAAAATTGTTTATTTACTAAAAAGATTAAAGGTTTTTTCATCGATCTGGAAGGTTTTATAGTGTAACTTGTATTAGTTTTGGAGACAATATTCGTTGAATATTCGATACGAAGGAAACAAATTTTAAGATTTCGGTTGAAATCACCAACACAAATAATGGCGGTGCACCATTTTCCAGTAGTCGTAGGATGTTGAAATTTTGACAATATATTATAATCGACACACCCTTTCATAATTTTAGGTATCTTAAACTAAGAGAATTACGTTCACTCCAGTGATGAATTTCTTCATAGCATTAATGAAAAAGATTATTCTTGTACCCTAAAAAAATATAGCAAACGAATTGATAGTTTGTTTTTTGTGTCGCACGCAGAAAAAACTTTATTTCGCGTAGCCGCCTGCCGCGTTCTACGGAACGCGGCCAAAGGCCGCCACACAGAAAAACTTGTTTTTACAAATCCAATGTCGAATCCGTTGAAATCTCATTTTTAAGACAATAAGTAATATAATTTGACCAGTCATAGCTTTGTCATTTAAACAGCTAATTGATTGTTTTTTATCTTTTGTTTATTTAACGTTTGGACACAAATATATACGTAAAATTTTTAATAAAATAGACTTTTTAAAAAATAATCATTAAAAAACAATAAATCTTGGTTGGTATTTTGGGACACAAAAAGTTATGACAGGTCAAATAAATGTTACTTGATGTCTTAAAAATATAAGATTTCAGCGGATTCGACATCTGACTTGAAAAAAGTTTTTTCTGCGTGCTTTGAATGAGATTGGTTGCTTACATTCCTTAAAAATTTTGATTTTTAAGAAAATGAAATAACACCCCAAAAATATTATTTGGGGACTTATTTCATTTCTCAAATTGGGGCCTTATTTCATTATGAAATAAGGTCCCAAAAAAAATGAAATAAAACCCCAAAAAATGAAATAAGACCCCAATTTTTTTTATTAGAGATTTTTGGGGCCTTATTTCATTTTTGGTTTGGGGACTTATTTCATTTGGGTCTTATTTCATAGAGCCAAAAAAAAACTAATGAATCATTCCCAAAATGAAGCGTTTATAAAATTTCTGTAATACTTTCATAAAATTTATTAATATTAAGAAATTGCCTAAAATTAATAAAACTCTTCATGAATGTCTTAAAAGTGCATTGGAAGTAAGCCATGTGATTTTTAAAACTATTTCATTAAATTCCAAAATTAATAAAAGGTTACATTGAAATAATAAAGCACATTATGAAATATGTTGAACACTTGAGAATTAAATCTTACAACTAAAGTTTTAAATGTATAAAAATTAATGAAATTATGAAATTTTATGATAAAATAAAAAATTAAGTGTTCAAAATACAAAAATTTGACAAATTTAAAATTATTTAATTTGATTTCCTGCAAATATGATTCCAAAATAATCGCGGTTATCTTTTAAATTTATAATATATAACAAAAAATAAGATAGTTTAGTGTATTTTTATATTATTTGGTAGTGTAATATATATTTTTAAATGTGATAAATACAATAAGATCTAAAATTCTAGTTCACAATATTATAATTCTAGTTCACAATAGTATCTTTATAAAAAAAATGGAGCTGCAACAAAGCAGCACAACTTTATCGTTTAACCTATAAAGCAGAATAACAAAATATATAATCATTTTTAATTTTATACCCAAAAAACTGCTCAAAACTGCCAATTACTTACACATAAAGAATCGTTATCAAAAATACTTATTAAATAGCTTAACAAGATATTTGAAAACCAATATGCAGCATTATCGCAGTTTTAATTTATATGCTTGTAAAATGTTTCAAGTTTTTGAAAAAGTTCTGTTAAAAATCATATTCTAGCGAAGAAAATTGAAATTCAATCGAAAAATTGCCATTAAAATTGACCGTCGCCATTTCAAAAATTAACTCGCAAAACGAGTTTTAAAATTGCAATGTTTGGCGAGAAATCGCCATATCCCTCAACCCTAGTCACCATCTAAACAGTTCCGAATTCAGTTCTTTTGAACCAATGCAGTATTAAAACGTTATTTCTACTGCCACAAAGTCGATATACACAGAGAAATAAAGTGCCAATCGAGTTGAAAAGTGTATATTAATGGTAACAACTTATAAATTCAGTTAGTGCAACGATATTTGAATTAGATTTATGAATATTTTGGGTGTTGCAACTAAAATTCACTTTAATTAACCGAACTTCGTTGTGATAACTAATATTAAGTTGTGGCAACCGTTTGCAATTCGTAATAATCGAATTTGAGTCGTAGTAACCGAATTTCAGTTGGTAAATAGCTTAATTTGTCTCTGTATGTACAGATAAAACTCCTTCAGTGTTATATCCGCTTTGTAGCAGTCAATGGACAGAATCCTTTGTCACTAAATGCCATGTTTTCATCCACTGCTAACTGTTTAAAACGAGTTTAACGGCCAGTAACAACTTCAACTGCAACGGCCTAGTTGCTTTAGTATACTGTAATGTTATGTTGATTTTTCTGCAGCTACATGATATAACTGGTACCAACCAGTTAAGCTTTTGTCACTATTACTACAGTCAAGTGATTGCTCATTTCGCCCAAATTAACACTTTTTGATACACCACAATTTTGGTTTCACTAGTTTCGTGACATGTCCCACTCATATATCAAATAATTGTCACTTTAGATCAATAGACCCTTCATTTCCTGCAGGATACTTACAAAAGTTCCTTACTGATCTGTCATATTGGCTATATTGAAAAGTTCGAAATTTTTACATTCTAATTTAGATCACTCACAAAATCTGTAATTCTTTTCCAATTCGATTTTCTTGGGATATGTTCATTACTGTTATAATTTACTGAATTTTTTGCAGATATCAAAGATTACATGGCATAGCAGTGTAGGCCTTGAAAATCTAAGAACCACGATCTTACTTTCTGGCGATCTTTTGCGCAACAAACGCAATAAAGTTTTGATTAAACATTTTTTGAATTTTTTAAAAAATGTAAAATTTACTTAAAATTTGTATATTAAAATCATGAATGGAAATTGAATTAATCCGGTTTAGTAAATTTTTGAATAAAAAATGTATTTTAGAGATTGGTTTCGGTGTGGAATGCATTTGTTTTTAATTGACTTAAAAAACGATATTTTTATCAGTACATTATTGTCCAGAAGGTGTTGCCCATTATTTTTTTCGCAACAAAAAAAGTTATTACAGTAATGTTCATAGACTGAAAACCTTCGTTTGTTTCATAAAATTATATTGCGTACAAAAGATGCCGTTATGGGTTCAAAAACATTGCAATGTAAAACATTTTAAATCTCATTTTTAAAAGAAGTGGATTCATACCACTTTCAAAATAAAAAACTCATAACAGTTAGTAAGTGAAATTTCCTGTACTCTTTATAAAACTTTTCTATTTTATTTTATTTATTTTATTAATTAAAGTTTGATATAATTTTTATTCAAAATAAAAATTATGTTTTCTCGACCTTTAATTGTGCAATAAAAATTATTCAAGATTGAGGCCATACTTGAATAATGTTCATTTTCATTGCACAATTAAAGGTCGAAAAAACATAATTTTTATTTTTAATAAAAATTATATTAAACTTGTATAAAGACAAAGTACAGTCTAGTTTACGCCCCCTGTGTTGTTTATAAACTAAATAAAATATAAAAAGGAGAGAAAAACAAAAAACGTGTATTGAATATCCACCAGAGGTCGACCTTGCACATAACAAACAAGTTTTCAATTAATTTTTTGATCAATGGTTATAATCTTCAACTTCAAGCTCATATATTAGTTCTCATGTAGTGAGTAAACTAGTTTATATGAATCTTTGATGTTTTGCATGGGATTGTTACCTCTTTCAAAACATGTTCTGATGATGGGAACATAGAAAATTCCCGAAATAGATCTATCAACACGTTCCTGAAATGTTCAAATAATAAATTTGAAAACAATAAACTTTATAGAATGGAGCAAAATTGATGACTAATAGGTTTTTTGTTAAAGTTCTGCCTATTATGGAGGCTCTAGCTTTTCTAAAACTTTGGGTTCTGATGAAATCTTTAGCCAGATCGAAATAATAGTATCAACATAGCTAATATGTTTGATTTGCTTTATTTTTGTAAATATACGGAGGTTGAAAGCTCATTATAAATTGAAAATAACATGAAAATAATCTCGATGTATATAAAAACAAAAAACTAATATAACTGTAAAAACATTTTTGGTCTTCAAAGTTTAGTAACGTCATGATGCTTGTTAGCAAAATACCTAACCACGTGTTTGATTACTAAGAAGACAAGAATGGAGAAAAATTAATGATTAATAGTTTTTTTTTAAAGTTCTGCCTATTATGGAGGCTCTATCTTTTCTAAAACTTCGGGTTCTGATGAGATCTTTAGCCAGATCGAAATACTAGTATCAACCTAGCTAATATGTTTGATTTGCTTTATTTTTGTAAATATACGGAGGTTGAAAGCTCGTTAAAAATTGAAAAAACTGTATAGATTATTTGTTAGCACAATATCCTAATAAAGAAATATAGAGTATGGCCTCGAACTTAAATAATTGTCTTTTTCATTTTATTAATTAATAATCATATAATTACAAATTATATACTATTACCCTAACCGAGCACTAGCTACTATGGCCTTCGGCGCGTTGTAACGAAAACAGACCAGTCCCTCTGGTGGGAACTAGCCTAGCCTACCGGGGCGCACAAAAACTTTTCTAAAAAAAATGCTTTCGCTTTAAATAAATAAAAATTTTGAAACAAAAACACTTTTTTATTAAAAGTGTTCTTCATTTCTTTACGAATCTTTTATGTGTGTTTTTTGTTACTCAAAAACACCTTTCAAATAAAAAGTATGTAAAAGATTCCTATTGGTTATTATTTTTCTTATAAAGTCTTATTAATATTTCCCAGAATGAGTTGATTTTATCTTATAAACAAAGTTTCTTTCAAGTTTTATTTTTTCTTCAGTTCACCTATTAAAACAAAATAAACTTGACTCGAAAATTAAATAAATATAGACTTAAGCAGACCAAGCAAGAAAAAAAAATCAATTTATTCCTGAAGGTGTTTTAAAGTTCAAACAAAACTTTTATATTTCTTTAAAATTGTTATTAAAGTGAGTATGAGTAATTTCTATAATTTAATATTACTCATACGCAACTGCAAATATATACAATATTCAAAAGCTGTATACGATATTTATTCCTGCAAATAATAAAATGGCCTTGGCATGATTATCTCCTCCTACAATGTTTGTTACACTGAATGCACTGGTAAAACCCATGTCTGTACATTTAGTGGCTTACCTTATCATTGAAACAAAGTTTACTTTTATCTCATAAAATAATTTACAAAACTTTAAAGCTTTGAGTTTTTCTTTTTTTCTAACAAAAAAAAAAGATATACAAATTTTTATACTTTCTTTTTTATAAAGAGAAAAACTGCAAACACAAAGACTTTGAAAGGCTTCAAATATGCAAAACACTATATTAAAATAAATTCTAATTAACCTTATATTTTTTATTGTGTCCAAAGAAACAAACATTCTTTTCACATTTTTAATAAACTTGGGTGCTAATTAAGTCGACTTGGTACTAAAGATGTTGCAAAAATATCTTCTTGTGAAATCTCCAGAAAAGACATCAAAAATATTTAAATTTGCCTTTTATAGAACTTTATAGAAAAAAAAAAATCAACAAAAGTAACACTCAATTCCAACACTTGACTCTCATTAAATTCCAAACAATTTAAGGCTTTTTTTCAGAATAAAACAAAATATATAAAAAAAAATACGAATTATTTCCTTGAATTTATATTTTTTTATCAAGACACTATAAAGCAACAGGAGTAGAAGTTTTTAACTGCAGTTGGCAAAGGCAACAAAAAAGAAAATAAATGAAATGGTATTTAAATTCAAAATGTTTGTAAATGGAGCACAGTATGATGTTGCATCTTTATTCATATTTTAATGAAATTATTACGTAACTTTTTTTTTTAAATGGCGGAAAGTATGTTTTTTTGTTAACATTTAACTATAGGCCACTTTAGTAATACTATATGAATTTAATTCTCAGCCACAAAAAATGTTATATTTCATCAACATTCTTTAATTTAAGAAACTTTTGGCCCATTGTGTCTTTTTATATAAATACAGGTTAAAATAAAAGCACATTTAACTCCATGAATTCAATCTACAAAACTCTTTCAACTGCTTAATTTATTTAATATAATGAATTTTATGAATAATTTAATAACACTTAACAAGGAAATAAATAATATGAAATTATATGAAAATTGTTTTCATATGTAGTATTTATATACGTTCATATTACTCTTTATTTCAATATGTTCTATTAAGAGCAATTAAAATTTTGATCCTTTGGGTTTCATCAACATTTTACGAACAGAGTTTTTGAGTTAGACATAAATGTTTTCTGTTAAAAATTTAATTTCATTCGTATACACACACACACACCCTTAAACACAGTCGTGCATACAACGTAGATGTTTTAACCCCCCGTTGCCACATGCAAGTAAAAGTTCGAAAACTCAATACACTCACACTTTTTTACTAATACAATTACAATTTTGTCACTTGCGACTACACTTAGGACTAATTTTTTAGGCAGTGAATTTTTGGCACTTTCAACACATTAGACGTCAAAATGAAAAAAACAAAGTTGCCTAGTTTTACGTTATTACTATTACGGTATTTAGTAAATTTTAGTTGGAGGGAATAATAATTATGACTGCTTATGTTTGTATTTATAAAAAAAATTAAAAAAGGATACACCGACAAACCTTAATGATAACTTATAATATTAATTTCATGAGTTTTTTTAAATAAAAAAAATTTACAACAAAATTTTTCGCTGTCTGTGTTAGAATTTGAAATACTTAGCAATAGTGAATTCATGTAATTTGAGTAACTTGCAAGTCATAGGCACTCGAATATTTTGCATGTTTTTTCGATAATTTCGATAATAATACGTATTTTCAACTTGCGACGGTTTACTTACATGTGACAACGGGGGCTAAGGCAACCCGTTCTAGTTTGGAGGTAAAGAACCTATTGCAAATAGGACAAACTATATATAAAAAGAATCGGTTGTAGAACAGAAATTAGAACCTGTTATAATACACTATAACCCAACAAACTTTTTTAGAACAGATTACCTTTGAACCTGTTCTAAAACAACTTCTATTACCACCGGTTACAAGATACCGGTTCTAGAACAGATTCCTGGGAGTCGAAATGTAAGGTGCCACTGTCATAGAACCAGTTCTATAACTGGTTCTAGAACTGGTTCTAAAGCAACCTGTTCTTGTTTGAAGGTAAAAAAAACCTATTGCAAATAGGACAAACTCCATATAAAAAGAACCAGTTTCAGAACAGAAATTAGAGCCTGTTATAATACAGTATAAGCTGTTCTGCAACCAGTTATTTGGATTTTACTATTTTACTGTGAAGTTGTTCTGCAACCTGTAACTTGGATTTTACTATTTTACTGGGAAGTTGTGCTGCAACCTGTTATTTGGATTTTACTATTTTACTCAAAGTTTAAAGTAATCAATTTTATTCAGAAGTTTTATATTAAAAGCGTTCGCTATAGCTAAAACAAATTAAAGTTACCAAAGTTGTAAAGTGCAGTTACAAATCTACCAAACAACAATGTTGCCCATACCCAATTTTAAAATTTTATTCATGGTATATAATTCTCATTACGTTAAAAAACATTATTCCCATACAAAGTCAATGATAAGTGCTCGAATTAATCCAGAACCGGAACTGTTTGGAACTGTTTACCTGGTAGGATAGTTGGCTTCGTAGGGAGCCTGAACCTATAGGGTGTATTCGCTGGCAGCACAAAATACCAACTTCTGGTCGCGGTGCAGAGTAACACTCTAGTCTAATGTAATCTATCCTAATCCAGAACCGAGTGAACCACTGCACAGTGGTAAAATATGGTCATAACTCTATAAATTCTTTGTTTATTAGTTAAAATAGCTGAAATTTGGGACAAAAATAAAGGATATACTTTCTTATCTGTCACCTAAATTTGGGTGCAAAAAAAAACAGGGGATGGCGAAGTAGTACGATATTTAAAATGTATTGATAGTGCAGTTAAATGTTTTACAATTGGTCTGATATTTAAACAAACTATTTAGAATTACAACAATTTTGAAAAAATTTTGGGGGCTTTGAAAACCACTATACAATTTTGATGTATTGTGGTCCCAGTAGTACAAATATGGTTCAATTTTGAAATTCTATGGAGAGGTTTTTTTTTTAAAAATTTTTAAGTAAAATTATAAATTTTTTTAGACGTTTCTCCACATAATTAATGATAACTAAAAAAAAAATTAGTCCGTTATTATTCAAATAAATTTAGAAAAACTGAAAATTACATAGCCTTTAATCCGTTAATATATTGCGTTTCAATCGGCTCAGTAGTTTCGGAGTTATAATAAAAAATTGAGGGAAAAAATATTTTTTTTACGTGAAAATAGCAAATTTTTTTGTTTTAAAAAAATCATAAAAAATCGAAAACGGCAAAAATTGTTCAGATTTATTGCTTTATCGCAAAGGCACATGTAATAGGAATAAAATGAGATATCGATCATAAAAATCGATTGATTTTTTTTCGAATTTATTCACAATTAAGTGAATTCGCTCATTTTCACCAAATTTTAGTTTTTTGTCTGATATACATAAAATTGAGTAGTTAATGTTCTTCTTTCGATTGATTGAATTTTGAAAACATTTTCCCATGCTATGTACAAATTTTCACATCAAAAATGCATTACATAGTAACATTCGTGTATTTTTTGGCAAAACCCTACCTAGAATATACTGATTCTATTCTTCGGCAAGACATTTGTGTTGGATGAGCTTAAATGTAAATAAATAAATAAATTAAATAGTAGAAAATTTATATTTTTTTTTATTCACATTTATTATAATAAATAAAACAAGAAAATAAATAAATAAATATGTATTATAAACTACAAACTCTGAAATTTTCTTTTAGTCGATTTTCTACTATTGTTGAATAACGAAGTGTTACTCTGAATACTCCAGCAAAAATCAAATCATCATGTGTGCATCCCAGCGACCCTGGTATCGTTCCTCCATTGTCCGGATATCTTGGTGGAATCGTTCGCCCTGTTCTTCACTCAAGTCTCCTAGATTTTCAGGAAAACGATCTAAGTGACTGTGCAGGTAGTGTACTTTGATGCTCATGTTGCATCCAAGATTCTGGAAGTGAGTTAACATCTCTTCAACGTGCGCAACGTAATCACCACCCTTGTTATTTCCAAAGAAATTTTGAATAACCCATACAAACGAATCCCATGCATTCTTCTCAATTTCTGACATTGAACTGCCAAATTCAGTATCGTTCACCAATTTGCGAATTTGTGGGCCATCAAATATGCCTGCTTTCAGCTTTTCCATACTTAGATTGGGAAACTTCCTTGAAATATACTGGAAACATTCACTATCTTTGTTAAGTGCTTTAACATATTGTTTCATCAGACCAAGTTTAATGTGAAGAGGGGGTAATATGATGCGATCTCGGGGCACTAGAGCCACATTTATAACATTTGGCGTACCTGGAACTAGTGTTTCCCTAGAAGGCCATTGTTTTCTCTTCCAATGTTCTGTTTTAGCTCTGCTGTCCCATAAACATATAAAACAAGGATATTTTCTAAAGCCGCTTTGTTGGCCTAAGAGGAAATTTGCCATCTTAAGATCAACACAAATTACCCACTTATGTTCATTATACTTTATCTTCTTCATGACCAATGCAATTACAGAGTATTCTTCTTTTACTTTGGTTGAATGTGCGATCGGCAAGGAGTGAAATTTATTTCCATTATGCAAAAGGACACACTTCAAGCTGCGTTTTGATGAGTCGATAAATAAACGCCATTCGTTTGAATCATATCTCTGTAAGCCCATGGCAGTCATCAAACCAGAAATATCTGTGCAGTACACAAAGTCATCCTCTTCAGCAAAATAATGAAGTAAGTCTTTTTCTCGAGTACGGTAATACGAAACTTTAGTTTCTTTAGTTATGAGACCTGTTTCTTTCATCCGGGACGCAAGTAATTCAGAAGATCTTTTCGACAATCCAAGGTCTCTAATTACATCATTAAGCTGATCTTGATTCCATGGTCTCGCCGAGAAATGTTTGTGTGGGATGAACTCGTCATTTTCAGCTGTAGATGGTAGTGCTGGATCTGACATATCTGATTGGTAAGATATACTTGAGGTTGAGTGTCCTGGTGAAGATGAAAGCACATGACTACAGCTTGCACCCCGATCTTGAGCATATTCTATTTCTTGTGAATGTAGAACTGCAAGTGTAAACCCATCAGCAGACCTCGTGGGGTAAGACCATCGCATATGTTTTCCAAAACGCCTTTTTGTACTTAAACAAAAATAACACTCGGATGCGTGGTTCGCTGTTTCTCTCCATAGCATAGGCTTCAAAATTTCCAAGTGTCGTCTGTAAAATGAAAAAAAAAAATTGAAATCAGGAATATGAAGAATTCAAATTTTAATTAAGAAATATTGTAATTATAAAATATTCCAAATCTATTAATTTATACTTACTTTACGTTAGAAGACTTCATAGATAAATTCAATCGACATGGAATGCATATAGTACTCGGTGTCCAATGCTGGTTCAAATTGTGCGGATAGATATTATAGCAATCTTGATATGACTTTTGCAATGAAGTTAAGAAGCACTTGCGTTTTTTCCCGGTGATATATTGGCCGCACACATAACAAAATAAATCTGGATCGTTTTTACATAAAAATGTTCTGGCTTTCTGGCTCATTTTTATTAATATTTGAAAATTGTTTTTAACTTCTAAGCTGTATGACTCTAATTTTTGTGTAGGTATTAAATGATGTTTGCGTTATCGCAAACACTTCTTGAATGAAATAAAAAGGCTCAAGGAGATCTTATAAATACTGATACTATAATTTGGGATAACCCTTTGTGTGGATACAGTTTGTGTGTGCTGCAAATTTTTTATTATTCCCAAGAATCCTAAAAAACATTAAGGACTTTTATGAAAAAAAAAAAATCATCCGTTACAGGTAGCTAACGGAAAATAAGAGCACTTCAGCGTACACGCACATTTATGAGCGTTTTATTACTATCCTACCGCAATCGTAAAAATGAAACAATCTTTTGTTTATTACTAATTTTTTTTTAATTATTAGAATCATAAAAATGTCATAGAGGTTTTTCCCAAAGGGGTTTTGCCAAAATGCGTGTCGTAAAATGCACCTGAGTTTTTATGTTCTGCATTTTCATTATATTGTAGGTACAATTTTCTACAGTGCTTGTAAATATGCGATACCTTCAATTAATTGTAAATAAAAATGTAATGCATGCATCGATTTTTATGATCCATATCTAGTTTAATTCGCATGATATGTAGCTTTACTACAAAAAAATAAAAAGTAATATTTTTTGCAGTTTTCGATTTTTTCCAGATTTTTGTTTTTCAAATTTTTTTTTTTTTTAGCATTTTTTTTTTTTTTTTGCTAACAATTTGTTTCATAACTTTGAAACTATTGATCGCATTAAAAAAATTTGTACACGTTCTTTTAATTTTTGTAAATTTAATTTGACAAAATCGGACTAGTTGTTTTTGAGTTATGACAACATAAGTGGAGAAATGTCTCAAAATATTGTCAATTTTACTTAAAAAATTTTTAAAAAAAAAATTATCCATAGAATTGAAAAATTTTACCATTTTTGTACTTAGGCAGCCATGATGCATCAAATGTATATAGTGGTTAGTCAAGCCTTTTTTTGCTGTTGACCTGTGTTATTGGCTAATGCCTGATATAGAAAATGATCAAATTCGGTTTATGAATTTAGAATTTATGTGTATAAATATTAAATATTTTTAGATTTCCCTTAAATTTATGTAAAGCTTGTAATATTTGAACATAGATCGGTAAAATTGTTTGTGATTTTTGAATCAAGTTATCTTTTAAAAAACTCGAATTATATATACAAATTATTAGCGAAATCGGATTATTAGTTCGTTCACAAATTTACTTCTTTGAACAAAAAATTATTTATTTATTTATTTTTATTTATTTATTTATTTATTTATTTATTTATTTATTTATTTCCTTTTCTATGCAACAAGATAAAATCTTATAATTAGAGCATAGAAATATATGCGTTCACAAAATTTATAATTATGATATATTAAAATAATAAAAATGATAAAGAAAAAAAAAAAAAAAAAAATATATATGGATAAGAACAATGTTAATGACATAATCAGAATTAAAACACATTAAAACATTAAGTTAAAAATAAAAGAAATAATAAATAAAGACAGGATGATAATCATGTTAACAAAAAGTACAAATGTATATATATAAAGAGAGAGAAAAAAAAAAAAGAAAAAAATTCAATATTTAAATATGTAATAAAGAGCATATTAATTTCCGCGATTTATTGTTAATTAATGAAAACAGAAGCATTTAATATTTGTATAAAGTAATTAAATTTCGTAGTTAAAAAGTCAGTTATTAATCATGACAGTTGTAGTATTTGTTAAGTTCTTTTTTAAACATTATTGCATTACTATTGCCCTGAAGTTTAGGTGGCAGTTTATTCCAAAGACGAGTTACAGCAACAAAGAATTGCCATGTTGACGAAAGGTATTTAAATTTAAATGACTTGATCAGCTTTCCTCTTTTCGATCTTGCGAAATTAAGGCGTTGATAGAGGTAATTTGGCTCACGGTCATATACAATTTTATGCATATATATTAAACACCTGATATTTATGAGGTTATCAAAAGTGGTCCCGTGAAGTTTAGTGGCATACGGCGATAATTCAGCAAATTTATGAAGTCCGAAAACATATCTTATGATGTTGTTGTATGCAACATTCAATTTTCGCTTACCGATAGAGTCACTGTTAGAAAAAATTTCACATCCATACAGTAAACTTGGCATGAGATATGAATTCGCGATGAGTTTCCTGGTTTTTAATGTAGTAAATGGCCGGGTTACCCAGAGACTACGAAGCATAGAATATGTTTTGCCTACAATACTGTTGATGTGATTGGACCAGGTGAGGGTATTATTAAATATAATTCCAAGGTTTTTAACTGAATTGACAATTTCAATTTTTTGATCGTTCAGTCTTATTTCGAAGTTTCTTGAGAATTTTAACGTTTTTTTGTGAATTATTAGGCATTTTGACTTTTTGGGGTTAAGACAGAGTCCATTGGCTGACGCCCACCGATGTATCCTATTTAAGTCCATGTTAAGTTTATTAAGCGATGCATCTATTTTACTTATTGGGGTGCTAAGGTAGAGCTGCACATCATCTGCATACATATGCACTTTGCAGTATTCTAGTTGAATAGGAAGATCGTTTGAATACATTGAAAAAAGAAGAGGCCCAAGAATAGATCCTTGGGGTACCCCTCTTGTTACATTTAGTTTATCCGAAATAGATCCATCGACACTTACAGATTGTGTTCGACCAGAAAGATAAGATTTTAATAATTTTAGTGCGGTGTCAGAGAAATTAAACATATATCTCATCTTATCATACAAAATTTGGTGATCAACCGTATCGAAGGCCTTAGAGTGATCAAGTAATACAAGGAAGGAAATATCGTCATCATCGATGCACTGTCTCAGATCCTCTGATACGTTTAGTAGTGCAGAAACGCAACTGTGTTTTGGCCGAAATCCAGACTGCTTATCAGTGAGTAGGTTATGGCTGTTAATGTAACTGTTTAGTTGCTGATGCATAAGTTTTTCCAAAACTTTGGAAACAAAAGGCAGGATTGCTATGGGCCTATATTCATCATTGGACTTAGGAACCGGCAGTATCTTGACGTGCTTCCAGTTAAGCGGGAAAGAACTGGTTATTATAACTGTGTTGAGAAGGTCTGTTATATAAGGAAAGATTTTGGGCAAAAGGATTTTAAAGAATTTGGGATGTACATTATCAAATCCTACAGCATTAGATTTTATGTTTAGACAACACTTGAACACATCTATTTGGCTCACACACTGAAATTGAAACTTGGAAGTGTTGGTAAGGAGATTGGTATTGTTAAAGTTGAAAAAACCTGGATCAGTTGGAACCACGGGAACATTAATAAAAGTTTCATTAATCTCATTGACGTTGACCAAATTATTGGTTATGTTAATTTGCCTTCCCACACCAATTTCCTTGATCGTACGCCATGTTTGTTTAGAGTTGACAGCCTGTGAAAATATATTGGTGTAGTATTCGGATTTAGATTTCCTAATTAAATTGTTAACATCACGTCTAGCCCTCCGATATTCATTACGTAACATTGAGGTTTTAAAGTGTTTCCAGTGGGAGTACGCGAAATCTCTTTTTTCAATTAGAACCTTGATTTCAGCAGTGAACCAAGGTCTCGCCTTGTAATTAAGCCGTTTTGTCCTTAGTGGTACAGTTATATTATATAAATGTGTAACAGAAGATTCAATGAAGGATAACTTAGAATCAGCAGAGATCATTGAGTAAACTACATCCCAGTTGATACGTGAAAACTCATCATTTAATAATTCTAGATCAATATTTTTAAAATCTCTGTATGTATAAGTCTCAAAATCATGATTCAGGCTGAAATCATACGAAAGAAAAATAAGGTCGTGTTTAGAGAAACCAGGCGCTGATAGTTGATCATACAGTTGAACACGGGAGATATTTCCAACAAAAAATACATCAATAAGGGTACTACTTGTGGCTGAAAAGTGTGTAGGTTGTTCAGTATTAGTGGGTGAAAGTCCAAGTTCCATCATACTATTTATTAGGGTGTCTTCTACAAGCAGGTTTATTAGGGTGTCTTCTACAAGCAGGTGTCTTCTACAAGCAGGTTAAAAAAAATGCCAAAAAAGAAGCATTTTTACAAAAAACGTCTTGAATTTCTTACAAAAAAAATTGCTTAATTATACAGAACTCAGAACAAGCAAATAAACTTTTGTTTCCTATTTTTGCATATTGGTTTCCTATTTTTGTATATTTTGCTACACACTTACTTTGTCAAACAGTCGAAACAACTGCATACAATAACTGTTACCGCAATGCAGTAATTTTGGTACGTTGTTTAAAAAATCAACCCTCAAAAATGTTAAAAATTATTTATCTAAGTAAAACAACTGGAAATTTAATTAAAATAAATACAAACGCATTACTACACAAATAACTGTCATGTAGTAATCGTAGAACTTTTCTGAGTGTATAATTAAAACATGTTGTTAAGGAAATACACCATTCACTTCTCCGCATCTGCACTCACACATATGTTGCTTTAAAATCCAACTGACCAGCAAAAGAAAAGTATATTGCAAACTACCAGTATTTGTTTCCCTATAAGAAACAAAAGAAAAATTTAACAACGTTTTCTCTTATTTATTCCAAAAAATGGGCGAAGGAGGCGTGATTAAATTTATGATTTTAGTTTATTGTTTATTATTATTTAACTGAATTTGAAAAATTCTAGAACTTTGACTATATCAATATATTTTATCATAAAGAATTTGAAAAAAATTATATTTTTTATAAAAATTAAGAACTAGTTGCGAAGTTTTATAGTGATAAAAACTCAATTTATCTAAAAATCGGGGTTTTATTTTTTTTGATAAAAGTTGCGATGTTTTTTATCGATCTGGAAAGTTTCAAAGTGTAACTCATATTAGGTTTAGAGAAAATATTCGTTGAATATTGTCTTTCCTACATATTTAAATTTTTGTGTATTTTAACAATAGCTACCCAGTGAAGAAAAGCTTTACCATATAAGTGGTTATATAAGTACATATTTGTAATGGCAGGTAATTGCAATTGCCATTACAAATCTAATTACTTTTATATGTGGAAAATAATTATATGCGCAAAATAATTACAAAAAGTAGAAAAATATCTGGTTACCTACTTGCTTAACAGTATAGACAAAAATAATAAGTCTAAAAATAAATTTAAAAAAAAAAACTAAATTTAATAACAAAAAAATATTTTTTTATTGAAATTTTTTTTTAATAAAACGTGACCACACGAGATTCAAACCCGGTCCTCCAGTCAAACGCTTTACCAACTGAGCTATCTCGACATGTTATACTTGATAGATAAAAACATAAATGACTTGTTTGTCCAAACTTTCATTACTTTCCAACTTACAAAAAAATCAAGAAATTGTACTTATATATGTCCTTACTATAGTTAAAAAATAATAATGATAACAATAAGTGCTTATGGGTAACGCATTATTTTTGTATTAAAATAATGGGAAAATTAAGTAGTTATTAGTAAGTCCTTATTATTGATGTTAAAGTAATGCAGTAATGTCATTACTGGTGAGAAAAGTAATGACTTGTCATTACCGTTTCTACACTGGGTATGTTTACGTATCGTTTGAGCAATAAATAATACATATAATAATATTACACTGAAATAGTGAAATATATATGAAGCACAGTACTCAACGAATATTTACTCCAAAACTTAGAAAATCATGTAGAAATATGTAAATGTAGTTACAAATCAATGAAATTTCCCTTGAAAGTAGTACCACTTACATGTTATTAAATTCAACTAACATTGCCATTTGTTTTTTACTGTTCAAAAAATGAACCGCAAATGTAGTAAAAATGAACCACCAATCTAATAAAAAATAAACAAACATTTGTTTGTTTTATTTTTTTAAATAAAAAAAACTTGTATAAAATGAATGTAAAATCATAATACAGTAATTTGATGTAGTTTTTTTTATGAACTACAAATGTAGTCAAAAATAAATTTTTTTCTACAAATGAGTGATTTTCACTTAAAATTAAAGATACTGTATTACTACTCAAACTACTACAAATAGTTTTAGCAGAAGTTTACTCATATGAGTGTACGAGTTACACTATGAATCTTTCTGGATAGACCGAAAAATAACTTAATATTTTGGCCGATTTTTAGAAATATTGAGTTACTCTAAAAATTCGGAATTAGCTCTGAACTTTTTTTAAATTTTTTTTTCAAATTCTCCATAAAATAATATTTTGATTAGTCAAATTGCATTTTCCAAATTCAGCTAAATTATTATAAATAATATTCTAAAACTAAGCGCAAAATTTATCAATTTATCCATTTTTTGTAAAAATTTAAGAAGTTGTTATATTTTTCTTTTGATTCTATAGGACAGGGCTGGCAAAACTATGACCCGCGTGTCAGTAAATGTTAAAAAAAAATTCAAACAGGTTGTAAACTAGCTTTCGAAATGAGAAGTCTTAAATGTTTTTTTTTTACAGAACTTTGGTTAAAATAAATCGAAAATTCGGTTTACAAGAACCAAAGTACCACACGCTTTTTGGAACATAAATCAAAAATTTTAAAAATCCACCTTAAAAAGTGTAATACCAAATTTAAATATATTTTGTGTAACAAAAATCCGTAAACATTTCTTGGAGTTTTATATATATCAAGTTTAAATGAATCGATGGTAAAAAGGCTCATAAACAATGAAAAACTTAATTTCGGAAAATTGAAAAAATTAAATTCTGCATTAAAAACGTAAATAAAAAGACTGGAAAAAGCATATATAACACTCAGGGAACTTCTGCTTTAAAAATATCTAGTTGTTTGGATTGTAATACAGTTTCTTTATTTTTAATGCAAATTTCAGTCATTTGTAGCACAAATTTCGTTTTTTACTAACCTTGTAGTTCATTTCAAAAAACAAACCACATCAAACGACTGTTTTATAATTTTACATTAGTTTTTTACAGTTGTGTGTTGTTATTTAAAAAAATAAAAAAAGTAAACGTTTGTTTATTTTTTACTCTACTTATGTGGCTCATTTTTATTACAATTGTTAGTAATTTTTTGAACAGTAAAAATAAATGACAAATGTTAGTTGAATTTAATGAAATGTTAGTCGTCCTTTCTTCAAGTAAAATTTCATTTGTTTTTGACTACAATTGCTGTCGTCTTTACCTACATAAAAACACCTACATAAATCTTAAATAAAAATTTACCAGAGCGCTCAAAAATTAAAAGTCCAAAAAATTGTATAAAAGCAAAAATGACAAATTTTTCTTCTCTGGTGATGACAATTTTAGAAGAATAAATTTTCCAAATTTTAAAAGATTGCCCCAAAAAACCCATTTACAAAAAAAAATTAATTAAGCTGACCGCCCCTGTTATAGGAGAACAAATACTGTTTGTTTGGCATTGCCGCAAAATACTTTTTCCTGTAGCGGGGCAGTTGGCTTGGAAAGCAACATATGAGTCTAAGCCCACACCCGCGCCTGAATTTAGTGTAGTATATTTCGCAAAACTCATGCGAACATATGGTACAATTATAAACAACTATTTCTTGGAATGAGATGAACAGGGACCGGAAGTTCATGCAAATGCATGTTTTTTTTCCTTAATTCTGAGAACTGAGAAAATAAAATATATTTGCGAATCAAAGGATCCAAGCTGCTTAAGCCCAATTAAGTGTTCTATTAAATTTAAAATGCGATTAAGAGAACACTTTTTAGTGGTTTTTTAAATGATTATTTTTAAGTACAAATAATTAAAATGTTGTGTTAATTGTGTAAAACTAACTATAAAAATTAGTTAAAATTAATTATACTTAAAAATATGAAAAATATTAATTTAAAGTGAATCTTTTTTCAAGTGTTTTGTAATTTTTGCTAGAAACTTTATATTTTTGATTTTTAAAAAAATTTTAGTTTATATTTTTTTAATTTTTATTGTATATTTTAAAACACTTTTTTAGTACATGAAGTTCATGACCCTGGTGATGAAATATAAATGACAACATTATGTGAGGTAGCTCTTGTAAGAGGTGTGGGAGGTAGTAGATTTACTGGGGAATATTTATGTTGTCGTGTGTGTGTAAGAACACACACTTAAGGCTTCATTTATATGGATTTATGATAACAATTACATTTACAGTTAAACTTTTTATCCTTGTGTGACTTTTTAACGGTATTGAGCAGTTTAAATTGATTAAAATTTTCTGATTGAACTGTTTCAATTTGAATTTTTTTATCCAGATTAATCGGCAAAGAAAATTGTCAGTAATACTAAGAATGAATTTGTTAACCAAATTAATGAATTCAAATTTAAAAATACTTTTTTTAAACTTTTGGAACAGCTGTTTCCACTAACTTAAGCATCACGGACCCCTTGAGACACCTCTACTGGTTCGCGGCCCCCAACATTTTTTTCATTTATTAAAATAAATGCAAAAGTAACGAAACGGGAGTAAAATTTCTTAACAATTTATTATTGGCAACAACATTTAAAAAATTGTATTAAAGTTACCCAGTAGTAAATTAGTAAAATCCAAATAACTGGCTGCAGAACAACTTATACTGTATTATAATACGTTCTAATTTCTGTTCTACAACCGATTCTTTTTGTATGGAGTTTGTCCTATTTACAGCAGGTTCTTTACCTCCAAACAAGAACAGGTTTCATTAGAACCGGTTCCAGAACTAGTTATAGAACTGGTTCTGGGACAGTGAAGTCTTACATTTTAACTCCCAGGAATCTTTTCTGGAACGGATTTTATGCAACCAGTTGCAAAATATACTGAGGTAACCAGTTCTAAAAAACTTCTGAGGTAACCAGTTCTAAAAACTTTTGCTTCAGGACTTTCAAATAATTTGTGATAACCAAGGCTTTATCTTAACCAAATTCGTCTAAAATGAGTTTTACTTTCTAAGACTTTTAGAAAGATTCATCCAAAACGCAAAAGTGCGAGAAAATTTAGTAGGTATATTTTTCGAATAATTACCAAATAAAATTTAATATTTGAGACATAAAAACTTTTTAGTCTTTTTTAATGTGTTTTTAATGAAAAAATTTCTTTTTGATAAATTGCTTTCATACAAAAATTTTAATTTGTTTTTGTATAATTTTTTGAGCAAAAATAAATACAAGTTTGATATAATTTTTATTTGAAATAATGTTTTTTTGACCTTTAATTGTGCAATAAAAATGAAAATTATTCAAGTTCGAGGCCATAATCTATATTTCTTTATTAGGATATTGTCCTAACAAAAAATCTATAACGTTTTTGTTTTCAAATTTACTAATTGACAAACTTGTAAAAAAGACAAAGTACGGTCTTAGTTTACTCTGCCTTTACATCTTGTTTTTAAATAAAATAAAACAAAACAAATGTAAAAATAAAAAGGAGAATAAAAACAGAAAGCGTTGTTGTGCATCTACCAAAGGTAGAGCTTGCACATAACGAACAAGTTTTCAATTTATTTTTGATGAATGGTGATAAATTTTAACTTCGAACTAATATATTAGTTATCATTTAGTGGGATAACTAGATTATATGAATGTTTGATGTTTGCATGGGATTGTCACTTCTTTCAAAACGTGTTCTGATGATTGGAACCTAGAAAATTCCCGAAATAGATCTATCAACACATTCCTGAAAGTGGTCAATTTACAGATTTAAAAACAAAAACTCTGTAAATTATTTTATTAATTTTCATTAAAATAAATATAAATAAAAAAACCAAAACCAACTTTATTAAAAGCAACAAAACCAACAATTATTAAAAGCACCTACACTGAGAGAATTATCGGCATTATATCCATGAATTTTAGCATTAGATCTATGAAATATTACTGGAATTCGCTAATTGAAACTTTTCGTTAAGTTAATGTGGGTTTCCATACAATTTCCTGAAGATTTTCATTTCATTTATGAAAAATTTTTTACGCCTAATGAAAAAGATTAATTAAAAACCAATTTTATGAAGCATTTTCATAAAATTAACGAAGTTTATCATTCACTTTGTTAAGAATACTTCATTAGTTTAGTGAAAATTTTTATTAAAACTCATCCACGAAAACTCTCTCTGTGTACTTATTGTAAGTGAATTTATCCAACCAATAGATTCCAAACAGTTATTCAATTAATTTTTTTTTAATAATTTGAATTATTAATAAAGTTGCAAAAATATTGTGGAATTTTTTAAATTTAGTTTTAAGCAATAATTTTGTTGTAGCTCCTCGAGGACCACCGAGAATACTCTTACGGACTCCCATTTAAGAACCGATGCTTCACAATATTATAAGTAATATGTTATACACGGCGTATGATTTATATAATTTGTATGGTTAACTAATTAAAATTACTCATACGTTAAAAAATTTCAAATTGACAAAAGAAGTTTTCACGCATTTAAATATATATATTAAACCGCCCAGTAAATTAGTAAAATCCAAATAACAAGTTGAAGAACAACTTATACTGTATTACAATAAGTTATAATTTCTGTTATACAACCGATTATTTTTGTATTATTTTTTTTTTTTTTTTTTTAAAGAGAGGCAACACTCAGGAAATACTTCCTATATTTAGCGTGTTGCTTTCTTTGGAAAGGGATAGTATAGAGATGAAAGATGGGGAAAGATGAAGGGCTTCAGACATGGCAACACTGTAATTGCGCGAGATGATAAGTCTTAGAACAGTTGTTGCTCGCCACCTGATGGAGAGTTGGCGAACGTATTGAAGCTTTTTGGTTCATAGTCCTGATTCATTATTTTACTTCGGTGGGGTTAATTGCTATGGGAACACCGAAGGTGGGCATTGCGATACGTATGAAGGATAGAAAAAACTCATACATATTATTTTGATGTTGCCGGCACCGGGGATCGAACCCGGGACCTTCTGTGTAAAAGTCCAACGCGCTAACCATTACACCACAACAGGTTATTTGCCTCTAATCAAGAACAGGTTATAGAACTGGTTCTAGGACAGTAAATTCCTAAATTTTGACTCCCAGAAACCTGTTATAGAACCGGTTCTATGCAACCGGTTTTAAAAGATGCTGTTCTGGAATATATTCTGAGATAACCAGTTATAAAACATTTTGCTAGGCAGCTATGTGTTTAACATATATATGTGACCAAACTTCACGTATAAATGAAATTTCAGCTGTACTGAGACCACGTTGCAATACTCTTAGATTGAAAACTGTTTCATAAAAATTATGAAGCTTTTTCATAAAATTAACGAAGTTTTTGTTCACTTTGTGAAGAAAATGTCATTAGTTTAGTGAAAATTTTTATTAAAACTCGTTCATGAAAATTATCTGTGTGTACTTATTGTAAGTGAACTTATCTAACCAATAAATTCCCAATAAATTTTCATTTATTCAATTAACTTTTTTTTTTAATAATTTGAAGTATTAACAAATTTGCACAAATATTGTAAAATTTTTTAAAATTTGCTTTAAACAATAATTTTTTCTGAACTCCTAGCGGACCCCCTAGAATACTACTACACTCACAATATTTTTACGTTAAAAACTATCTAAAATACATATTAAATTAACTGAAAACACAACTAAAAAAGGACTACTGATTTTTCTGTATACTCAATGCATTTAGATATTTATTTTTAAAAATTGTTTAAATAACCGATACAAGTAGTAAAAACAACAGAAAGTCTTTTAAAATAACCTTTAATATTCAACGGACAAAACGTAAAAAAAACGATTTTTGTCCTTTGTTTTTGAAATTTAAAATTTTTTTTTTGTGATTACAAAACGGAACGGAACAAGCCAATTTTTGTATTTGTTTGTATGTTTGTTATGTGGGTATGTTTGAATTTCTTGTAAATTCAATTGAAAGAATTTTGTATTTAAACAAACTCTTTTTGCAAACAATTTTATGTAAATTATTCGACTTCTTTTTTTTTTGAAAGAGAAAAAATTAAATTTAAATTTTACTGCCAATATTTAACTATTACCGAAAGAACTTTTATTTCTATAGTTTGTTTTTTAAAGTACCGATAGAAAAACTTGAAAAAAATATTTCTATGGACTTTAATTGATTCTTCATTTGAAAACAAACTTTACGTAAAACTTTATAAATAAACTTGAATCGGTAACAGAAAACATATTGTACGTGTACAGACCTTGGGAGTCAGCGGACCCACATTTGAGAAACTTTGCTTTACAATATAATTTTTAACAAAATTGCTACTTAATCGACCATTTGATTACATGTTTTTCTGTAAGTAATATATTATACACGGCGTATGATTTATATACAAATTTGTATTAAAATTACGTATACGTTAAAAAAAAATCTCACATTGACAAAAGAAGTTTTCCCGCATTTAAAGAGATCTTTTAATACCACCCAGTAAAATAGTAAAATCCAAAAAACAGGTAGCAGAACAACTTATACTCTATCAGAATAGGTTCTAAAATCTGTTCTATATTCGATTCTTTTTGAATTTAGTTTTTCCTATTTATGCCAGTAATTTCAAGCAATAGATACCTACCGGTGCTTAGATACCTCCCGATTTTGTTCGTGTATTCGGTAGGTATCTAAGCACCGTTAGGTGGCATTACAACAGGTTCTTTACCTCTAAACAAGAACAGGTTGCTTTAAAACCGGTTCTAGAACCACTTATAGAACTGGTTCTGGGACAGTTAAGTCTAAAATTTTGACTCCCAGGAACCTGTTCCTTGCAACCGCTCGCAAAAGACCTACTGCACTTTATGGGAAAAAGTCCAGTACGGCTGACGACATAATGTCTTTTTTATTATTTTATAAATAAAAGTCATTTAACTAACGACGTATCTAAATCGATATTTTAAGAGTTATTAAAACCTTCAAGAGATCCAACTGATAAAACATTCTTCTCTCACCGTTTCTAACTAACCTTTAGTTGTAATATTAAGTTTCCTCCTTTATACTTTAATATCTTTTTATACATTTAGTAACTTAATTTTATATTTTATGACCATCACAATGATGCTAATATCAAGAAAAATATACACACAATTTTTTATTATAAATTTATCTTTTAACACGATAAATATATTTTCATTTCCCCTCCATCATTAAATATAAATTTAATGGTATGAAATTTAAAATTCTCTCATTTGTTAGCGAATAGGCGACAAATAAAACATAAAATTTTGACATTTGCAATAAATTATGTCATTACAATGAAATTACACAAAAAAAAAACACACACACACACATTAAGAGCCCCATTTAAAAGAGGTAGTTAAATGACAAAAGTTGTTAGCGAAAGCAAACAAAAAAAAATACGGTTAAAATGCAGCAATTTATATTACACACACACCAACCTATTACCGAGGTTTTGATGGGACATTCACAGTCATTCGGTCAGTTGGTAATTTTTGATACTTTAAAATTTATATTATTTTTGATACTGAAATGATAAGGTTAACGGTAGAAGTAATGATATTAAAGTATTTTCTTACGGGTATTTTAGGGTAACGGTATTCTATTTATATTCTTAACCGTATTTTACTGATAAATTTTTTATACTTACATGTTTAGGAAATGTTATTTTAGAACACTCAAGGAAAAAACTTCATCAAATTTATGAAAAATATAATGAAAAACTTCATTGATTTTCGTCCAATGTAACACTACATAAAGATGATGAAGCTGTTTCATAAAAGTGCAAATTGATGACAGGGTTCTTCATATTTACATGTTTCATAAATATGATGAAGAAGTTTCATAAATTTTTTATAATATGCTTCATAAATGGTATTAGATATTTCATAAATGGAATGAAGCAGTTTCATTAACTTTTATGAACGTTTCATAAATTTGTATGAGACGATTCGTTAGTATTATGTTACGATTCATTTTATATTCAAAAAAATCCATTTAAAATTTACCAATTGTTCACCAAGGTATCCTTGAACACAAGTCAATTTCAGATAGAAATGTAATAGTACGAGGCAACAAAAAGCTAAAAAAAAATTAAATTTCTAATTCCGGGGCTGCCATATAATGATTTAAAAAAATTATTTTTAAAATCCCTTTTTAAAAAAATATTTAAAAATATAAGCAAGTGTCGCATAATAAAAGTGATTTGCAGGTTTCAATAAAGATACATAATAATATATTTCGAAATGGAAAAATGTTTGTTCTACATTTATATTTTGAAACAAATTAATTGATCTTTTCGTTATTGTAAAATTGGAAGTATGAGAAAATGAATCCGGTTTATGTTTTTAATATCAAAAATAAACTAATTTCTCTAAATCAGCAAAGGAGCATACAAATTTAAGCAATTAGAGTTGCCAAATATTAATTATTAAATTTTTTTTTTAGAATTTCAAATAATTTCTGGAAGTTTTTAAGTTTTAAAAAGTCTAAATTCCAATAAAATATTTTCTAAATTTAAAAAATAAAAATAAAAATTTCAATAAAAAGCTAAAATGTATTGTCACGAAGGTTATGAAATGATGAATGTCAATGAAACATTTGTCATAAATTGTTAAGAAACTTTTCATCATATTAATGAAAACTACATAAATAAGATGAATAATTGATGACTATCGATTTATGAAACAATATCATCAATAGGACGGAACTTTTTGCCCTGAGTGTAGTTTTTTTATTCGAAATATTTTATTAACGGTATTTTAATGTTAACTGTATGTCATAAATGCCAATTTTGTAGGAAGTAAAAATCGCAACAAAAAATCTTTAAAATTCGTAATAACCCAGTGTAGAAATGGTAATGACATGTCATTATTTTTCCTACTACACTCAGGTTAATCATATTGATCAAATAGTTTCATAAATCGTTTGTCATCAATTATTTATCATATTTATGACGTTTTGATGAATTTAATGAAGAGTTTCATAAAAATCATCATTTCATAAAAAAGTTTCATAAACTTTGTTAAAAAAAAAAAAATCGTTTTTATGGAAAAATAGTGAAATTCAGAAATAAAAATTTAAATTTTTATTTATTTTTATTTTTTTTTTAAAGAGAAGCAACACTCAGGAAATTCTTCCTATTAATTAATGTGTTGCTTTCTTTGGAAAGGGGATAGTGGATAGATAAAAGGTGGTGAAAGATGAAGGGCTTCAAACATGGCAACACTGTAATTGCGCAAGATGATAAGTCTTAGAACAGTTGTTGGTCGCCACCTGATGTAGATTTGGCGAATTTATTGAAGCTTTTTGTTTCATAGCCCTGATTCATTATTTTACTTCGGTGGGGTTAAGTGCTATGGGAACACCGAAGGTGGGCGCAGCGATACATATAAGTGATAGAAAACTCATACATATTATTTTTCTGAATTGATGTTGTCGTCACCGGGAATCGAACCCACAACGCCCACAATTTTTATTTATCATTTGAAATATGGAAAATATTATTTGCAATTCAATTTTTTAAAAACTCAAAAACCACTAGATACTATTCAATATTCTGAAACATCAACTGAATATTATTTGAAGAGTTCATAATTTTAAATAGAATTTTTTGACTATAATTTAAAAGTTTGAATTTTAATGTTTTTAAATAAAAAATTATATTTTTTTAATTTCAAATGATAATTTTTAACTTGATTTGTTCTTCTTAAGTTCTATTGATGAATAATAGAGTGCCTCAAAAAAAGTCTGTGATCTACCCCCCTGAAAATAGAAATGAACATATTCCTAAAATATTTCGGCAGTAGCGACAACATTCCGTGAGCTAAACCGTTTTTAATAAACCTCCAAAAAAAACTATTATTAATTAAAAATTAGTCATTCCAACTTTTGTGAAAAACTTTTCTAATATAAGAAAGATTAAAAAATTCTATCGTTGTGCAATAAAACAAATATAAAAACCAAGCTCTCGGCTTGAGGTAATATGATTTCTATACATTTTTTTGATGTTTTTCAATGAGATTTTTATAAATAATTAAACAACTCTCCCAATTTTTATCCGTTTTTCATTTTTAATATACCGTCGAAAAGGGTTTCGAAATCCACTAATAGTTTCGGTAACTGATTAACCCTTACTTGCACTGTGGCATTTATTTGTAACATACACTTTGTATGCATAAAATTAATTAATTTTACAAACATTACTATATTTTTTGTTTAACAAAACCGTTTTTAAAAACATATTAATTTTGTTTTAAAAATTTTGATTTGTTTTGCAAATATTTCAGGAAAGATTCAACGGTGTTGCATGTTTAATACAAGATATTAATCGTCATGCCAAATCTAAGAGCATTAAGAAACATTATTATATCAAAATTATTGTCGGATATTCACACTTTCCAAATATATATTCAAAATGAAAAACGGATTAAAAATGAGAGATTTGTTTTTTATAAAAATTACTTTAAAAAACACCAAAAACTTAATTAAAAGTCTTATTATCTCGAGTCAAGAAGTAGTTTTTAATTATATTTTAATTCAGAATCGTAGAATTTTTAAATATTTTTTTTTATTTGGTAACAATCATCACAAAACATGTTAATCTTTATTTCAAATAAATATGTTTTTATAAAATATGCCCACACTGGATTCGTACCTGGGAATCCATGTTGTCAGTCAAGCGCTCTGCCATATGATAGATAAAAACTTGTACTTATACTTGATAGCTAAAAACATAAATGACTTATAAAAAATCAAAAAAAAAAATAGTTACATATGTACTTACTAAAATTGAAAAAATAATGACATGCTTTTTCCGTTTCTACACTGGAACTGGGATGCTTCAAATAACAAAGTAAAATATAGTTCTCTTCATATAAAAATATACTCTTAATATTTCTACTGAGGAATGAATGATGAAACACTTTGTGGAACCTGTCTTTGAAATGGACATTTTCATAAATTTAGGAACGCCGAGTCTAAATCTGCCAAGCATTTTTTTTTTCATTTGTTGTTTTAAAAATATCGCGGTTTTTATATTAACTTTACATACTCCATTTTAATTCCATAAAAATTTGTCTTCTTTTCTTAATATTTCAGGCTATTTTCAATGAATTTGCAATATTAATACAAAAATGAGTTAAATAGAATGTTTATTTTACGCATAGTGATACAATTTTATTTTTTTAGCATACAAAAAATGTTTAAGGATAAAACTAAGCATGCAAAATTTTGAGCTTCCTTGTACACAAATATGATTGATACATTAATCTGCTAGAGAACTTTCACAAAATACGGCTAAAAAGTCAAAATGTGGAAGCTCGATTTTCACCGTAGACGTATAGTCTAGTGAACTTTTTTGCTCAGTACAATCCCAAGAATCAGAAACACGAAGCGCCCATTAATATTTTTTTCCTTCCATGCTAATCGCCCCACCCTAATGATTATACTCAAAAAAGAGATAATTTTTTTCAGTACTGTATTATAAAATTAAATCTACTACTTCACCCCTATTACCACACTACCTCGGATTTGGGCAATCATATTTATTTAATTTCAAAGATCTTAGCCAGAAAACTTAATTTCTCATTTAATTTAAATATCAAAAAATACTTATTTATTTTCATATATTTTTAATTTACAGTTAATTGACTTTAATAATGGTCAGCACAACATTGACAACAATTGCTGCTGGACAAACAACTAGTGGCATTAATAATTTGCATTCATCATCGGTTAACTCATCAACATCACCTGAAAATTACACCACAATTGAAACCACAAATCGTACACATTATCAGCCTAGATCTAATTCAGCATCAACAACAACAACATCACATGTACAACAACAACAACATGTTACATTAGACTCACCAACGGCTACTACAGCAACAGCCACAACACGAAATAATTATTATTGCAATAGTAGAACACATAATACAATTGACGGTAAAATTTCATTAAACGGTAAAGATAATCTTAGCGATTCAATAGAATTTAACCACAACACAAAATACTATCAAAAAGAGCAAACAAACGAGCAGCAACAAAATTACTACAACGGCAAAGCACCAAATGGTGAAACCTTAAAACACGATTCAACTGCTACAGCAGCATCAGCAGCCGCTGTAAATTTACCACAGGCTTTACTCTCTCCCTCACCACCCATTAAAGATCAAATATCATTATTATTTCCAAAGTGTAGACCAAAAATAACTAATAATAATTCTAGTTTAGAATCGCCTACAGATGGAAATTATAACGTGACTAGAGAAGATCATAGCAACAATTCAAGTATATTAAAATTGCAACATAACAAAATACAAAACGGTGAGGTGGAAAATAAAGATTCGACACCAGCAGCAGCAGCATTAAATTCTAATAATTATTATTATAAAAGTGTAAATATAATAACACAATCACCACCACCCCATTCAGCGTCTTCAATATCATCCGAGTCCCTGTCATCGGTAACGCCAAGAATTTCCACAAATCCTTTTCTTTGTTCGGCACTCTTGGCCACAGAAGAAACTGAGGAAACTTTAAGGAGAAAAGATTTAAGAGATTTAAAAGCAAAGCAACAGCTCTCATTGGAAGAACAACCAAAAGTAAACGAAGTACAGGAGGAAGAAGAAGAAGGGATACCAGTGCCTAATTACGCACCATTTTACTATCATACCTCAGCTACGAGTTCCACAACTAAAGAATTACGTAAACATAAGGAAGAGTTACGTGAAAGAATTAATAACTCTAGTCCCCTGTCTAAAGAACTACGTAGTAAACATCACGAAGAATTACGTGAAAGAGCAATTAACGAAATGCCACGAAAGCGTTCTCAATATGAACGTTATCATCATATACAAGCGGTAAATGGTCAAAATTATCCACGAGAAGATAAATCATATAATCATTTAAGTCATGCGGAAATATTAAATGCAGTACAACAACATCAGCAGCAGCATCAGCAACAACGTAGTACAGAACATCAACAACAACAGTCTCAACAGAATGGTCATCAAACAACAAATCAAAATCCATTTGTTAAAGATAATTACTGGGAAACACGACAAAATACAACACCTACAACAACAGTGTTAAATTCTCCCGATTATAGCGGTAATAATGGGGCATTAGAAATTGAAACAAGATCTCAAAATAGAAGATCTATATATCAACAACAATCGGAACAACATGCACCTCAACAACAACATACACAGCAACCCCAACAACAGCAACAACAACAAACAACATATGTAGGTCGTCAACAGACTCCAGTGTCATCACATCATATAAGACTTGGTCGTAGTCCGAACAGTGATGCTGCATATCAAGAGCATACTGCAACAACAGCAACAACAAAAACACAAAAACGTAACAATTACAATATACAACATCAGCCGCAAGAACATACACAAAATCATAAATCAAATCCATGTTCTGAAGGTCTAACACCTTTGGCATCACATTACCTCTATGGTAGTAAAACATCATTGCAAGAATCTTCAACATCCCAACAACAACAGCATCAAAATGATTGGCCAGATAAAAGAGATCTTAATCATGAATCCCGTTGTATTGCCAGAGAGCGAGAACGGGAATTAAGAGAACAGCGTAGTAAGACTACAACAGCAGAACGTGAACGTTATATTAATGCTGCATTGGTTAGAGAATCCGTGGGTGAATTGCAATTGGCTTCGTCATTGGAAGTGCGTGATAGACGTGATCGGGAACGTGAACGTTTATCATATCAACAACAGCAACATCATCTAACACAAAAATATCAACAGAAATCACATCAGTATCATCAACAAAAAGCTCAACAGCTGCAGCAGCATCATCATCAGCAGCAGCAACAGCAACAAAATCAATCTCAACGTCAATTGAGCGATGATCGTTTAGGGAGCAATAATGAAGTGATATTTGACGATATTACAGAAAGTTGGCAAAGTAAGTATAAAAACCATATTTCCACCATGTTAGACAAATGTATACCCGGCAAAAGCAAAACAGTTATAACTCATATATTAAATCATATCTCATTTGACATTGATCGATATTTAATATTATCCAAGTTTATCTTAAAATTGGGGTATGCAGTAATATCCAATTTGATCCCTCCGAAAGGGTTTTGGCGGTGTGTGTGTACCGTCAAGTTTTATAGCAGTTTTAAGTTTAAATTTGTTTTGTCGGCACTGTATATAAAAAAGCGCAAAAACCACTATTAATACAGTGGTCGGATGTCCACAATGAAGGTTTATGAAGATTTTTTTCATAGAACATTTTAATCCTATATATTCCCCCTAAAACAGGTATTTCAAGAGTTAAAATTTTCCGCTAATATGTTTGGCTGCAAATTTTACTAGGCCTTACTGAAGACGAAAAATTTATTCAGAGGTGGTAAATCGATTGGCGAAAATTTAGTAAATGGGAACTTTGATGAGAAAGTGCTAGTTTCTGTTTATACCAGTTTCTCTTTATACCAGAAGTTACCCGTTCTTTTTGTTTGCTGGCCCTAGTAAATTTTGCAGCCTAACATTTTAAACCATAAAACGACCGTTTTAGGGGACTTTTTATGTATATCTTGAAAAAAGGACTTAAATGTCGTATAAAAAATGCAGGTTAAATGTTCTACAAAAAAATCGTAATAAACTTCCATAGAGGATATTCGAACACGTGACATTCATTAAACTTCTATTGCGACATTCAAATAAAGCTCAGAAGAACATTTACATATACTGTTTTTGCGTCTTATAATAGCAGTGTTGGCCAAAAAAATTTAAAGCTTTAAACTACCATAAAAGTTGACTGAACTCACACAGCCCCATAACGTTTGGAGGTTTTTATATACTACTATATTTATCTAATATAGGAATCTTTGACGCCCCAAATCATAATGTAATTGTGCACTCTAAAAATAGTCCTCATAAATATGCTATTACTAGCATATTACTGAAATGTTTCGTTTTTGCAAATCAGTTGATAAATATAAAATAAGAAAGACCACAAATTCCCAAATTTGGACTCTAGTAGGCCCTTCGTTAAAATTAAAATTTAATATTAGGTTAACTGTCGCAGTGAGAATTAAATCTTACATACAAAATTTAATTTATTGTATGGAAATCAATGATTTAAATAAAAATAAACTACTTCCATTAAATTAAAACAACATACTTTAAGTCCTGTATCAATCTTATTATTTATATTAAAATATATATGGAGAACAATAAATATATTTCAATATTTCTATACTAAAACTAAAAGGCGTGTAATGAATTTAATGAAATGCAATATTTATTGCACATACGCCATGTATCTTTAACATAGAAAAATTAAATTATTTATGAAGTACAAATATTTTCTCCAAAACTTATCCGAGTTACACGATGCAACTTTCTGGATCGATAGAAAAAACATCTTACCTTTTTTTGTAAATAAAAATAAGAACAAATTTTATAAATTTGAGGACAAGTTCAGAAATTTAAAAAAAAAAATTTATATTTTTTTTAAAATTTTCCATAAAAATTATTTAATATTGGAAAACTTCCAACATTTTCAAAACTCAGTTTAATTATTATTTTGCCAATATTTACCCAAGCCTACTTCGTCCAATTTTTCGAAAATTTAAAAGTTGTTAAATATTTTTCGCATCATACATATAATGTAAGTTTGACATTGAGACGATAAACTTGTTCCGGTAGCGAGGCAGTTGGTTTGGAGAGCGCTATATGTAACTGTGGGTATGAATCGGTTAATGTAAAAGCTTTTATCGGTGAATATGTGTCTTTAACATTATTCAATTAAATAATAATTATTGTATATTATTTTTTACTTCTAAATTAGTATTTATAACTGATTCGTTCGATAACACTTTCCGATTAACGTTTATTTGTAATTCAGTGTTTAGTTTTTGAAAGACAAATAAGACAGCAATCACAACGATATAGATTGATTAAAAAACTAACTAGCTTTGAACGATACTACAATATGTTACATTTTTTTAGGGTGACCAGATGAATTTTGTCAATATTTTAATTCGAAGCATACTACATAATTTATTTTTAAATATTGTATTAGTAAGCCGGCAATATTGATTTTCCGATTAAAAATCAACATATATGCATTCATTTATGAACATGTATGAACTCATTAATGCTCATATATAAAGTAATTCAAGGTCATACAAAAAAGGCATATACCACCATATAGGATTCATATATTTTCATAAGAGTTCACATGTGATCACATATATAAATAATACCTCAATTTTCGTTAATGTACACATATGAACATGTATGGAAATGTATAGACATAAATGATTATATATGTAAAAGCTCTTTTTAAAGCTCTGCCTATTCTGGAATTATTCCTGGGCACACTATGAAGCGCATAACACATCTCCATATTTCGTTTTTCAAATTATCAAAAACTTTCCCAAAAGTATGTATTTTGTAGGAGCTCTATATTCGAAAGTTGTTATCCGATTTCTCTGATTTAAAAAGCATTAGATTCATATGACAAGCTTCTTCAACACTTATGCTATACAAAAATTCCATATCAATGCATCAGTCGAAACTTTAACAATTTCTGCACACAGGCATAAAATTCGGTTACTACGACAAAAGTAGGTTCTCACAAAAAAATTCTGTTAACACAACTGTATTTTAGTTCCAACACCCAAAATATTCAAAAATCACATTTAAATATAGTTGTACTAATCGCATTTATTGGTTGTGTCTACCAAAATAAACTTTTCAATTCGGTTTTCCCTTTATTTTTCTGTATATATATAAAACTTAATTTCGCTTTTTCTGCGAAGCGAATGTCTTCTAATTTTCTCGATTCAATTAAAAAACCTTATCTATTATTTCTATACAAGAACTTTATTTTTTGTGCAATTTGTTATTTTTATGTTTTCAACACCCCAGGCAGAGAAATGCAATCGGCACATTACTGGAAAAGCGTCGGATACAGTCGGTTATGGGTTTCCGAACGTGGGATTAACAATCTTGAGAGTATTGTCCTGTTACTCGATTGATCACGGCGGCAAAACTTTGGCATATCGTTGGAAATTGAAAAACGTTGCTGCTTCCCAAATAACTTAAATTAAATTAATTTTGTAAAATGATTATAAAACTCACATCTTTTTAATACCAGTTCGGTATTAGTTTTTTAAATAAATAATTGCTGATTGAACGTGTAAAGTATAATAAAATATTAAAAAAATGCTACTGTATAGTTGTAATGGTAAAAACAATGGGGACAAAGAATTTTGCGGGTGATACTGGCAAAACACTTACTTTGCAAAAATTGGTTTTTTTCTAGTGCAATATTAGTTGCAACTTTGGTCGTTTCTAACAGCGTGCGTTTTACTAATGGTGTTTTCTTTTCTGGAAAAAAGTGTTGCCTTCTTAATGTGCAACGTTTTTCAAATTTTGCCCTCGTCCCATTAAAATGAAGCATTTTTACAATCAGAATAGAACACAATTTCATCACATATTACATTTATTTAAACAAATCTGTTTTTTAGTGTTGTTAAAGTTCGGGTTCGAATCCCAGCACACTTTAAAAAAAATTTAATGTTTTTTTTAATAATTAATTTTTGTTTTTTTAATTATTTAAAAAATTTGGATTTAGCTCCATACATTTTTTTCAATTAATTTTTTTTATAATTTTGTTTGTAAGCTAATTTCAGATTAAAAAAATTATTAAATACTTACAAAAAGAAAAAATTAAAAAAATAACAAAAACAAATTAAAAAAAATGGTAAATTAAATTTAACAAAAAAAAAAAAAATATAAAAAAATGTGATACCAATATGGGTTCGAACTCGGGATCTTCTGCATCAGAAGCCAGCACACTACCACTGTGCTACCAAGGTGAGAGTTTACTCGCCAAAAACTTTGCAATATGTACACATGAGATTGATAAGCCAAAAAAAAAACAAGGCAACATCCAACCCTGTAAATTTTTTGAGGGCAGAAAATGTTGCATTTTTGCCTTTTATAAGGCAACACTTTTAGAAACAAACACGGTACCCTCTTAGAGTGTTAACCTCATTTTAGAAAAGAACACGAATAAGGAAATTTAAGGCAAAGTGCAAAAATAATGTGACATTTTTGTCAGAAACGAAAACGCTATAAGTTAACAGTGGTATGCCAGTACTATTTTTTTTTTTTTTGGGCGGTTGACAATTTCTACCTGGGACGTTTCAGAGTAAGTAGTTTAAAATACACTATACATTCTTTATTAAATCGAAATCAAAGCTCAGGTTTATCTGTCCAAAAAAGTAATTTTTCATGCAGATGCAGTTTTTAGATGCATTTTCCAAAATAGGCAGATAAACTTAAATAAATCATGTTTTTGTACTCTAAATATTGTGTTTTGAGTTAGAAACTGTTTTGAAACCTATTGAAAATATAAAAATTACAAATTATACTAAAAAATAAAAAATAAATTATGGAAAAGCTAAGTTAAGATTTTATTTTTTTTAATCTAGAAAATTTAATGACATTTGCGTCACAAAAAAAGCGAAAAAGAATTAAGTTTTTGATTGATACGTGTTTAAATGAACAATTTTAACAATTCACCTAAAAATTACATTCGCATCAACAATGCAGCTTTTTAATATGTAAATTTTTATTATATAAGTGTTAAATACTTTTTAAATTAGAGAAATCCGATAACAACTTTCGAAGATATGGCTAGTTAAAAATACATTATTTTAGAATTTTGGTCACCTTTAATACATTTTAGTCACCTTTAATACATTTTAGTATATTGATACATAGTTAACCAACCAATCAACTAAAACAACAATTTCTGAAAATGTCTCTCCTCCCAAATAGCTTTATTTTCCCATCTGTCAATGTTTGATTGTTAATATACAAATTCATTTGAAATGTGTATGAATGAAGGGTAATTGAATTGCAATGTTAATATAATGTAGTAAAACTTTGAATATCTAACATTAGGCAGACATTTATTTATTTATGTGCAATAGTATGTCATTTGTCTACCTCACATCATATCATACTGCTGAAATATTGCTTCTAATATATAATCATTCAACAAATTTCAATTTCAAATGACACATGGAAAAATCAATATGTACGGGAAACTAGAAAACGCATATGGTTAAACTTGGTTATAAGTTTTTACGATAAAAATTTCACAAATGTTCTCTTTAAAAATTTATTCCTTCAATATCATTGATGATTCTAAGTTCGTCAACAACACTCAAGCAGTGTTGCATTTTTGTATTAAAAATTAAAAAGTTATGAGACAAAATACGAATGTACCTTAAAATATTGAGTACAAATTGGTGTACAAATTCGTCTGGTGATCAATAATTTATTGCCTACTAATTACATACAAAATTTATCTTTTATAGTGTTAGCCAAAACTTCCTCTGGAAAATATTCTATTTTTGTTTCTATAAGAAAACTTTAAAATTTTGCTAAAACTAAGCAAGTAAAGTTAAATTAATAAAATTTAGGTATATTTTTTACTATAACTATCAAGCATTTACAAATATTTTATTTTGGACAAAAATATCATGCAGGATTGAATTTGTTTAATGACATTTTTTTAATTTTTGATGCTGGAAAATTAAAATCAACATTATTTTAAAGCAGAGGATCTCACTTTTCATTTGATACTTATACTTAAGTCATATCATGAGTACAAGTATCTTAATATTTTGTTAGAAAAATTAAAACGTTAAAGTCCTTTTTAAATTAATTTTGACGTGATGGCGAAAAATTTTTTTATATGGTCTCTAGTTTCACGTATATATTGATTTGTCCATTTTTGAAAACTACTGTTGCACTGTGTAATTCACAAATTATTGCAACCCTAATGAAAAGTTTGATAAAAAGTATGTGTATTTACATACATACTGGTCTGAATATTGTAAGGGAATGTTCGCTAATGTGGCCTTACATCTTAACCAAATATCTTCTCGAATCAACTAACCCGATTTGTTAATGCATATTTGTATATAAATACATAGGCGATAATTGCATATTCTGAATGCTTTTTTTTTGGCATTTGTTGTTGCATATTTTGCTATAATTGCATATTTTTGCATATTTTACATTAAAGTGCATTTTTTAAAGAACATTTTTTGATATTTTACTAAAGTTTTTCTCTAAAAGAAAAAGACAAAAATAACGGAAAAATACAATTACTAACTAATTTTTAAATTTGAGTTAAAAATTTTAAAAAACGTTGAACAAATCAATAATAAATGCATATTTTTAAATTGTAAGTTATTTTCACAAGTTTGTTATAATTTTTATTAAAAATAAAAATTATGTTTTTTTCGACCTTTAATTTTCAATAAAAAAAAACTTTATTTTTTAACTTGTGACTTTTAAGAGTTTTTTTTTTTTCAGCATTTTATAGTTTTGCTTTTTCGCGGTATTTTTAATTACAATTTTATTGCAGTATTTTAAATTTTTTTATAATTTTTGTGGCATTTTTTTTTTTATTTCTCCGATTACGGTAGCAACAAGTTTGAGTTCACCGATTGTATCCTGAATGAGACCAACAGGAAATGAAAATAGACTATCTGTAAATAAAACCCCTAAATGGGTTTGCAAACATAGCTCTGATTTCTTTTGATGGTCTTTTGTAGTCACGCTTTTTGCAGGCCAATTTTTCGATTTATTTGTGTATATTAGTAAAATAAAGTATCCAGACGGAAATGGGATCATTTTTGTTTTTTTAAATGAGTTAAAGAAAAAATTAGGCGTATACTTTCACTCATTCGTTTCAAGTCCCCCCTCAATATGGTTTAACAGTACACAGAAATAATTCCTTTGACGAGTTTTAATGGATTTTTTTCACTAAACTAATGAAGTTATCTTCTCAAAGTTAATGAAAAATTTCTTAAACTTTATGAAAAAGCTTCGTAAAACTATTTTCAATGAAACTTTTTCATTAGCCGTATTAAATAAATAATATAAAATTTTTTATTAAATTTTACAAAAAAACTTTATTAATTTAATGAAAAGTTTCAATGGATGAATTAAAGTGACAATTCATTGATCTAATGCTAAAATTTATTGATACACTATGCGAAATAATTATAAAGCCACATATATTTTCAGCCACATATATTTTCTCCTGAACGCGAATAGATTTGTTTTTTAAATACAGTTTATATAAATTATATAAATGTACTAGGTTACGCATAACATTCAATTATTGTTCATGTCAACTATTTTTATTTTTTAGATTTTTCATTATGGTTAAAAATTAAACATTTTAAAGATTATTTAATTCACAAACCCATATATGGCCATTTATGTGCATATGCCATCCCATTTTTGCCTGGGCAGTTTATTTCAATAAACAACATTAAAAAATCGAAAATTTTGCCTGAAAAAGCCCAACATTAAAATACCTTAAAAATTAAACCCGAGCTAGGCTTTCAAAACCATTTGGTTGTTTTGATCTACTGATGTGTCTACTTTCATTTTCCAAATTTCTTGTAAAGTGTTATATTTTACAACAATTTTTCATAGTTAAAAAGAATGTCTTTAAAAAAATGATATTGAAATACATTGGTAAATGTCAAGCATTTTGCAAATCTGGCAACCCTACCCCTAAAGTAAGCAACAGCAATTTTAAACAATGTAACGCTTAAAAGAGTATAATTTATTTTTATAAGAACTTAAATATCTCTCATACTTCTGTGTCCCTTTGTTTTTTAACATGTTTCTCGAATATATGCAACCAACAATTTGGTTATGGATATGCACCACTAGCACTCTTCGTATACGCAATACAATTATACGAAATATTTATATATAACTCATTCATCTGGGAGTATTTTACTCTTACTTTATAATTATCCTAAAGTATAAAACAATCACCCAGTGTAGAAATACGTTGCATAATAAGTGGTTATTTAATTAAATAAGCACTGATTTTTTCATAGCTTTAAATATCTATTCATTGTTAAAAGAAAAATATTTTTTAAATTATTTTTTTAACTTTTTTAAACATTACTTTTTTAAATTAAAAAAAAAACTCTTGAATATTTTTTTAAAACTTTATTTTTTATTAGTTTGTAATAAAAACCATTTGCATAATTACTTCTAAGTATTTTTCTAATAAGACGTGTTGTCTATAATATAAAAAATACACAAATACTGAAACGCAAAAATCGCATTACAAAACCTCTGCTCGTTTGGATTATCAAAATAATATTTTTGACTATAGTAAATTCAGCAAACAAAATTAGTTAAAAATTCAGTATTTCATCAAGTCAAAATATCTAAATTTTTAACTAAATTCTCACTTTTGAGCTAAAAATTAGTTTAAAACTTGCAAAGTTTGATTACTAACGGCTTTACTAATTTGTCTACTAACTTTTTTCTATGAGTGTACAGTGTTATCAATGAGTGTCGAATTATTGGTAATGTTTCAAAATAATGTTGCATTACAATGTAATGCATTATATAGCTAACTATTGGTAACTCATAACTATTGGTAACTCATTACATCAGGGTGAAAGTACTACGTCAGTATAGTAAAACCTCCAAAGGGTTTTGCGTTGTCATGCCAAAGTTTTTGTTATACCATTCACCATGTGTGATTAGGGCATCCATGGCGTTCACGGTGCGAAAACGGCTGCCTCGATTGCTGGACATCTTCTCGAAAAGCTTGGTGTTAAAAATGAGCAAAATCGGTCCAGTGGATCAAAAGTTATGAGTGAAAAGGTGAAGGTACCTCTAAATTTTACATACAAATTTGTTTATATACTAGAGCAATTTCTTAGTAGCGTCTGGTGTATAAAATAATATATCATATTTTTTTCAACAGACGGTTAGATGTGAATGATATTTTAACCTTATCTCAAATATTTTTTTTTTTTTTTGAAAAGTAGAACTAATATCAAAATTTGGAGTTTCCATTTGTGATCTACGATCTAAAATCTATCAGAATTGATAAGTCGCATCTCAAATGCATTTTAAGTGTTTAACTGTGTTATTAATATTAAACACGATACATAAAATCTATAAAATATTTTGTCGATAATTACAATTATGAGGTCAAATTTTTAAATAAAATATCAGTTTTCGTAATAATGCGGATTAAAATAATTTTTTTTGAAAACTTTTGCAGTTTTGCGTCTTATACAAATTAAAAAACGTTTACTCCGTAGAACTTCCACTCTACAAAAACCACGTTATATATTTGAATGTTTTTTTCGAAATCGTATTACAGTATTAAAAGTGGTCGATTTTCTAAAATTGTATAAAGAAAAAGGTAAAATAATTCATACTTTATGAAAAATCCCCATGATAGTGTTATTTAAAGAATTAAGAAGGAGGATTAAACTTATATATTGAACATACTATTTTTTCATGCACACTGGCTCATAAAATATAAAAATAATATCTTTTTTTTATTCTCAAAATAAGAAAAATCGCGAAAACCTTGAAAATTTTTAAAAATGTATAAAAGATTTGTTCTAGAATGTTAAAGATTATAAAATTTTGATTCAGAATTCATGGAGAAGTAATCAAGACGTAATTCTAAATTACTACAAATTTAATTAAAACTTTTTTTTTCTTTGTTAATTTGTATGTAAATTTTCATACAAAATATTCGAAAAAAATAAAGTTTTCTTAAAATGTTATTAGATTTTGCTAAAATTTGAAATCTATGATGGTATGGTCCGTACACAACGATACAGCCTTGAAGAGCACAAATCAGACTACGTCTAGTTTCTTCATTCGAGTTTAAAGCACCCTAATAGTGAGGTATCTAAAGTAAGCACTGGTTTTTACAAGACGTTCGGCGTTACATGAATGAGTGACTATACGTATTTTGTTTTTGTATTACAAGTTTTTTGTTATTAGCTTTTAGTTCGTGTGAAGAAAAAGGTTATCTAAAAGCAGGGTATAAATCTTCATGAAAAACTACATTAACTTAACTAAAAGTTTCAATGGAAGAATTCCAATGACAATTCATTGATCTAATGCAAAAATTCATTGATATCATGTATATAATCTCTCAGTGTACATCAAATAAATGATTTTACTGAGCTTATTACTTAAATCGAAATGGCATCAAAAAACCTTAAGGACTTTTAATTTTAAAGAGCAAACAAAATTTTCGTAACCTCAGAAAGCAATTTTATAAAAAAAAAAAATATTGTTGCGAATGTAAAAGTATTGAGTATAATAAAATACGAATAACGGTTACGGGTTTCGTACCGATATAATTTTTATGTTATTTCGGTTAAGGTTATGGTTACGGCATACCGTAACCAAAATAGAAACCGTTATCCAACAAGAATGTTTAAGACACATATTCTGTTGATAAAAGCCAATATTTTCCTCATCATTTATTCATTGGAAATTTAAATTTAAATGAAAAATAATTTAATTCAAAATTATTAAATTTTATTAAAAATGTATTTAATAATATATGGGTTTATGTGGTTGTACATGTTTTTAGATATAGCTTAGAGTGAAACATACGCAGCAAAAATTGTTCTGCCAAAGAATGATTCTAATTGAGCATTTTCATCGATGAATTTAACATTAGATTGTATAGGAAAAAAGCTGTTCGTATAATGCTTCAAAATGACTTCCAAAGAAGTTGGTTAGGCAGAAAAACTTCCAAAGAATCATATATGATATGCTTCCTTCCTAAGACAAGCCAATGTTAAATTTATCGATGAAATTGCCAAATTAGAATAATCTAATGCATAAAAAATATTTATCTGATAAGAGCACACTACCGATTAAATTGCATAAGATTTTATTTGAATAAATACAAACTGCAACAATCAGACTTTGTTTGATTAATCTGTATGTGTCGTTTTTCCAAATTACACCCAACTCTTTTTTTGCACGGTCTTTTTTTACACGATTTTGAAATAACACGGTGCACAAAAAAGACAAACTCTTCTTTTTTACACGGTTTATTTGTTCTAACACGAATCCAAAATAATTTTAAACTAAAAAAATCAAAAACTCTCAGGATGCCTTACATCAAATGTCTACTTAGTAAAATACTTTGTGTGCATTTTTATAAATATAGATTTGATAAAACGACAAAATTTGCTGCATTTTTTTTATTTATTTGTGTTTTGGCAACGCATATTGAAATGCATTGAAATTTCAACGTAACCTCCAGATTTGTACAGCTGGGTACCATGAACTGCATAAGCAACTCGAAAAACCAAAAACCCAGCATTTGATTACAGACTTCCTAACTAAAACCAAACCAACTACAGACGACCTTATTATGGAACGGAACTCATCAATGGATTCAAACTCCTTAGATATGTTAGATATACGAGTATCTAGTGAAGAAAGCAATAGTAGTCCAGTTGGCAATAAACATGGCTAATTACTAAGCAGTTATGCTATTTGCTAATAAAGCTTTTTTCTTTTATTTCTCAAGTTAATTTTTTTCATGTACAATATTTACTTATGGATTTAAGTTTTCTGTTACCTTTTTTAATAAAAATATGAATTAATTTATTTTTTTTAATTTATGTAACACGTGTTTAATTTTTTTACACGGTTTTTAGAACAACGTATAGGAATTTTTTTATCTAACGCGTTTTTTTTTTTAATTTTGGAACACATCCCTGATTTAAGTATGGGCTTCGTGCTTTTTTTACATGTTTTTTTTACACGTTTTTTGTTGGAACGTATCTACCGTGAAAAATTGCGCCAAATCTATAAACTCTAGCCATCTTTTCGTTTTAGTAAAAGTTTCAAGTTTAGGGCAAAATGTATAAAATATGATTAAAAAATTTTAAATTCAAATTTTATGAATATATCAAAAACAGGTTTTGTATTGCATTTACCCATATATGCTCATTAGAGCTGGTCGATTTGTAGGGAGGCAAAAAAAATCGCTCAACGTACAAGGAAAATCGTATGCTAGGGATCAAAATAAGAATGATGATTTATGCATTAATCTGCTAGCGCGTCTCCCGGAGAAGAAGTAGCTCCCATAATCTGGGAGAGATTCCTTCTACTTTCTGAAATATCAAAGTGGGCAGTTTCGTTTTACAGGTATGGTTCCTTCGGCAAAGTTTCTTATTTTGATCCTTAGAATACGATTTTCCTTGTACGTTGAGCGATTTTAAATCGACCCGCCCTAATGCTCATATATAGATAATCTTATCTTTTTTTATTTTTATTTGCCCTTTTTGCATTTTGGGACTAAATATCGTTAAAATTTTCTATTACTTAGTTTTATAAAGTAATACTATCTAATTTAAACCCAAAAAACAACAAATAACTCAATTATTTCTATATTTTAAAAGTTTAAGAGTAGTTTTTCGAAAATGTTGCTGTTTTTTAAACTTTTTTAAGCTTTTGTAATGTGACAATTAAACAGATTCTTGATTTTTTGTATGTTATTTATTAAATGGTATTAAACTAAAGTCTATATTAAATGTACGCAATACAATTTAGTGGATTATAAATAATCGTGGGACTAAGTTAATTTCTTTAAAAAAAAAAGTCACTAATTGTGATAGGCGTGGTAGAAAAATTATAACTACATTGTAAATTTCCAATTTTCTAAATCAGACTGCGCAGTTTTCTGGTATTGAACCTTCGTCAGTGACTAATGCTTTCATTGTGGTTAGAGCAAATATATGAAACCTTTCGAAACAATAATTGCATTTGAACTTTTACCAAGTCTGTTTCCTATTTGCAACCATATTTTATAGATTTTTCCATTCTCTTTATTCTCAAAGTTTTATGCTATTAATGATTTTATATAAATTCGTTGTACATTCAAAAATAATAACGGTATAAACCCGAAATTAACCGCTAAAGCCCCGAAATGAATTGGTTTAGCCGTTATAGGAATTAAGGTTACGGTAATTTTGTTTTTTTTTTTTTATAAAGGTTAAGGTATTTGATTCGGTTATGGTATTCAAAATGAAGCGGTGTTTTACAGGTTACGGTTTTTAGCGGCTACGGTATACTTCCTTGGTTCTAATATATGACAAAAAATATTCGAATGTATTTTAATATTTTTTGGTGGTGTATATATATTTTTAAATGTGATAACTACAATGATATCTATAAATTGATGTAACTTTTACTAAATCCAAAAACGGTTATGTTTGCTTTAAACTTAAAAACGCCATCATTTTTGCTCCATTAATGATAAATAAATAACGTAAATCGAAATGAAATCGTCTTAGATAAACAAAAAATATATTCATGGCATACAAAAAAAAAATTGAATATACTTTGCCTCAAAGTTTCGCAAATTTTTTTAAATTTCTCATATGCAATTATTATAAAATTATGTTAAGTCGACAAAAAGTTGTATCAATTAAAATTTATTTTAATTCTGTTTATTAAAACGTTTAATGAATCGTTTAACGATATTTTTTGTTGTGAAACATGTTGAAAACTTACCCAACATAGAGAAGAACAGTTAAAGTAATGTGTACGCCATTTCAAAATGACAAAAACTTAGAAAATAAAAAATAAATAAATAAGAAAATATATCAAAGGTCTACTTTAGGGAACATTATGAAAATTTAATTTTTCACATTTTTTTTTTATTTATTATATTTTTTATGGAACCAATTAGTTGTACAGTAAAACCCGGTTAAGACGAACTCCGAGGGACCAAAAAAATTAGTTCGTCGTAAGCGAGGTTCGTATTAAGCGGTTTTTTTTTAACGATAAAAAATATGTATTTATTAAAACAAAAATAAGATTAAGAAAAAAAAAAAAGATTATTCAGATTTTTACATAAATAAAAAATAAAATTAGCATTTCATGCATTCACAATTAAAAATTCAATTAAAATTCTTTATTTAAAAAAAAAAAATCTGTTATTTTTTTCTAAATGACTGAATTAACGATTTCATTCGTTATAAGTTTTTCTATTACCAAAATATAATTGTCAGCTTCTTCGGCACACGATTTTGTTCGAATATCTTTTTTATGTTTATTAAACTACTATCGGAGAAATTGGTTCTTCCTCTTCTATTTCGACTTCTTATCACTTGACAAATTTTCAACATCGGGAGGATTAACAATTTCCAATATTTCTTCATCTGATAAAGTATGTGACGTCAAAACATTAGCATCTATTCATATTAGGTATATTCCATTAATCGAATAAAGAGTGTACTAAACATGGTAATTTGTATGAAAACGAGTTTTTGGAACTGCTTAAAACAGTTCGTTGTAACCGAGGGTTCGTATTAACCGAGTTCGTATTAAAATATGTATTTTATATGAAAATTTTTGCCAAAACGTCGGGACTTTTAAATTAGTTCGTATTAACCGAGGGTTCGTCTTAACCGGGTTTTGTCTTAAGCGAGTTTTCTGTATTAAAATTGTGAATAAAATTCTTACCGCAAAAGTATGACTTGGGAAATTCTTTAAAACTGGCTTATTATCCACGTTTTACATTTATGAAGAATTATTCTTTATGTTGCGGTTTTTTTTTTGCAACAAATCTATAAAACCAGGAAAAACGTCTGCAATCACATCAAAAGTTTCTTAAAATAGAGATAGCGGAAATTATACTTAATGACAGTTTTGACATATTCATGAAACAACAGAGAAAACCCCGAAATGCCAACTTTAGAGAACAGGTCACATTAGAGAGCAGGCTACATTATAGAACATTCCCTTATTTATATTACAATAAACATTGCAGTAACTACATACAGATCTACAAACAAACCAATATTTTACTATTCATTATTACAACAATATTGGTATAAAATAACAAAAACATGACAATCATTATTGTAAACATTATAGACAACAAAAACAATAACATAATCAATATCTATTGTTAATGAATGTAAAGTTAGGAACACAGACGACAATATGGTAAAGTTTTACTACAGGCAATATTTAATTGAATGAAATTAATTGAAAATCACTGGACAATCTCTATAATGTTAGTATTACAGTTTGTGCAAAGAGAGAGATAGAGATAATAAAAATATATATTTTCAGCTTATAAGGGAGGTATACCCAAAAAGCTGAGATGGAAAGTCAAGAAAATAAAAGGGTACTAAATATATTTACTAAGAATATAGTTTACACGTAATAAATTAACTTTAACACTAGAATGACAGAATTTTTTGAACTCATAGTCCTCCCAAAACTAGCCAAACCTGGTGGTTTTTAAAAATTCGTGAAAAATATATTTTTCAATCCGATCATTGCGGTTTAATCAGCAATGTAATCTAGAAGTCTAGCACTTCAGAACTGCATTTAACATATTTCGCAGTGTTGTGTTTTTTAAAGCGATATTTGGAGTATAATGTAGCTATATGCTATTTTTGATGAATTTTTTAGTGTAACTTCTTCTAAAATTGCACGATTTTTAATTAATTTATATATTTTAAATCTACACACAGAGAAAAATTTAGCTCTTTGCCAACTGAAATTCAGTTACTACTTCGACTTAAATTCGAATTTCAATCGGTTAGTTCAGCTGAACATTAGTTTTGACAACAAAGTTCGGATAACGGAAGGGATTTTTTGTCGCAACACCCAAAATATTCAGAAATCGTATGTAAATGTCGTGGTACTAACTGAATTTATAAGTTGTTACTATTAAAATACACTTTTCAATTCCAAAGACATAAAATGACATCAATAAGTGCTTATTTATCTCTTACAGTAACTACTAAGGTTACCGGCATTTGGAAGTTTCAGCTGTACTGGAAACATTTAAAATCTTTTTTTTAATTAGATTATAGTTATTTATATATCCACTTATTCAAGAATTTACAATGTTATATGATTTTATATAGAATAATAATTTTGGAGATTTTAGTTTCAAAAGTAAAAAATACTGTAGCAAAAATGCTCTAACTGTTGCAGATATATAAAAACTTATTGATATCATTCTGTAACTTTGGAATTCTAGATTAAGAAAATATAAATTCATTGAAAATCGTGCAATTTTAGAAGAAGTTACACTAACAAAACGAATTAAACTTCATCTAAAATAGCACATATCTCCTTAATGTTCAAAATATCGCCTAAGCAACAAAACATATCGAAATGCTTTAAATGGAGTTTTCAAGTTCTAGACTCCTACATTGCTGCTTCAACCGAAATAATCACGCTAAAAATTTATTTTTGACGATTTAAAAAAAAACAGCAGTAATTTTGACTGGTTTTGAGCAGATGAGGAATAAGCAATTTTTCTCCGAAACTAAGTGAAATTCAAAAAAAAACGTTTTATGGAATTGTTACTTTACTTAATACAGTCATACAATAATATGTGGAATAAGTTGCAACAAAAATGTGTAGTTTTTAATCAAAGATGCCAAACCAGTCAAAATGACTGGTCCGGTCATTCTTGTGTTAAAAAAGCCTGTAACTTTTATGGTAATTTTCCAAAGATAAACTTTATGATTTTAAAAAAATATCAGCTAAAAATCCACTTTTATGGATATATTGTTGAAAAAAATAATTTTACTCAAAATAATCATAATATGTTCCTATTGCACATTGTTTTCCTTATGCACATTTCCGTTATCATCACTCTTTAGTCCTAGTGATCATATTATTATAATAATGATCATATTATAATATTATAATAATTAAATCTCTCAGACTTCTGATAATAGAAGCTTTTAGGATTGCATTACCAAATAATGGGCTATATAACCCATAATAATAATATCTGACAATGGTAATTACCTACTTACCTTTTCTATTACAAATCTCATTATATTTATATTGGGATGTCGTGCAAAATAATAAGGTATCATAAAAAACCAGCACACGAATATTAAAAACTATTCATGAGGAATTTTAAATATTTTCGACACTGGGACAGAATAATTTCCAACATTTGTTTGTATATTTGCCAATGTTGAAGCATGCGAATCCATTTAATCGCGTTAATCATTTATTTTGAACGGAGCAAAAATGATGTCGGTTTTAAGTTGAAAGCAAATTCAAATATTAAAATTACTGTTACATAAATTTTTTAGATTTCATTGCATTTATCACATTTTAAAATATATATTGTACCAACAAAAAATATAAAATACCATTAAAAAAAATGTTTGTCATATATTAGAAGTTAAAAAGAAAACCTCGATTCTTTTGTAAAACATATTTTTTTTACTGTTTAATGATATTTAATTGGGTTGAGGGTTACTTATTTGCAGGAAATCATATTAAATACTTTTTAAATTCGCAAATTTAAAAGTTTTGTATAATGATGCTTCTAAAGGTTATTACAATTTTGTTTGCTCCATAAAATTTAAAGTTTCTAAAATTTGTTGATGACTTTTCGATTTAAGTATTAAGCTAACTAAAATCTATTAAAAATTTAGTTGTCACAAAATTTAATATATTTTAAAAAAAACTGCCGCTGCACTCTCATTATACCCTCCATCCCATAGTGCAGGAGGGTATATTCACTTTGTCAAATGTTTGTAATTCTTTTAAAAAAATTCTGGGACCCCATAAACTATATATATTCTTGATCAGCATGGATAGAGAAGTCGATATAGCCATGTCCGTCTGTCCGTCCGTCTGTCTGTGGAAACACAAAATACTCCTCCAATACAGAAGAGGTACTGCTAATTTTCAGTCAAATTGTTTGTTGATATCATGAGCAGTTTTCTAGTGAAAATGATCAAAATCGGTTAACGCGTTCAAAAGTTATGAGTGAAAATGTGGGAAGACCTCTAAAATTTTTTTTTTTTATTTCATCATACATACATACATACATACATACGTACATTCAATGCTTATACACAAGAATATACGCAAGCAGGGATGGCTGTCAATATCGCTGAATTACCGTCCCCGATTCTAACACCTTTCAACTGACTATCGTTATCGCTTAAATACCGTTACCGATATTCTTGAAATACCGTTATCCTTAAAATACCGTTACCTTAAAATACCGTTACCGAAATAATCTAACAAGATCTGAACAAAAAAAACTTCTGTAAATAGATATATTTTCCCAAAGTGTGATCATAAACTAGACAGTCATTTAAACTCGGGCATAATGCGGTTAAAAATTGTGGTGTGCATTAACATTACCTGAATAATTAAAATAACTTTATCCTTAAAATGCCGTTAGCAAAATAATTGAAAAATCTTTTTCCCTAAAATAAAGTTACCGAAATATCTAAATATCGTTACCGCTAAAATACCGTTAGCGAAATAAATAAAATACCGTTAACGCTAAAATACCGTTAACGCTAAAATCCCGTTACCGAAATAACTGAAGTATAGTTTCCCCTAAAATACCGTTACCGAAATAAAAGAAAATAGCGTTACTACGACCAATAACCACATAGAATCGGTTACCATCCATGGTCATGATCAACACTTAAAAACAAAAAAAAACCCACAAAATATTGTTGTTGTTTTTTGTTTTGTTTTGTAATACAGTATGTATGTACGGCCCTATGCTCCTTATAGGAACGACGGGAATATATATATATATGTATGTACGTATGAATTAGTAGCAATCGCATGCAGAGTTGCCAGGTTTGACGATTTGTCGTCATTTTGATGATATTTAATACCCAAAATAACTAAATGACTATTTGACGACTTTTGCTTCCAAAATGACGATTTTTTGACAATAATTTAATATGTCAGCAAGATCTACTTATTTATCATTCTCATAAAATCGCCGGCTCGATTATTAAATTTATATTATTTCGTTAAAAATTGAAAGCAAAAACATTGTTTTTTGATCGATAGCTAGCTTTTATATGCTAATATGATGTGAAATACAATTTTGCAAAAATGCAAATCCTAGAATTGAATAAAACTTAATCCAAACCGCATTTATTTTTTTATAAATTCATTACGGGTTTAGCTTAATTTAGTTTCTGTGTTTATATGTTTAGAACATTTCTTTAAATTTTTATAAAATTTAATTGGAGTTAGATTTAAATAAAAATAAAAAAATTTTCATGTTAAAACACAAGGCATGGACTTTTTTTGCGAAACAAACAGATCTCTAGCCCGAATATATTTCATGTTGAAAGATGATATATATACAACTTTAAATGAAACAAAATAAATCCAAAAATAAATCCGGTGCTTAAAAAACAGGCCTAATAATATAAATAAAGTGCCAAAATTTAATAATTAAAAATATAACATTAAGTTTGTTCGATAACACAAAATTTTGTACAAGTTTTTACTGGAAGGTGTTCGTTTAGACAAATACGCAGTAAAAACTGGTAAAAAGAGAGAGAGTAAAGTGACAGTTTGATGCCAAAGAACTTACAAGTTTTTACTGGATACATTTTTGCCAGAAAGAATTTGTAAGATGAAAAAAACATATGACTAAAAAATAAAAAAATATGCTTGTATTTTTAGTAAACAAAAATTAAATTAAATTTTAATTGTTTATGGATTGAAAGTGAAAATGATTAAATAATTAACTATGGAAGAAGTTAAAAAACATTTAAATTATTTTTGGTCGATAATTTCAATTAACTTTTTCCTTTTCCATAATGACCAGTTGATTTTTTTTTAATATTTAAAACAAGCTATTTTATCTAATTTAATAATTCCTACAAATTTTCTGTTCGTTTACTTTTTTGTAAATTTGTCTTACTATTTGTAATTTTGTTACTGAGTAGTTTTTACTGAACTTTACAGGAAAAGTAATCGAACAGACTTATTGTTAAAGAATTTCCAAATTTTGTAAAAGAATTTAATATTTAAAAAGTTGTGCCACTAAAATGTTGTTCACAGAATTATGCAGATATAAGTGTTTAACAGTTCAAGTGGTAAAATTAGTTTGATTTAAAGTTGTATTTATTTGATCTTTCAACATTATATTTTTGTTATTTTATTAATTAATAATCATATAATTACAAGTTATATACTATTACCCTAACCGAGCACTAGCTACTATGGCCTTCGGCGCGTTGTAGCGAAAACAGATCAGTGCCTCTGGTGGGAATCGAACCCTCGACCCCCGCACTGATAAGCCAGCACGCTACCAACTAGCCTACTGGGGCACACTGTTTCAACATTTTATAAATATGAATATCGTTGTAAAATATAATGATTTTCGAAGTTTAAACCAAAGAGAAGTGTCAAAAATCGTGTTATATTACAACGATAACACGTTAACATTTGAAATGTGAATAACATTATTGTATTTTATTTTTTATTAAAACTTTATCCCTCTTCTAACAAATATATTTTATTTTGACGATTTTTCAAAATATGATGACGATTTTGACGATTTTTTCTAGAAAGTTTGTCGTTTTTATGCTTTGCAAACCTGGCAACACTGGTTATAAGTGCAAATGCGAGAAGCCCTCGAAAAATTGTTAGAGGCCATTTAAACGGAGCAATTTGTTGCCTGCAACGCACAGTGGTTCCAAACACAAAAAACATGGTAATAAATATAGATGTTTTAAACTACTGGTCCAATCGGGAAATGGTGTTCCCAAAAATTGAAAAGCGGGAGCTAACCTTTAAGGAAAATGTTTCTGTGGTCACCCTGTTTTAACACAGGGTGTGCTACAGGGTGTCAAAGTTGACCATCTCGAGTATGAAAGAGCTTTAAAGGGGTATAACTTCTATAACCATGCATCGATTTTAGTGTTTTTTGGACTTTTTTAAATCTAGGTTACGAGACAAAGCAAAAACATGCTTCATGTACCATAGTAACTCTTACAGTTAAAAAAATATTTCACTTTGAATTTCAAAATCTTCATTTTTCGCCTTGACTTTTTTAATAGTTTTGCCAATAGATTATTCATTTTTCAAAGAAAATGCTCAAAATTTTTTCAAGTCATTCTAATGACCTTTCTTAAACTCCTAAAGAAAACTTTTTGAATTATCTTAAGCCGTTTCGCAGTGATACTATTTTAAACTCAAAAATTAAAAGTGTGTTCTGAAAAATGGGGTTTTTTCGTCAGATAAGGGGTAACTTCACACACCTTTATATATATTTTGCTGATATTTTTTGGATTAGTTTTTTACATAGTTTGATAGAGTAGACTTCAAAAATGCTTAATGGTATAGTTTAAAGCATTTTTGGATATGCACCCTACGTCCAGCATTGGTCGAAAATGATGAATTTTTGAACGGAATTCTATGTTTATGACCGTGATAAAAAAAAGTCACGCCACTTAGAGACGATTTGAAATTTTTATACTGTAAAGAGATTTATTCTAATGAGTTTGCCACTTCATTTGCCGCCGCCCGCTCAAAAACGTAGCCTGGAGAGCAAATTTTGTGGAAAAAGTCATTTTTTCAAAAGCCTTTTTTTGATTTATAAAAAAAGCGTACTTATATTATCAATTTCAGCAAGATTTTATTTTATTTTTAATAAAACGTAAATAATTGTCCTACATTCCAAAAATCTTTTCGATATTGCTTATGGTTATTTTTACATAAAACATCAAAGTTCAATGTAGTATATCTAACTATAATTAATTGTACATTTATTGGCTTTTGCTTTCGGTAATGTTAAAAAATTTAAATAATTTCAGAAATTTTTTTACATATTATTAAATTAGACTTAGTTATCAATTCAACGATGCATAAATCGTTTATCTAGTGTAATAAATGAATTCAAACTATTGCGCTTAAATCAGGCATTTCAGGTCAAATTGCAGTATTTAACAAATTTATATATTCAGGTATACAGAGCGTGTTGCATTATATTTCTCTAAAAGGGTTACGGGTTTTTTTATTTTTTTAATACTATTTCAAAAACCTAATAAGATATAAATGCAGGTAGAAAATGCGTTTTATGATGTAACATTTGCATAATATATTGTTCTAATTTTCCATATAAAACAGGTAAATAACTACCATATATTCATTTATTTGAAAGACAAAATAATGTTTTTTTTTTGTTCTAAAGATAAGGTTTTATTAAATTTAACTGGTACAGTAGTAATTGTGCTAAAAATATGAATATATTCCTAAGGACTACACATTTTCTACAAAGTAGTCTGAAGTATCAAAAGTTAAAAGGTCGTTTATATGCATAGATTCAGAATCTTCCTTTTCAATGTCTATGCTTATTTTTGGTAACCATTTTGTTCTTATGGAGTAAAGTACTGGATCCGATGATATTAATAAAAATTCCATCAAATCGGAATTTTGAGCTATTCTGGAGCACTTACGTGTGTTAAAAAGCCTAAAATGTTTGACGTCTCTATTTCTGGCCTCCTGGGCTTCTTCAGTCAGTTCGCCTAAAGGCAACATACTGTTTTCTATTATTTCTTTGGCATGAGCTAATACTTTATGTACTGTTGGTGTCATTGGCCTCCAAGAGTACATGGTGAGTATAATGTCTTTTGTTTGATTGGCAAAGAGTTTAAATTTAGCCACATTAATAGGTTTTTTACTGTTAATGACTGCTAATATAACTTTAAAACGTTTTAGTAGGTTTTTATCGAGACCCGTAATTGAGGAGGTAGTTTCTGGATCTTCGAAAAAACGCCTTGCTGTATTTCCGTCATTGGAACTTCCAAACCCCTGAAGGGGCGTATCAATGATTAATCCAAGTCTTAATTTAAATTCATCTTGAATTCTTTTCTTCTCTTCTTTTCTCATGTTGTGTAGATCAGTGTTTTTGTTTACGGAAAGGCTTAGGTTTCCTGGAATAAGGCGGTATTTGAGATCGTATGCGAGGTGTAAACAATATTCCATAAATCTTATTCTGGCATGAAGTGGCGATATCCCAAACCTCAGAGCGTTTTCGTTCATAGAAATTGTATCACTATCTTCATGAAACTGTGAACTTAATTTTCCACATATATTACATTTCCAAGTAGATGTTGTGTCTGTAATTGCATTTGCAACTTTTCCATCAATCATTGTAAGTTGTGGTTGAAATGAAACTTTAATAACTTGTCCAGATATTTCCACGTAAAGTGGAGACAAGCTCGAAATTTCCCTTTCTATTGAATCTACTAAACTTTGTGTTGAAATCATGTCTTCTTTTACATATTCAAATCGTATTGGACGACATAAAAATTTAGATCCAGGGGTTAAATTCGTCCATATATCATTTGCAGACGAGGTTGAAGGTAATTTATTATACAACCGCATTCTTAACGGCACAAAAGAAGCCATAAAAATTGATGAAAAACTTTTTTCTTTGCTGCTTCCAGATGGTTGTTTGTATTCGGAAAACCCAGATGTGCCATCACAGCCCCATTTGAACATTAACACGACATCAGATTGCTTGCATCTTTCAATATCTTTGCTGCTAAATGTGGACATAATTCTAGAAACAGTATTGTCAATTAACTGTGATAGTTCAACTTTTGCGCCTTCAATAGAGGCATGCACTGGGGATGTTATTGGTTTTAAAATATTTTCTTTTGTTTCTTTTATTGCTTTACTGCTAGGAAAAATATCATATCCTTTTTCAATGAGAGCTTTTCTTAAAATACCATATTTATTTCTCGTTAACCCCAAATTTAGAAAAAGAGCTAATGCATCTTCACTGGTAAAGGAAGTTGATGATTTTGGTGTTGGAATACTTTGTATCATGCGCTTCAAACGCTTAGGAGACGCAGTTGGTAGGACGTCGACAATTTTCCCTGTTTCTTTAGGCTGTATACGTGTCAAAGCTGCTTTAAAAGAATCCTTTATTTCATTAGCGGAGTGTGTGTTAATCATTTCTTCCTGTTTTACCTTCTTAGTCCTAATCTGGACCTCTTCATAATCTTTTTTAGGGCGGCCCCTTTTTTTCTGTTCAATAACTACTGACATCTCCTTATTAAGCCAATCTTGACTCTTCTTCATAAATTTTTGTATAGAATAATCGGAATCTTTAATCCTTTTTTCATAAATTTTGTAAAAATTTTCAATTTCATCTGGCTTTATATTTAAGCCATACGAGTAGACAATGGTATCAATCAGTTTTCCTATTTTTTCCGATCGTATATCAGTATTGGCAAGAGTATCCCAAATTACTTTACAAAGGGAGCTATATTTTATTGTAACCTCCATGACTGCTTAACTCAAATAACCTCCTTTTAAAATTACTACGCTTATATATTACAAATATTTGTTTTTTTATAAACAAAAAATCGAGCAGGTACTGGATTTGTAAAAACAAAAAACTGAAATAGGTAAAATAAAAAAAAACGCATTATATTAGCCCATTAAAACAATATGTTATGCAAATGTTACATCATAAAACGCATTTTCTACCTGCATTTATATCTTATTAGGTTTTTGAAATAGTATTAAAAAAATAAAAAAACCCGTAACCCTTTTAGAGAAATATAATGCAACACGCTCTGTATACCTGAATATATAAATTTGTTAAATACTGCAATTTGACCTGAAATGCCTGATTTAAGCGCAATAGTTTGAATTCATTTATTACACTAGATAAACGATTTATGCATCGTTGAATTGATAACTAAGTCTAATTTAATAATATGTAAAAAAATTTCTGAAATTATTTAAATTTTTTAACATTACCGAAAGCAAAAGCCAATAAATGTACAATTAATTATAGTTAGATATACTACATTGAACTTTGATGTTTTATGTAAAAATAACCATAAGCAATATCGAAAAGATTTTTGGAATGTAGGACAATTATTTACGTTTTATTAAAAATAAAATAAAATCTTGCTGAAATTGATAATATAAGTACGCTTTTTTTATAAATCAAAAAAAGGCTTTTGAAAAAATGACTTTTTCCACAAAATTTGCTCTCCAGGCTACGTTTTTGAGCGGGCGGCGGCAAATGAAGTGGCAAACTCATTAGAATAAATCTCTTTACAGTATAAAAATTTCAAATCGTCTCTAAGTGGCGTGACTTTTTTTTATCACGGTCATAAACATAGAATTCCGTTCAAAAATTCATCATTTTCGACCAATGCTGGACGTAGGGTGCATATCCAAAAATGCTTTAAACTATACCATTAAGCATTTTTGAAGTCTACTCTATCAAACTATGTAAAAAACTAATCCAAAAAATATCAGCAAAATATATATAAAGGTGTGTGAAGTTACCCCTTATCTGACGAAAAAACCCCATTTTTCAGAACACACTTTTAATTTTTGAGTTTAAAATAGTATCACTGCGAAACGGCTTAAGATAATTCAAAAAAGTTTTCTTTAGGAGTTTAAGAAAGGTCATTAGAATGACTTGAAAAAATTTTGAGCATTTTCTTTGAAAAATGAATAATCTATTGGCAAAACTATTAAAAAAGTCAAGGCGAAAAATGAAGATTTTGAAATTCAAAGTGAAATATTTTTTTAACTGTAAGAGTTACTATGGTACATGAAGCATGTTTTTGCTTTGTCTCGTAACCTAGATTTAAAAAAGTCCAAAAAACACTAAAATCGATGCATGGTTATAGAAGTTATACCCCTTTAAAGCTCTTTCATACTCGAGATGGTCAACTTTGACACCCTGTAGCACACCCTGTGTTAAAACAGGGTGACCACAGAAACATTTTCCTTAAAGGTTAGCTCCCGCTTTTCAATTTTTGGGAACACCATTTCCCGATTGGACCAGTAGTTTAAAACATCTATATTTATTACCATGTTTTTTGTGTTTGGAACCACTGTGCAACGTTGCCTGCAATTATTGTTTGTAGGCAAACGGGGTAGAGAAGCAAGCGGGGTAGCAAAAAATGCACGATTTTCGTTTTCATGATATTTTTTGACATTTCTTTTTGCTTTCGTTCGTATTCTTGTTAATTTGCTTTATTCGTATTCGGCTTCTCAAGTGTTGTGTATCGAAAATATTTCGTAAAATAATAAATAAATAATGTGAAATAAAGAACTATTTATATATTATTTTAAATTATATTATTTTATATTATATATATTATTAAATTACATTATTTTTAATTATTACGAATAAATTAAATTTCAACGAATGAACAATTAAAGAAGATTGGAAAAATAAACGTCAAAAAAATTGCATGTAAAAACTCCTCGTTTAAATGTAAATGATTTTTAGAATCAACTTTAAAAGAGAATTCAAAAAGTGCCTGCAATTAATTTCTTCGTTTAAAAGGCCTCTTAAGCTAATTTATAAAGTATGCTTTTGTTTTCCATATACCAGGCTTGCCATATACCTTTTTTTGTTAACCCCAACAAATCAAAAAATCACCAATAAGAAAAAGGTAGAACAAAATAGTTTAGTTAAAATTCTTTATTTATTTGACTGCATTAACCGGAGTTGCCAGACACATTAATCGTTATCAGATCAAAAAATATCCAGGAACAAAATCCCCGAATCCAACAATGTAAATTCATAACTTTTTTTCGTACACTATTTTTACTTATTCTCATTCTCAACCTTTAATAAATTTGCAAGGAAACTCTTACACTCTAACTACATTTATTAAAAACCCCATTCAATTTAAAGGACATTCACTTTCAGAACTTTTTTATTTAAGACATATAAGGTGCATACTTCATCTTAAAATCTTTTGATTATATGCATTTGTTTTCCTTAAAAGCCCTAATTTTTATTTGATACATAAAAAAATAATCTAAATTAAAGTATTGATGTGTAAAAACCAATCGAATTTTGGGAAATTTTCTTAGGGTTCTTATTCTAGGAGTCGTAAACGAGAATTGCACAAGCAACTGAGCTGAAAAACAATAATTTGAAATACCAGTTTCTTTAATTTTTTGTATCTCGAAAACACTCGAAAGATTTTCTTTTATAATTTTTGACAAACTTAGTTTCATCACACTTTCCGTTTTACTTATGTGATGTATAGTATAAACATGTGTTGTAATGTAAACTGGCATTTCATAATTATTTCATTATGTATGTCTCCGCAAGTGTATTTTTGTTCCCTTAAATTTATCTAAAATTCTGATTATTCGAAACTGTTTTTATGCGTTTGTATTCATTGCATCTCTTCTAACGATCCAAAAATATATTTTAGTAACTTTCTTTCATTATTATATAGGCAAAGAGACAAACAACAGGCGAATTTTACAGTTTTTTTAACATCATAAGGAACTATACAAATATATATATTTTTCACTACACGTTCTTCTTTAGGTAATCAGAATAACCATTTCATTCACCTTTGAATACCCACTGTTATAAGCATGCAGAATTTCAGATTCATTTTAGTAAACTTTAATTAAACATTTTTTTCTTCTGAAACATCCCAAAGACATTAATCAATCAGTCATATTTTGTTTTACTTATAAAAACAACATTATTTTTGTTATTTTTACAAAGAATATAGATATTAATATTGTTTGCACTTTCCCTGGTTTATGAAAACACCGAGATGGAGGGTATCCAAAAATTCGTCACAGCCGAATTTAATCTTTTTTAATACCAAATTCGGCACATCGGACTTTAATGCTTCCACTTGTTTTACAGTAGGGAGCTCTTCTAAGTATGTTTAAGTACTTTATGTAACTAAAGCTTCAGGCAGAAAAATATTTGACACTAGAACTACACCATACTTTTCTAACGGTAAATACGAATCTGGTCTCAGAATCGCACTCCGACATCAGGTGCTCGAGGAAAAGCCTCGATTTTGATAAAAATGCTCCAATTTTTTACCTTCCTGAAAATACATTTTTCATATAATGGCACCTGAATACGCTACTCTTACTTTTTTTTAGATTTTTCAATTTTCATAATTACATGTGACCTGTCCAAACTCTTAAGACTAGAAATTTTAAATTTAAAATAACTACGCTTCCGAATATGACCTAACTCACTGGTCTGATACGTTTTGGAATGTAGTAACAATAGGGTTTAAAACTGGAAAAAGTCTCCCCTGTCGAAATCTCTTTGGCTAAAAATTTTAAATTAAAAATATATGTTCCTTCGAACGTTAATTTACTCACTCATTGATATGACACTTTCTGAATTTCCGCTAAGGAACGTGGTCAATATATGTGATTTCCTCCTACTGCGGTGGACGTCTAACCCCAAAGACGGGATTTCTGGAAATTCGTACCTATTGGCGTAGACAGCTGAAATTTATAAGACCTAATTCACTTTTCAAATTTTACCAAAAACCTGGTAAAATCGGTTAGAAGGAATTTTTGGATATTACTCTTCTCTGTGTACTGCCTTTTGGTCAGAAATTTGAAAGTTACAAATTTGAAATTTGGTACATCGGTTCCTAATTCCACTTAGACGGAATTTTTGAATTTTCCTACGGGAAGGATATGAAGAGGAAAAGTAACCCCCTTTGCTCAAATCGATAAAGCGTTGAACTTGAAATTTGGAAGGTCGGTTTTCAATATTTTGAAGGTATACTTTAAGAGTTTTTGATAAAAGCTTAGTATAAATGGGTTTTAAGTGATAGTTTTTATGGATTATGCAAAGCCATGAATCTAGACATCTGAAACGTGAAACAAAATCATCCACTACAAGGGGTTAAAAAATTATTTAGGGTGAATAATATTTCTATTTATAACCAGAGTTTAACTTTAACCACAGATATTTTCACGTAAATTTGTCATTCATAACTATGGTTAAGCCCTAAACTTTGGTTAATGTAAAATAAGTTAGCAGTTCTTAATGATAAAAAACCGTAAAACAATAATTCAACTTTCTTAATATATTTAAATATATATCAAACTATCAGTAACAAAAAATCAGGCTTCTAAGCTCATAAGCTCATAACTAGGGCTCATTAGTTCATATAAATACATGTTTGTTGCCGTTACCTGTAGAACAAAGTTAAAGAAATATCTTTGCAAATCAGCAAATTTGCAACAAAATGGCTTCGATTTGTTAATGCATATTTTTGCATACTTTGCTATATGACGAACTTCAAAAACTCTCGACACTTTGAGGTTAAATATTTTAAAATATTTTTTTTTATGACATTAATAACCTTTCGTGTATATGTTAGCCGATGTTTAAGCTTGCTAACTTCATTCTCGGTAGTCATTTATTTTTAACGGGGCAAAAAGTATGGCAGTTTTAAATTTCAAGCAAAATAAAATAATTTTTTGCCGGTTTAATGATATTTAGTTCATATCATTCGAAAAATTAAAATTTTTATATAAGGAGGCTTTTTGAGGTTATGAAAATTTTGTTTGCTCCATCAAATTTAAAAAAATTTTAAAGTCCTTGAAATTTGCTGATGCCTTATCGATTTTAGTTTAAGCTCATTAAAATCTTGTATTTGATGTAAGTTTTGGAGGAATTCATACAGTGCTTTAGTTGTCAGAAAGTGAAATGTGTTTGGAAAAAGCCGCCTCAGTACTCGATCGGAACTAACAAAATCAATTTTTTGTACTTCATCAGTTATGTCCGTCATGAAGATTCACTCTAGATACCTAAATATGTTCTCAAACCATGTTTTTTTATAAAAAAAAATGCGAAAAAAGATTTAATTTAGCAAAATTTTTGAAAAGTTCATAAAATGTTAGCGATTATAAATTTTTAAGGGCCTTTTTGTTTCGGAAGTGCAATATATTAAGATACTCAGTTCACAATTTAAAAAATAATTGTAAATGTCAGACGTTAAAAACATACATTTTCAAAAAATTTACGCGAATTTCTTTTGAGTTTGTGATGTCCGTATCCCGTTATTGGTGCCCTGACATCAACTTTGTATATGTAAAACTTTATAAAATGACACCTTGTTTTAAATTCAATTACAATAAACTGCAAAAGTTTAAAATTCGGAAAATTTTGGTAAAAGTCTTCCAAACCCTGTTCAACGTTTCTCTCAATTCAAAAAATCTTGAGAAATAAGAGCCATGTATAGTCGGTTTCAGCAGGTGTTGAGAATTTTTGAAGTAGCCCATATATTACTTACTTATTTTGCTATAAATCCATATTTTAATGCATATTTTGGCGTTTTTTTACATGTTTTGCTATAAATGCATATATTTTGCATATTTTGCATTAATATGCATGTTTTTATTAAACGTTTTTGATATTTTACTAACGAGTGAGATCAAAAAAAAACCTGACACTTTTCACTTAATTACTGCTTTTGTATGTGACACTGAACATTTTTTCTTATCAATATATTTTTAAGAAGGTTGTCAGATTATGTGCGCATAATCATTATTTCGCTTACAAATGAAATCTGAACAAAACGAGAGTGATAGAGTTTCTTTTTGCATATTTAGTGTCCTAATTGCTAGGAGAAGACCATTTCCACAAAATCAAAAATTGACAGTATTGGGAATATGTTTTGTAGCCTTCATCAATAATTTAAAAAGAATAATCTCAATATCATTTGAGTTTTGTGAGTTTTAATAAATCAAGCAAATTTTATTGTGAGACATTCAAGATTTTTTTGTGATAATGCTACTTTCACTTTTTATTCAAAGTCCATTTGTAAACAAACTAATACTCCTAATATTTCGTACACATAATCTGACGACTTTTTAAAATATAACTTGATCCCAAAAAAAGTTTTCTTTTAAAATAAAAAAAGTTATAAGTGATAATCTTTGTCAGGATTTATTCGATATCACTCCTTCATCTTCTAACTAAAATTATATGTTTTATAAATATTTTTTGATAAATTTTATTTTATCACGAAGACAAAAATAACAGAAAAATAAAATTGTTAATTTTCTTACGGTGATTAAAGCTAGTTTTTAAATTTTTAACCACATTCTATGACAAAAATTAAAGTTAAAAACGTTAAAAAAAAATTATAAATGCATATGTTTAAATCTTTAGTAGGTGCGCCCCGGTAGGCTAGTTGGTAGCGTGCTGGCTTATCAGTGCGGGGGTTCGATTCCCACCAGAGGCACTGGCCTGTTTTCGCTACAACGCGCCGAAAGCCATAGTAGCTAGTGCTCGGTTATGGTAATAGTATATAATTTGTATTTATATGATTATTAATTAATGAAATAAAAAAAAAATAAAAAAAAAATCTTTAGTACATATTTAACGATTTATAGTGCATATTTGATGTACATAAAACACGATTATAAATGCAATAACTTCCGAGCCCTTATCATAACCAAATTGCATTGCAATCGAAGCTAAAATAAGTTGATTTACAGCCGCTTCTTTAGAAAACAAAATTTTTTAATTTCAGAGAATGTGAAATATAACATAAATATTTCATTAAACAAAAATGTTGAAATATTATTTATAAATATGATGAACGTTCTGGGAGACTTCCCAATTTTAAATATCTGCCTCTTTTGCATAAAAAGTACATTTAAGTATCTTGTTCCACATATTTAACAAAACGATTATTGTTGGTTTGTCGATATGATGGTACATGTCTCCTGTCTATATTAAGAACACCATTTAAAAAAACCATTGATGAAATTGTAATCAGTTTGAGTTGAATCGTTGTAGTATAGCAAAGGTAAGGTCATGTTCAGTATTTTGTTGTACATGGAAATCAATGATGCAAACGAATCAATGACATTGGCCCCATTTTCACACTCTGTTTGAGATTTTTTTTTTTCATCTCTTCCCCTATCTCGTCTGTACACTTGTTTAATATTGGAAAAAAAGTAACTGTTTCATTAAAATTTTTTTATTTTTTTCTTCTCTCATTACAGATTTACGTGTAACAACCGACTCATCATCGTCATCACAAATCAATAATCGTTCATTTGTACCGGATACAAAAACCCACATTATTGATTCAACATCATCTTTGAATAATTCGATTCCCAAGAAAACTCATTTATTATCTGATATTAAAGATGAAAAACATATTGTTTCAATTGTAAATAATTGTGATGTTATTGAACCGTCTTCATATAAGGAGCATAAAAAATATTCAGATAAAAATCATACAATTAATGTGGAATCACGTCATGGTATTATAGGTGAGTTGAAAAGTGATAACTGAATTCATTAATTAGGAAAATTTAAAATTTGTTGAGTTATATCTAGTCATAAATAATATGATTAAGTCATATCTGATTTTGAATGAAGTCACATTATCATTATATAAAAATACATCTGATCATTTGCATGGAGAAATTTTTTTTATATGGTACTTAATATTATTATATGTCTCCAAATCTTACTCCATATATAACTATATAAGCCATATAATAATAATCGAAATATATGTAGTGATCGATATGATTACCAGTAGGGGAAGGTGCAAATGTAAGAAGGTGCAATATGTAAAATCTTAAAAAAAGTAAAAAAAAATGTTTATTTAGTGAAAACAGTACTGGCAAAACACTACTTTGGGTAGTTCTGGCAAAAAACTACTATAAGTATTACTGGCAAAATATCTGTAGTTTGGCAGTACTGAATTTTTTGAACCGTCGACAGTTTCTGGCTGGGTACATACATAATTTATTTTTTAATTTGGATCGAACTTAATATAATTACTTTTTTAAATTTTTACGAAATTACGACTTTGACTATTTTCCGCTCCTAAACCATACCATTGTTCATACAAAATTTGTTCAATGAAAGTGTAAGTATATTGTATATCGTTGGGTAGAAAAGGGAGCATTCGCCACTTTTTGTTTAAAATCGCTGTTGTTATTCAAGCAAAAATGTCTTTGGAAAAAAAAAAATTATATAAAATTGTACACACCTTAACTTTAATTTGTATATTTAGTACGTAAATTATCTTTATTCCTAATATTTATTTTTTAAGATTTCCAAAGTAACTTAAATTGGCTATGGGGTAAATTCTCTAAGTTGATGTTGCAGATTTTTCAGCTATAAATATAAGGGTTCTGGTGGAAAACTTAAAATTTGTATAAAATAATAATAATTTGGACATTAGTAGCACCCTTAATTATAGACGTCTAAATTTTCCACCTATTCGTGACCCCATCAATGTGACTACATATTGAAAGTGTAAATAACCAAAAATCGCGGAGCAAAAGTTTTCATCTTAAGGTCGCTTAATATGGATAAAGTTTATACCACAGGTTAATAAGAATTTAAAATTTTAAAAATTACTAAAATCAAATTAAGTACGATAGAACACGATACAACAAATCTACAAAATATTTTGGTGATAATTACCATTATAAAGTCAAATTTTTAAATAAAATTGCGGTTTACGCAATAATTCGGATTAAAAATTTAAGGTGTTAACTTTTTAGTTATATTAATATTTTCAGTTTGGCGTCTTATATTATAAGTCTTTTACTCAGTAGATATCCACTCTGCCAAAAAACGTTATCTTCTTTTTTGGAAAACGCATATAATTAAAAAATTGATCCGTTATCTAAAAAGTTGTTGTAAAGTTGTAAAATAACTTATATTTTATGAAAAATCTCCTGCAATGTATATGCTATTATTTCTTATTTAAAGGAGGAGGATTAAATTAATATATTGAATATGCTACTTTTCAGTGCACACTTGCTCTTGAAATAAAATATTAAAATCATTTTTTTTCGAAATCACCTTGAAATACCTTGAAAATCGTTAAAATATTATTAAAAATTTTGTTCTACAATCTTAAAGGTAAACAATTTTGATTCAGAATTCATGGAGAAATTTAATGTAAACTTTTCTGTTTAATTTGTATGTAAATTTCCGTACAAAGTATTCGAATAAATTGCAATTTTAGCAACCTTAAAAAGTCATTCGATTTCACTGATGTTTGAAGCCCTTCATCTTTCACCACCTTTCATCTCCCCACTATCCCCTTTCCAAAGAAAGCAACACATTAATTAATAGGAAGAATTTCCTGAGTGTTGCTTCTCTTTTTTTTTAAAAAAAAAAAAAAAAGGTATTTTCGAATAAGAGTTTGTACAAAAACTTTCAACTTTTAACGCATATGACTCAAAAAGTAAAGGTAGGCACCATCAAATTTTTTCACTTGATGAATGGCTTGTAATAATTTGTCGTTTAATACCAAAATCGATATGAATTCCTAGGGACTCAAAATGGGACACAACTTACGATCCCTCTTTGGTGAAATAAAAGATGATCAATAACTGCACAAATTATGGAAATGGATAATTTAATAACTCTTTGAAATACGGCGAAATTCAGGGTGGCATATGTGCCCCAGTGGCGAAACTTCCCCCTTCTAACTTACATTTTAAAAATACAGCCTAAAAGTGAAGACCTTTTTTTAGCGGTCTTGCGCATTAGAGGGTTAAAAAAACTTTGACAATTACTTAATTTAAATGCAAAGTTCAAACAATAACCTCAACTTTTTATAAATAGATTTTCAAACAAAAAACTTATCTGCTTGTTTTCTTATTATCATCGTACAGAATATGAAGGTTCACCAAGACGTATAGGACAAATGGGTAATTCGAATGATGAGGACCATCATAGTCTTTATCATCATCAAAGAGTAAACAATAAAATATCACAAAATGTAACAGCATCAGCATCATCAACAGCAAAAACCAATCATCATAATGCCATTGCAATAACAGCAGCAGCACCAGCAGTAACTACAACGGCTACAAATTCTCCTAAACAACATTATGCAGCAAGACCAGGTTTTCCACAGGTAAGGTTTTCTACAAGGAAAAGTATTAAAGAAAATATAAACAACAAAAATATTTCATTGTGATGACGTTCAATGAGATAAGATTAAAAATAAACACGATTTGCTTTTTTGCTAACATTTTTTCTCGATTTCTATTCAATTTTTAATTTAGCGTATCATATCACCACAACGTGAGAGTACACCACCGATTATGTTGCTAAATTATAATAGCAAACAACAACAACTACAGCAGTTACAGCAACAACAACAACACCAATTGAACTCTCAAACGCTGCCACAACAGTCACCAACTACTGATAACAATGCTGAAGATACTAGCAATGATGTTTCGGAAATTGGTACAATATCTGACTTAACAACACCAGAGGTCATTTCAAACAATACTTTAGGTGATGGTAGTGGTGTCACTTTAGGCGCTGTACTTCAATCTACATCACCCACTAAAGATATTAAATATTGTATTGACAACGTATTAGAAGAAAGACCAGCAACCACAACAACTTCTTCTTTGACAGTAAGCTGTACAACACCAACAACAACAGCCTCTATTGCTGCTGCTTTAGGAGCTGCAGCTGCAGCAAATACTTCAGCAACAATGACACCCATTAATAAGACATTGGCTTCATCGGTTCCACCAGCTGTGACAACAACATCTGCAACTATTATGAATGGCAGCAACAGCAGCATCAGTAATCCCTTGAGTATACCAACAAAGTCATCAACCTTTGATTACCTCTATGAATTCTCTGAAACTCGCAAGGTACTCGAAGAGTTCTTCAAGTGCCCATCAAATGATGACAAGCCCATCATTGAAAATAGCAGTGATGTCGATAGTATTGTAAGTTAAATATAAAATAAATTCTTAACAGGAACAACGAAACAAAAGAACAGCAACAGAAAAAAAAGACAATTTTTGCACTTCTAATATACCCACCAATACTTTAAAGAGGGGGGGTTTTATAAATTATAAAGAATGTTATTAAGCTCAAATTATACATTTAAAATTGTGTCGTACTCTTGATTGGCTACTAAAGTTTGCGAATCAAGTATAGACTTTATACAGATCGATATAAGCGCTCAAATAATGAGATGAGTACGTTTATTCAGACTCAAAACTTGGCATTTTGACACACAGTGAATAGGACCTATAGACGTCACTAATTAGTATCGTATTTCCCAGTATTAAGGTTTCAATTACAATCGTTCCCCGATCCATTTCCAAACCTTTCCCTATGTTAAGTGTTACAATTCCATTCTGACTTTTGCTCCAACATTCACAAGGCTTGGCCTATGACCGAAAGATATGTTGAACGATAAAGTCATTAAGAAAGAGAAAAAGGAACCGTAGAACATCACTAAGAAGTTAGTTGGTATCCAGATAATTTTTTTAATACATTTTTACAGTTCTTACGAATATCCTTAGTGTCATTGAAATTATTTTTTTAAGAAAAAAGCTTTTCGACAAATTCGTTTTGTTTTAACATATACAAAAATCTTCCATAGTTGATTTTTTTATATGTCTTACAAGAGTTGTACTTTTTAGTATTATTTTCCTAATCACTACTACATCTTGATATGTCGCGACATCTAATTCATTCGGCGTATATTTTTCAATCTGGTTGTCGTCAACACTATTAATGTGCTTATCAGCACAATTTTTTAGCAAAATAAGTTAGTAAAACATTAGTAAAATATTAGCAAAACATTAGTTCAAAACAGTTAAGTACTGAATAAGTAAAAATAGTAAATAGTATATGTACTTGATTTACAAGTCGTTTTACTAACTTTTCTACTAACTTATTTTTTTGAGTGTATATATGGTCGTTGGACAAATATAAATTAAACTAAGAAAAATCCAATTAAAGTATGCAATAAAGATACGTATATAAAGCCAGATTAGTAAAAATATGCAGTTAAAGCAAAATGAGGCAAAATATGCATTTATAGTAAAATATGCAAAAATATGCACTAACAAATGAATTTGAACGCAAAGATATTTTGTTGAAAAAAACATGCATTTGCATGAACTGCCGGTCCCTGGTAGTAACATAAAATCTGTATCTGATACAAAAAATTAAAAGCTTTTTAACAACGTATGTACCAGATTTAATTAGTGATAAATTTAAGAAATCGAAATCAGTGTTGGTCAGAGTTAGTTTAAAAAAGACTATAAATATTATTTGGGGAACTTTTAAAAAGCTATATTTCCTAAACGTGAACAGCTCCAGAAAAATTTAAAGCTATTTTAAGTTAACATTGCAATAATAATTTATGATTTAAGTCTCTAATTTCTCCGGAAAAATTGTCTTTCTAAACTATAGACTTTCAAAAAAAAAAAGCTTAAAATATTGATTTTTTAAGCTTTTTAGTGCAAAAACTATGTATATCTGACACAGTAAAAGTAATATCTTTTTCGAACTCCTTTTACCCAAATTAACCAAGATCCGATATCTAATTCTGTATTGCTTCAAAAAATGCCTTCTTTGAAGCAGTGAGTAATGCTTACAATGAAGCAATAAAGAATGCATACCATAAAGTATTAATGTTATCAACATACAAAAAAGCGTTTCTTATTTCCTAAGAAGGCATGAATTTATTGCTTCTCAGAGCACATGAAGGAAGCTCTTTACACCTGCTTAAAAGAGACATACCAAGTGGGACATCGCGAACAAAAATCATGCATTCTTTATTTGCTTTGGAAGCGCTTGTAATAAAATAATGCCTTCCGGAAGCGCTTCTGGGTAAGCACTATTTTTAGCTTGGTATATGAATGCCTTGGTTATTTGGGTACCAACAAACCGTCTTTGCAAATGTCCAATACTTAAGATATTTCTTCGTAAGTTTGAACAGCGATGCCTGGCACTGATTAGTTTAAATATTAGTGTGGAACTATTTAAATGAACATAATATAATATTAATTGAAATTTCGAAATTGATAATCCCTTTCAAACTGTGACAGAATAATAAATTTAAAAATAAACTCTACTTTCTATATGCCTGTTCAGTTAGTATAAGTTCCTACTTTTATTCCATCTGTAACTTTTAAGTACAAAAAGTAAACAAAGCTTTCCAATTGTAGTAAAAATAGTAAGATTTTCGACTAAACGAATGCGCTGAATGTAAAGTGTAGGGTGTTATATGGTCCTTCGTCAAGTGACAATAATTGTTTTATATAGATATTGTTCTTTTGTGTGTTTTTAATGAAAATTGTATTGTAATAATTTTCATCATTGTTTTATTTTCCTCCATAATCAGGATATACAATATGAATTCCATACAAATCTAGGACGTGACACTGAGGACGATGAAGCTGATGGTGACATAGAAGCTGATGATGATTATGATGAAGATGAAATACAACTGGAGGTGGAAAATGATGAAGAGGAGGAAGATGATGATGAGGATAAAAACGAGGAGAAACGCCACAACATCATCAACATTCTCAACAACAGCATCAAACACCTTTGCAAACTAACAATCATCATCATCAACAACAACAGCATCATCAGCAGCAAAATAATCATCAACATCATGTGAATTATCGCAATCACTTACAATCGCCAACACAATTTTCATATCGTCCTTACAATGAAAACGGCGATGATGATGACGATGAATGCGATATTAATAATCATGATATTTTGGATAGTACTGAACATGATGATTCATTATTGCAACAACACGTCGATGGTGTTATGGATATTGGTGAACATAATCATCATCATAATTTCTCATTAATGAACAATCGTCATAATGCACGTCATCATAATGCACGTCGTCATTTTACGGGCAGCCCGTTAATGCGTGATTTTGACTTCTTTTTGGATTCAGCCAGTCGCAGTAGCTGTGAACAAATTGATCAACAAATCGATGGCATCAATCATAATCAAATGAATGCCAATTCACGGCAAAATTATCGTTATTCACCGGAGACTACCGATTATGATTCAAACTGTGGTGACTTGGATAGTAAGTACATATACATGTGTAATTGTCGTATTTTTGTTTTATATCCTTAAATTTTAAACATCATTTAAATCCAATTACTGCTATTTGACGGTTATTGTCCTGTTTTTTTTTTACGTATGATTGATTTTATCGTCTTTTGAAATTGGAATTTTGTTTTACTCGACTATTGTTTGTAATTCAAGGATTTTTGTCCTGCTATTGACTTAATAACTTTTCAAATATGTTTGTGCTGTTAACAGGTAGCCAAAAAGAGTTTAATTAAGTGTCAAATGCATACGACTGCTGTTATAGTATTTTATGATAGATTGACGTTAATATTAACGCTTTGACGACCAATGGTTGATATATGACCCATTTTAAGTTTTTGTAGTATTATCTTGATTTTTTAACATTTTTTTCCGATTGTGATGTGTATCGACAAAGATTACATTTATTTTTCAGATCATACCAACCCTTTTCACTAATTAACCGCATAGGATGACCCAAAACTAAAAAAATATGAATATTTTTTTCATAATTTTTGGTACATATTTTCTTGAACGCTGCTGGACATAGGAGATCAAACTTTTGCTATGATCCAATCGTTCAATTTTCAAGAAAGATTGAGATATTTTTAATTGTTTCATTCCATTTCCTACAGGAGACTGATACAATAGTATTAAAAGAATAGTTTAGAATTACAGTCAAAACTCGATTTACTACTCAAGATATTTAAATCCCATGGAAAAAAATTTCGTTAAATGAGGAATAGTATCTAATGTGGGTTTAGGAATAGCCAGAACATGTTCTTAAAAAAATATGTAATCAGAGAATAGAGTTTTTCGCACAAATTTTATTTATTTTCAAAATGCAAATTTGACGATGAGTTTAAAAGTTGTGATACATGTATAATTACCTTATATATATATATATATATTTATATATATTATTATTAATATTGGTAGGGGAAGGTGGGGCAATATGGGACTACTTGTTTTAGTTTCTAAAACTACCCTCTCTTAGTCTTTTAATAGATATGTTCCAAAGAGTGGTTAGTGGAGTAGCTTCTTTAAACAAACGAATACAACTAAATTATTTGTTAGTTGGCTTCAATGAAGAAAAGTTGGGGTGATTTGGGACGTTGTAGTGTAATTTGGGACTCCATTAAAAATATGCTACAATTAAAAAAAATAGTTTTAACGGTAGTTCTTGTTCAGTAGATGATAATTAACGAGGTAAATAAATTAGAAAAAAGTAACAAACATAAATTAAACTTCAAAATAAAAGTAGCGTTCATACCTTTCCTCCCTCGGCGCCATCAATATTGAACTTGGAGAAAAAAAATTTTGCGTACGAAAAAATTCACATTTTTGCTAAAAGAGAAAACGGATCACATAATTTAGAGTTTGTTTTTATGCACGTAAAAAGAAAAAAATTGGAATAAATGTACATCAAATCTGCACTCAGTAAATTCAAATAAAGGCACTACAGTTTGAAAATGAAAAACGTGGTAGTTAATATGTAATTTTTTATCTACTGGACCGCATGGAACGAAACGTATATATAATTGTTAGTTAGGAGATAGGCATTTAAAAAAAATATATTTTGCAGTCACCCTTTATTTATAGTGGGTAAGCCACAGGGTGGCAACGCAGGTCATCTCCAGAGTATAAATAGGTGTGCAATTTTACACTTTATTAATAATGGATCGATCACATCAATATATTTAAAGTGTATGTTACAAAATTAAGAATATAGTGCTACGCTTCTTCTTATTTTACAAAAACCACTGAAGCCCATAGTAACAATATGGTAACGCAAAATTAATGGAAACGGATGTTTCTGTTAGGAAAACTTTTGCTAATATCGATATTTTTAGCTGAAAATTTGGAAACATGCTTTTGAAATCTATTTACTAAAAGCTGGACCTTGGGGTCATCCTGGAAAGTTATGGTGCCATGTATAATATATATATATAACTCCTTTTAACTGACTCTTTCCACTGTGTGAACATTTGATATTTATTGAACATTTGATATTTGCATGTGCAAATTATTGTATATAAAAAACAGCAAGAAGATGTGCCAAACTTTAGTAATTTTTCAAAAAAACTGTACTCTAAATCAAAAAAAATCAACATGCCCGAAATATACAGGGTGATTCAGTCACGACCCGTCGAATATCACCAGCGTATTTCTTGGCTCATTTCATGAAAATATGTCCACTACGACCATCCCCGAAAATGCAAGTGTGCGAAATGGCAGCGGTTTGAAAATTGGTCGGAGGGTAGTAGGGTACCCAGAGCTCTTACCGTTCCAAAGTTATGACAATTTGACTGGAATGCAAACATTTTTTTTTTTATTTTTGGATGCGAAATAACAGCACACATTCATTTGTTTTTGTAATTTCGCTTCCAAAAAAAAATAAAAAATTTTTGCATTTCAGTCAAATGGTCATAACTTTGGAACGGTTAGACATCTGGGCTTCGTTTAGCTCAGCGGCTTCAAAAATATAAACAATTGTCATAAAATAATGTTTATTAAAACACATTTGATTGAACATCAAAAATACTTCTAAGTTATCAGACATGTTTTATATATACCAGTTAAACGGTCTACAAAAACTTTTTCATTTGGTACCCCCATTTGGCAAAAATTTCTTTGAAACAATGCAAAATAAGTCCAAAACACAAAATATGGTATCATTTGTGGCCCCACTTTTTATCCCCAACATGAGATTAAGTAGCCAAAAAAAACACGGTTCTTTTTGTTGCATCTCACATAAACACATTTATGAATAATATTACTAAATATTTGTAGACTCAAAATAGCAAACAAAAACTGTAATAATAACAAATACTGATTTCATAAGGGCAGATTAAAAAAAAAACTTTAAAAATTTCACATTTTTTAATGACTTTTTTGTCTACTAATATTTAGTAAAGTTTTTGCTGGTTTAAGCAGATAGTTTTGTTACTTTCAGCTAACTAAAATTTAGCTCAAATATAACTAAATATTTGTAAATTCATCAAATTTATTTTTACTATTCTTGTATTACTCATATTTTTGTAAAAAAAATCTGCTAATATTACCAGTTTTTTCTGCAAGGTCATTTTTAACTAATTTTTTAGTAGTTTTTTTTACTATTTTTACATAATTAGAAATTTTTTATAAAATTTTATGAAAAGTTTCAATGGACGAGTTACAGTGACAATTCATAAATCTAATGAAAAATATCATTGATATCATGCAAATAGTTCTTTCAGTGTAGCCAATCATCAGCTACATATATATACATTTATAATAAACTCCCCGACATGGCTTTCCCTTCTCTACAATTTAGGAAAGTTTTGGCAAAATTTTGTTTTTTTTTACCGATGTTTGTAGATTTTTATAGTTGATGTTGGAGCATGTTCTTAGCGAATGTTCTAGGCTTTCGTCTTCCGACATTTGTAACATTTAGCCCATCATTAAAATCGGCTGCATTAGTAGCTTTAATCGTTTGGAAAATTCTAGGCTGCACAAAATACCTATCGTGTTCGCAGTGCAATGTGCCATTTTAACTAATCTCGAGAACCCTAAAAACATGGTGAAATACCATAACTCCAAGAGACATTATCTCCATTTCCATTTAGGTGGTTATGACCAGAGTTTTGCTCACAAATTTCTCATATTGAAAGAGGGGTATATAATAGAAGGCTGTGCTACTCAAAAAGTCTTTAGTCAGTAATGCAGGCTTTCGACGTATCCCATAGTAGAAAGCCTCAAAACCTGTCCGGAGGCTGGCTACACAGAAAAACTCTGCTGAGTTTATTATCAACTCAATGTGGGCTATGTTCTTTGAAAAATGGTCAACTGCTAATGGGAAATACGTCAGTTTTTAACATGGAATTTTTAGTCTGAGTTATGATCGAATAGTAGAATAAGCTCCTGATCTTCCTTAATTTCTGCATTTCCTTCACTTTCATCTTTATATTTGTTGTTTTTAAAAAAAGTTTGGTTTTATTGTTGTAATTAACCGGATCTGCGACCAAAATTTGGATTTAGAGCAGTCATTTGATTGGCCGAACGATTTGTACTGGTTTCTCAAAACTATTGCTAAAAAAGATCAAGGTCCAATTCAATTTTAATAGAACGAAAATTGTCTTGATAAGTTTTCTTTTATAACCATGAATATTGCATTTCAAACCCCTTTTTTACTCTAATATCCTTACTAAAACAAAAAAACCTTTCATACCCTCTTTCCAGGTCTCTCTGGTGAATTAAATGGTGTCGTTTCAACATCTTGTTCAAATTATGCTGCTAAATTTTATGCCGCCTCTGCTATGCCTATTTTAGAAGATGGTCTCTCATCGGGTCATACCTCGGATACAGAAAATAATAACCAAAATAATTTATTAAATCAACAAAATTCGGTTTTACATCAAACACCCATTGGTGGCGGCATTTCTATGTTAATGGACATGAAACGTGTATCCACCAATAATAGTATAAATAGTATGAATAATGTTACAATATCTACAACAGATGGAGGAGGAGCTGGTGGAAACGGCATTGTGGCATTGCCAACTGAGAAACTCAATACAATGTCACCGAATATATTGCACGAGACATTTTTGCGTAAAACGGAAAGTCCTATTAATGGCGTATTAGAAGATTCGGGCAGAGATTCGGTACGTTCAAAAACCGACATGCGGGAATCAAGAGAAAGAGAGCTAATAGGACAAAGTCCTCCAAGTGCAATAAGCAATAATAAAGTATTTAAAAATATAGATCCCGATTTGGATTCATTATATTCGATAAGTAAGTTGAGCATTAAATATTATTAAGGAATTTCAATTGTCACTAACTAAAGTTCCCTTTTCAGGTGTTTTTCATCGTAATGATATGGTGCAAATGACACCACCACCACCGGCTCCAGCGCCTCATCGCAAACTGAATGTATTATCCGCGGAGCCGGATATATTACAACCAACTCCCTATAGAGACGTCGCACGTACGGGTACAAATAATTCAAATTCACCCAGTAAAGTTAACACTACTACCACCTTAACGTCGACTAGCAATAGTAGTAGTAGTGCTCTGCAATCGAATACCTCGCCAACACAACAAGCTCAAACAGTTAAACGTACAGCACAACCACCACCATTGCCGGAACGTAATGTAGCCCCACGTTCTCCATCGCCTGTGATGAATTCTCCGGTGTGGTTATCACGCCATTTAGATGTTAATTCCACAAATAAGGGCCTCTTAGAGACTTCTTCGGAAAATAATTCCAAAAATTTAAGTGCAGATGAAGAAGATGTCGATACCGACCTAGAAACCGATCGTCTATTGGGTCATCAACGTTTAGACGATCAGGGTTATTATGATGAAAATAAATCATGGGATCGTAAGCCAGCGAGATCTTTACTCTCGAAAATCTCTCCAAAACAGGTGCCAAGCACCAAAACACGTAACGGGTATAATGCCTTACTATCGTCAACACCCGAAATACCACCGCCAGTACCGCCGAAAAATTCCTCCAACAAACTGCTCGATATTGGCGGATCTCTATCTTCATCGGAGCATAGCGATAAATCGCCTATTAAATCCATTGATATACAAGATTGTGGCCTCACTCTGGGATCGCCCGGTGGTTCCGAAGGTTCGGGTTGTCATAAGAAGGAAACGGATAATGGTGTTGGTGCTACGAGTGGCAATAGTAGTGCAGCCAGTGGTAATGGTGTAAATATTGCAGCCGGAAATACGGGTGGCAATGGTAGTAGTGTTGGTTCCGGTTCGGGTAGCACAACAGGCGAGAAAAAAGTTAAAAAGAGTAAGAACAAAGAAGGTAAATTATTGGGTTTATCTTCGTGACAAACTTTTGTAGAGTGTTGTCGTTTAAAAAAAGTCGTAAAACCAATTTTAGTAAAAAATCAAAAAGAAAACTTTTATTTGTAGATAAAATTAACAATAACACAAAATGTAACTGGAGATGAGAATTAAAGTTATTTGAATTTGTATGGAGTTTAAAGCTGAAAAGCTTTTTAAAGAAAAATTTTTCCATTGAATAAACATTTATTCTGAATATAATGAATTTTAAATAATATTTGTATTACAAATTAAATAAATTTTGTACACACAGAAAAAAATGTAAACTAAACATAAACATTATATTAAATAGAAACAGCTTTAAAAGTAAACTAAATTTGTCTTCTTTTAAGACAAAAAAAGATAACACCTAAAGTGTGGAAATAATTTCTATATACGAAAAAGTTTATTTTTGCTAGAATCATACAAATTCAAATACTTAGCCTACAAAAATTTAGATTTTAATACAAATGTGATATAACCATTAATTTGTTGCCCCATCAATTATGAAAGCTTAGAAAGCTTTTAACAGTTTGAAAATTATCTTATTAAATTTTTTGTTTTTTAATTCAAGTCCCAATTTTAAAAATCTTAAAGCTTTTTAAACATTTCAAGAAGGAAAAAAGCTCTCAAAAAGTAAAAAGGTACTGAAAATTATTTACTTTTGGAAGATTTTAGAAAAAATTATAAAGTCATTAAATAAATTGCGTTTTTTAGGAGCTTTATGAAGCATATAACGGTGATATATTGAATTATTTTATTCTATTATGTGATATTTATATAAATATTTATTGGACTTATTAAACAAACTAATTTCCAACTTGGAAAGCTTAAAGGTCTTTGAATATTACATGGCAGGTTTAACCGTATACTAGTTTTAAACTTATTTTGTGAAGTTTAAGGTTAAAAAATGCTTTTTGGGATATTTTAAGGAAAAAACTGTAACAAAAACAAAAATATATTAAAACTTATTTAGAAAAGATTTTAAAGCTTCTTTAAAGCTTTTTAGAAAAACATAGAATGTTTATGAAACTTGCATTATTGTTTTAGTTTTTAGCAAGATTAACAACATATCAAATTTTAATACTATTTCAGTCAAAAATTGCCACCAAAACACTTATTTGGGACGCTATACCAGTGTTTGTAAAGAACGTATTGCCAATATTTGTTTAAAAAAAAATTCTGGGTTTTTTAAATCATCACCTACAAAGAATTGGCTTCTAAATATATGCTAACGTTTTTAAAAGTGGTTTTTCAATTCTACCTAATCAGATATTCCAAATGGTTCAATAGTCAATACACAGATAGAACATTGATTTTATTTAAATTATGAAAGTATCATTAAAAAAAAGATTTGAGGTCAGAAGGTCTCGAGTTCGGGTACAGGTATACATTTTTTATTACTTTTTAATACTTTTTTCTATAATAATTATTTTTTGTTGGTAGAAAAGTAGTAGTTCATTTTTAAATGATCTTTTCTATTTTGAGTTCATCATATTCAGAATTATCAAACAAACCACAGGCCAATATAATCTTATGAACAATTGAACATATTTGGCGAATGGACGAGTGAACTAAAGGAACGAACTAGTTTAATAATGAAGGTGAACTAAATAAGCTGCGAACTATAATTTCCAACTCAAAGCTTTTAAAAGTCTAAAGTATTCCCTCACTTCTATTGATAGCTTTCAAGTATTATAGTTGTTGTAAGCTAAGTAGGTAGATCTCTTTGCCAAATTGACAGCCTGGGTTCTTATCCCAATTAAAAATCATAATTTTGAACAGCTGCCCTTTTGTGTTTACTGATGTCATAATTTTGGGAAGCACTTTTTCCTCCTATTGAATTGCCTTGTCAGTACTTCCCCTTTGTATTATTCTAACCGGGATATTTATAAAAATCTCTGGATTAATATATCTGTTTTTAAAGGTATTTCCTCGAAGTTTAACTAAACTAGGTCGATATTTGGGCCACATTCGTATTCCCCAAAACTCAAATTAGAATGATTTTTTCTACAACGTACCACATTTACTATTGAAAATTGTTTAAATAAATCCATTTTAATCCTATTCATAACGCCACAAAATGGGAAAGGTGCGAAGGGTAATGTAAATAATTGCATTTTTTGTATTTGTGCATTTTCAGAAACTTTAACTGTATCTAGTGTTTTTTGAGTAAAAGTGAAATGAATTTTGGAAACTAAACTGCATTGCTTAACATTTAAATTACTTAACCCTTTTACTTCTGTTTGCACAATAAAATGTAAACCATATATTTAAAACAAAAATTTCCTTTTATCGCTTTTGGCGACAAAAGTTAAAAATCTATTTTGAAACCCGACCTTCGCTTTTCTTAAATTTCGAAATCGGACGAAAACATATCTTTACTTCAATATATTTTAATCAAATTTCTAAATTTCTTTACTTATATAAAATGCATTCATTTTGCCAAATTTCATTAAAATTAAAATTCACTTTTTCTTTTTCGAGTTAAGATGATGTCCTTTAAATATATCCTGTCTGAATCCTGTGAGCCTTAAACCCAAAACCTAATTTATTTTCATAACTTTTTGTTACTTATCTACGTCCACCAGTAAGGTTTAGTATTTTTGGTAGTTTTTTTTTTTAAATTTGTGCTCATTGTAAAATATATTTCTCTTAACTTTTACAAAATTTAAACTTTGCATATTTTTCGCACATAAACCCTAAATTGCATATTAAAAATATGAAAATTTCGGCAGAATTATTTGGTTAAAATAAAATAGCTTTAAAACCTGCATTTTTACATAAAAATTTGAGAAAATCAAATCGTCAAACATGTCTGTTTGTATTGGTTTGAGGTGATTTCTCGTCCTAAAAAATTTTATTATTATTTTATTTTATAGGAAAATGTATAAAAGAACTATCAGCAAATATCCGGTAATCGGTTTAAACCGAATACTGCATATTCGGTAAAGTGCCGAATATACTATTCTCTATTAATTACGGTTCTATTTTTCTGCACATATAAAAATCAAAATAAATATATTCTCATTTTCATTCAAAATTCAAAAAAATTATAAATTTAAAATTGCATAGCTGTTGGTGGGTGAACTTTTTGGACGCCAGTGAAAAAGTAAAAACGTATTTCTTCATAGTTTTATATGGTTTATTCGACTATGCTATGCCAATTTTAATATTTGCAATAAATGTCAAAAAGTTATAGAACTAGTGTACATAGGCAGGGTATGTGTGTACAAAATATTAATCAAATTTGACCCTCGATCAATTGCTCTTCAATGTCTTTAAAAATGAAGACGCTCCATCTCCATTTACATTTTTTGTTTAGAAAATTAACCAAAAATACTTTATAAAACATTTTAGATGTTTTCATATTATAATTTGTAATAATATGTATATTAAAAAGAAAATTGTGAAAAAAAATTTGCTAATCATAAATCAATTTGTTTTTTTTTTTATATATGAAATGTTTACTTTTTGCATGCCTTCCGTTCCAATTTCCGTTTACATATTAACATAATAATATCAAAAAATATGTATTACAATTCAATAAATAAATAAAATTTGTGTAACTGCTTAAACTCTCGATCTTGATGTCTACCGATTAACGTTTATACTTTGTAAGCTATAATTTAATTTTTAACAAAAATGTAATTTAATTATGTAGATAATTTTCAATTTTAGTTTGTAGTTGTTTTTCGATTTTTTTTATAAGAAAATTTGTTGAAATAAGATTTACTAATTTTTATATTAATTTCTTTAATTTTTTTTTACAATTTTCCTTAATGGAATGACAGGTGGAGCAGTGTTAATTGAAGGTGTTTTGTTTCGGGCAAAATATTTGGGTTCCACACAATTGGTGTGCGAGGGTCAACCTACAAAATCTACTAGAATGATGCAAGCAGAAGAAGCTGTTTCAAGAATTAAGGTGAGTTTACGGGTTGTATAATTTTAAGATATAAGATTTTTTCAAAAATTTCATTACATTATTTTGGCTTTAGAAAGAAAATATTTTTATTTTTTATATACAATTAGTAGTAAAATATTGGCCTAATCCTTGCTAATCATCACTGTTCCACAAAAAAAAAAAAAATTAAATTTATCACTATATTTTCTTACGTCCCTTCATAATTAATAAATCATTTTATTAGTATTTTTATTTAATTTAAAAAGTGTCTAAAATCATCCAACAACATCTATACCAAAGTGTACCCAAACACTTTCCGGCATGAATTAAGGTTAATAGGGTTCTGATCATCAGTTCTCTATATTTCGGCCTTGCTAATTTCAATGGCGTACTTTATTTTTCGATCTATTGTACAGTTTTTACGCAAAATTACTTTAACGTTTGACGCATATTCATGGTAGTTTTTATGTTATAAAAATTTGCAAATGCAATTAATCTGATTTCTTTCTATTGAAATCTAAGTACATGACCAGTATTAATATTTTTAGTACATATTTGATTACCAAAGCTTAAACTTAAACTCGCTATTAAATAATTAATCGATCGCTAAATAATTAATCGATCTAATCAAATCTTCAAGCGCTGAAAAGAGTCATTGAAGAAGAGTTATATTAGTAGGAAAAAAGGTTTTTATTAAATCGTTTTTATGCAAAATTTGCGGTTTGTCAAAATTTTAGATTGTAAAAGTTTGTTTCCAAATTTTCAGCTTAAAATTTCTAACTTTGCAAAAGTTTTTCTTAGAAAAACCTCCGTTTTGATACATATTTGTTACAAAAGTAGGGTTCCTGTTAAAAAAGCTTTTTCAAATACAAACATTTTTGACGGATTTTTTGCACATATAATTTGTGTTCTCTCTTGGAGAGATATGCTGCCATATAAAATGTTTTACAAATCGCGTATTTTGCATAGCAGGCATCATATTAAAGTAATTGTTTTCTTGCTGAAACACCTCTTCCTAATAAGATATTTCTAGTGTTTCCAATTCGGTTAATCGATTAAAAGATTCCTTAATTAATCGCCTCTATTTCGGTTAATGTCGAAACAAATAATTTAAAACTCAAATAATGATTCGACCCGAATAATCGTTTAAAATAGGTCGATTAACCGGTTAATTTTTTTATATGCCTTAATTTTTTTCCAAAACTTGCTAACTCTCTTAATTTTGGCTAAAAATATCGAAAAAAAAAGGTAACAAAAAGAAACGCTGCATGAAATATCATAAGGTTCTTTTAAAATGGAGTGAACGCGATATCTACATAACTTTTTAAAGCAGCTTGAAAAGCTTTAAAAAGTTAAATATAAATTCTTTAATTCTTGTTATAATTTTTTTTTAAATTTAAATTGAATTTTTTCACATTGATTTTACATTGATTTTACAACTGCCATCTCCATATCTCAAGGAAATGTTTCAAATCGGTTTCCACAAGAACCAGTTCAATGGAAATCGAACCCCTTGCGCTGAAAAAGTAAGATATACCAAACAAGAACAAGTTTTAGAAGTGGTTCTAGATTCCTAAAAAAGTCCGGAAAAATAGTTGAAAAATTTGCTACGATAACAGAAAATAGAACCGAATTTCTTCCTGCAGAATTTTATAAATGTATGAAGGTCTGCTAAATTTAGGTGACCTAAATTTTATTTCACTAAATACATAGAAAATTTTGCTCAAAGTTTGAGTTTTTTAACTATCCGAATCTGACCAGAGACAGGTAGTATAGGTGGGTAATAAGGACTAATGTATATGTACGAAGTAACTGATTAAAAAATGTTTGTTCACTTTGCTTTATATTGCTTAGATTCCGAGATGTAGCCTATTTTATGGTTATACAAAAAAATAGGAAAAACCGCCATCTGTACGTCTTGCTGATAGCAGATACTCAAAAAAATAACGATTTGAAAGCAATTATGGTTTAAATTAACTGACAAATTTTTAAATTTAAGAAATACTATTAAACGATTAATCGAAAATTTTGTCGAATAACCGGTTAATCAATTTTAGCGATTTTTCGAATAATGCCTTAACCAGTTAATCGCCTTGGTCGTATAATTGGAAACACTAGCTATTTCTACTGCCTGACCATTTGTTAAAGTCAATTGCTAGTTTAGCGATAAAATTCGCTTAAACCGTAAAAATTGGGAAAAATGAGAAAAAAGCTAAAGGGCGGGTTAAATCTACAGTATTGTGGATCAAATTTTTTGTACCTCAAATTGAGATTGCAATAACACTGTGCAGCAAGACATTTCTTCCCAAACGAGTCCAACGGGAAATAGACAACACAACAAAGGTCAACAAATAAAAAAAGAATGTTTGGTGTCGAGATATCGCTAGTGGTTTTCTATTAAGTGTCCATTGGAAACACTAAAAATATTTTTAATTTTTTTTCCTACAAGTAGTTTTGGATCTACCGTCACACAGTGGGATATTTCACAAAATTTGTGGAAATAACTCGGCCAGTAACCAAATTCCCCAAAGCGTTTTGAAAACTTAACTCAAATTTAAAGTTTATAGCCTCTTTAAATTTGGCTCTTTTTGTCCGTTTTTTCACTAATGGTGAAAGTTAAACAATAACAAGGTTATTTATATTTAATACACACAAAAGCATATTTTAACGAGTTATCTTATTAGATACGCTGTTAAAACATAAAAGAAAATTTTTTTCTACACTGCGAAAAAAGGTAAGATCATTAAAAAAAATTAATATTTTTGGGTTGGCTTTTTTAAAGTTTTCGTTTATATCGAAAATTGAGCTGTCACAATTAAGCGTTTTGGGTACAACTCTACTAAATGATTTTCATATATGGTTGTATATATGATCATACATGTTTATAGCTGATTACATATCGCCACATATAGCTCAGTAAATAAATGGTCATAAATGGTCTCAAATATTATGTCCAAATATGTTCTGATTTAAGGGTATATAGTCGTAAACGATTATATATGTATGTTTATATATACATATATGTGCTTCATACATGCTAATATCTGATCATACATGGATATACATATGATCATATATGCTTATTTATTAAACTTCACATTTTCATATATGATCAGCTATACTCATATATGATCCTATACAATCCCGTATATTAACATATATGATTCCATTTCAACTTTTTGTAGTTCATTTTAATGAAAAATATAAAAAAAATATTACAAACAAATTTCCTAAAAAAAACCCCTTCAGAAGGCCGTACAAATGATATCCGAGCTAAGTTTTAAAAATCCTTGGATGTTTTTATATACTAAAAGTCAACTTTCATTTTCTGTTGGTTTCAATCGGAACACAACCAGAGACCCTGAATTTATTGCACAGTGTAATCGAAGGTTTTCTTTATCGCGATTACTATTGAAAATTTTGTAGTTAATCGCTGTAATTGGTTAATCGCAATGTTTTGAATTTGTCGATTTTTTAATTATTTTCAAAAAACGAAATTTGTTGTAAGAAGATGCATTTACTTTGAAATTATTTTAAAATATTTTTTAGTAAGCCAGTGGGAAATATGGTCCGAAATGTTTAAAAAAAATACCTAAAACATTCCGACTATTATATAGCAATGCCACCCTTATTTAGGACACAAAATTCATTTTTCGCATACAAATAATTTTTTTAATATTTTTTTAAAATATTTTTTTATTTCACTAATCTGAGAGAATTTTCTTCATGATATTAATAAATTTATGCAAGTTGCACTGGAATTCGTCTACTGAAAATTTTATAAAAAAAAATATCATTTTGTATATTAAAAGTGTCATTCACTCAATGAAGAAGCTTTATTAAAAAAATCATTTTCGTAAAATGTATGAAGGTTTTCATTTATTTTCAGAAATTTTTCATTATTTTTGTAAAGAAAAGTTCATTATTCTACTAAAAATTTTGCATTATTTTTCGTCCACTAAAATTCTCTCTGTGTAGCTTAAAATCCGATACTTCGTTACCGGTATTTTGAAACACGGGGAATTTTAATTTTTTAATAGATTTGTTTAACCTCTTGTAGTGTATGTTTCAGATTTCAACCTTAAACTTTGTCTTTAAATTCCTAGATTTTATAAAAAAATCCAAAAAGTATATTTTCATAAATCCATACTTCAAGAACGCAAATTTTATGTTTCATGCTTAGGGCCCAAGGGGTTAACGCAGAACTTTATCAGTAAACTTTATTTTTTGAGGAATATGCATTTAAAAAAAACAAACTAAGATGAATACTGTTTTTCTGTACCAGTTATTATTTTCGGCTCTATGCAATAAGTCCCAGGTGCAAAAAGTCCCAGTGAAAAAGCTCATAATGAAATAAATTCTAAAAAAATTAAATAATTTCCAAAACAAAAATGAAATAAATCATAGATTTTGGTTGTTATTTCATCATGAAATAATTTCCAAAGAATAAAAATTAAATAACTCTCAAAAATAGTCCATGAAACACAAATGAAGTAAGGGAGTACCGTTATATTCCCCAAAGTCGTATTGCCCAAAAACCAAAATGACATATTGCCCAAATGTCCGCATATCCCCCAAAATTGTGGATGTTAATATGTTATAACGACCAAATCAATGACAGAAAATCCAAAACTTTTTTTTGGGTGCTATGGTATTTTATTTTGAAAAAACTTTTTTATTGTTATTGCCCAAAATCATATTTTTTTTTTTTCTTAAATGTCATAAGACATAATGTCTATTGTGTCGCACGCAGAAAAATTTTTATTTCGCGAAGCCGCCTGCCGCGTTCTACGGAGGAAAAAAACCCCCAAGAGTGGCCGAAGGCCGCCACCCAGAAGAACTTGTTTTTCAAATCAGATGTCGAATCCGTTGAAATCTTATATTTTTAAGACATCAAGTAAGATTTATTTGACCTGTCATAACTTTTTATGTCCCTAAATACCAACCCACACCAAGATTTATTGTTTTTTAATGATTATTTTTTTAAAAGTCTATTTTATTAAAAGTTTTACGTATATATTAGTGTCTAAACGTTAAATAAAACAGAAGGCCAATGCTCTACTCTTTTATTTAAGATAAAAAACAATGAATTAGCTGTTTAAATGATAAAGCTATGACTGGTCAAATTATATTATTTATTGTCTTAAAAATAAGATTTCAACGGATTCGACATTGGATTTGTAAAAACAAGTTTTTCTGTGTGGCGGCCTTCGGCCGCTCTTATGGTTTTTTCCTCCGTAGAACGCGGCAGGCGGCTACGCGAAACAAAGTTTTTTCTGCGTGCGACACAAAAAAATAAAATTGAAGCAATTTTTTTAAGTCTCTTTAAAAATCTTTTGTTTGATTTCATCAATCAGCCCTGACATTTAAGGTCTTATGTCATTTAAAAAAATATATATATGATTTTGGGCAATAACTTCTTTTTTTACCGTCATAGCGCCCAAATTTATTTTGGCCAAAAAAAAACCGTCATAGCACCCAACAAAAATGTTAGTTTGTCCAAATCAATGTCGTATTGCTCAAAAACAAGAAAATTTTTTTGGGCGCTATGTCCCACGCTAAGTTTCTGTTGGGACTTATTTCATTTCGGAATTAGCGCATTATGAAATAACACCTAATAAAAAAAATTAAATAACTTCCAAAAAAAATGAAATAACTAAAAGAACTGGGTATTATTTCATTTGAAATTACTCCCAAATTTGTATGAAAAATTTTTGGGACTTATTTCATTTTTTTTTTGGGACTTTTTTCACCTGGAAGTCATTGCACAGAGCCATTATTTTCATTTAAAATAGTCTTTTTACAAAAAATTCTTTATTTGGACCAAAAACTTAATATTAAAGAAAATTTGTTGTTTTTAATAACTTGGGAGTTAATTTTTGATAGTTAAAATAAAATAAAACCGTTTGTTGTTACCGATTTGGAAGTTTTTTTTAATTATTTTATTTTTGATACTAAAAATAAAAGAAAATCTTTTATTTTTAGGGATTTTGAGGTAATTTTTTATTAGTTAAAAATAAATGAAAAAACATTTGATTTAAGAGAAAAGTGAGTTTTTAGCGATATGTTTAGTACCCAGGAAAACTTTGGTAATAGGTGCGATAAAGTAATGCATAACCTTGTAATGTGCACTCCTTACCTGTTTCATTATTTTCCAACAAAAAGTAATGAGTTACCGATAATGGGTACATAATGTATTACTTTGAAATGAATACTCCACCTTCAACATTATTTCGAAACATAGAGTAATGCGTTACCAATAGCTGTTTACATAATGCATTACATTGTAATGTATACTCCTTACCTTCAACATTATTTTGAAACATAAAGTAATGCGTTACCAATACTTGAACACTTATGGGTTAACTTGTAATGATGCATCATTACTTTTTACATTATTTCAAAACATAAAATAATGACTTACATCAATTACATAATGCATGAAATGTAAACGTAAAGTATAAATTAAAATATCTTTTTGAAAATCTATTTTTTTTATTTATTTATTATTATATTATATTTATTAGATAGACCGTAAACGAAAACTCGAAGCCCAACAATTCATTTGCATTTTAAGCAACCTGTTATTATGTGTGTCGATAGCTCAGTTGATAGAGTTCTCGCCTATAAACCAGTTACCCCAGGTTCGAATCTCAGCATGACCAGGATTTTTTATTTGATTAAAGAAAAATATTAGTAATAATTTTTTTTATGAAAATCTATTTAAAGACACATTAATTTTCCGAACCCGGTAACCTTATTAGTAACCAGTTATTATTCCACTACTATGTAATTACCCCACCCATTACTTTTAGGCTCATCGCCTGTAAAATTCATCAGTGAAGTAAGATGTATTGTAATGCGTGGAGCCCTATGGCGATACATTACTTTACCCATTATTTGGTAATACATAGTTTTGCTGGGTAGTTTTAAAGTACATATTCCTTTGATTTTAACAACAAAATGCTGTGAGTGTATTTAATAGAGATGGAAAAATTTATATAAATTTTAAATTTCTATCTGTAGCACACTTTTCGCTTTTTGAACCTCAATTTTTACTCCAAAAACTCCTTATCTTTAAATTAACACAAACTAATTTTTAAAAGAATATTGATCTACAAAAAACCTTTTTATTCCTGAAATAGAAATTTCCAAAAAGCCCTTATCCCTAGCTTCAGCGGTTTGCCCACGCTTCTACTTTTATCCTTTATGCCCTCTTCGAACTAATTTCCAAAAATCGTATCTAAGTAGATGCCATACGGAATTGAGAACCCTGACACCGAATTTCTAAATACTTGTCCAAGCGAATGACCCAGGCTGTCAATTAAGAGTCTTTTCATTTTTTGAACCCCTTTTTGACAAAATTTTAAAAAGCATCATGTCAGTGAGTAAGGTAATTGTTGGAGAAACATTTAAAAGTTTAAATATCTAGCCAAAAGAGGTTGGGCAGGGCGGCATGCAGAAGACTTTGCCCCTTTATACCCCTCCCCTTATAAATTGGTTGTCTACATCGAATTAATAATCCATATACTAAATTTCAAATTTACGACAGAGCAAGAACCTAACCACCATTCTTCATAAAAACAGCCCTGGAAAAATAGAAATAAACCTAAAAATTAGTTAAAAATGAGGTAGTAGAAAAAACTGCTAAAATTAGAAGATTTTTTTGCTAAATATTAATAAAATAAGAACATTAGAAATTAAACTGTTAAATTAACAAAACTTTAGTTATATTCTAGTTTTTAGTTAATTGAAAATAGCAATTTCTCTGCTAAAATTAGCAAAAAAATCTTACGAAATATCTGTTGACTAAAGACAGCAAGGAAAAACTGTAATAGCGGAGACACAAAAAAAAATATTTCCTTGAAAGCAATTATTGTTTAAATTAACTGTCAAATTTCAGAATCCCGAATTACTAAATTTTGGGTTGAAAAATTAGTTCAAATACGGATGAAATTTGTTCTTGTGGTGAAATGAGATAACTAAAAACTTTAGCTAAGTATCTGATTTAAACGTAAGCAACAGAAAAAAAGTTCAACTGAATTAGAACCCGTTAAACAGACTTTTAAACTAACATTTTTTATGAGTGTAGTCCATAAAAACAAATAAAGAATCGCATTTTTATTTTTACGCGGTTTCCAAAAAAGTCCCCTCATAAACACTTCTAAAGTTTGCCACAATTTTTTTGTTTAATTTTAAAGTAACTAATAAGACTACTACGATGCCTATCGACCTTAAGGGGCACAAACGTTTCCGAATTTGACGTCTTTCGCAGTATGGGCATAAAAATTCGCAAAACAACGAGCAGGCTAGTAAAAAGTAATTCAAAATATGTTGTACAGTAATGTTTGTCCACTAATGCAACTAATAAAGGGTGTAAAAGGGTGATAAAAATGCATTTTCAGAAAATGCACTTTGTGCGATAGTTTTTTGTTACAAAATGACCCAAAAAATCGATTTTTCTTATTGATACAATATTGCCAATCACGTGGTGATAGGTAAACATTTTTCAGAAAAAAGTTGGAACCCTAGTCCATCGATTATAATCGATTTGCAATCTCTACTTAAAATCCTCCAAAGAAATATTTTGCTTTAATTAAACTCATTATTTAATGAAAAATAGTAGTAATAAATAATCAACTTAATATCTATTTTGTATATTTTATTTATATATCTAAAAAAAAATCATGGATCTATTATAATGGCCTACTTTTTGAAACATCTACCAAATAGGCTTTGGTAAGTAAAAAAATCATCAAAATAAATTTCATAACGTTTTAATTATTTTAATCACACTGCATATGCTTTAAAATTACTTTTGTTTAGTTAAAACGCCATAAATTTACAACTTCGCGTAAAAAATTTATTTAAAAAACAAATAATAAAAATTTAAAATTCTTAATTTTTAGGCACCCGATGGTGATGTTCAACCCAGCACTGAAGTGGATTTATTTATATCAACTGAAAAAATTATGGTTTTAAATACGGATTTAAAAGAAATTATGATGGATCATGCTTTGCGTACCATTTCGTATATAGCCGATATTGGTGATTTAGTAGTGCTAATGGCTCGTCGTCGTTTTGTGCCTCAAGATATAGATGATGCTCCGAAGCCGAATCGAACCCCCCAAAATGATTTGTCATGTCTTTGAAAGTGATGAAGCACAATTTATAGCCCAATCTATTGGTCAAGCTTTTCAAGTGGCCTATATGGAATTTCTTAAAGCAAATGGTATTGAAGATCATCGTTTTGTCAAAGAAATGGACTATCAAGAGGTGTTAAATAGTCAGGAAATATTTGGTGATGAATTGGAAATATTTGCTAAAAAGGAACTGCAAAAGGAAGTGGTGGTACCCAAGGCTAAAGGGGAAATACTTGGTGTGGTCATAGTGGAGTCTGGTTGGGGTTCCATGTTACCCACAGTCGTTATAGCAAATCTAATGTCTACCGGAGCGGCAGCTAGATGTGGTCAACTTAATATTGGCGATCAGCTGATAGCCATTAATGGTTTAAGTTTAGTCGGTTTACCTTTATCAACATGTCAGACTTATATTAAAAATACTAAAAATCAGACTGTGGTTAAATTCACCGTAGTACCATGTCCTCCGGTGGTGGAGGTGAAAATAAAACGACCCGAAACTAAATATCAACTAGGTTTTAGTGTACAAAATGGTGTGGTAAGTCTCAAATGAGATTGGTTTATATATTTGTAAACTTTATAAAATAAATTTAAATTTTTTAGATTTGTAGTTTATTAAGAGGCGGTATTGCCGAAAGAGGTGGCGTTCGTGTGGGCCATCGTATTATAGAAATCAATAACCAAAGTGTAGTGGCTGTACCTCATGAAAAAATTGTAAATCTTTTAGCAACTTCAGTCGGAGAGGTAAGAAACTATTTTTTGAAAATTTATGTTGGTTAATCGGTTACATTTTAAAAATTTATGTTTCGGTATTTTTAATTTAAAATCGGTTCGATTAACCGGTTTGTTCGATTTTTTAACTGCTTTGTATTGCCTGTTTCTGAAATTTTCTATACAAATTTTAAAAAATGACTAAAAATTTAAATGTTTATACAGTGGACGAAATAATTATAAGTTCACCCATAAAATCGTATTTTTTTTTAAAATATTTATATTATATGATAAAGCACATTTTATTTTATAAATTTCTGTTGTCCCGAGTGTTTGGATAAACCACTAATTGGGTCTTCACAAGTGATATACCGTTAGAAAGCTATGGAATTGTCAATTGATATAGGCAATATTTTAATTTGATACCAATTAAGTGGGCGTGATATGGGCGAAAATGTGTAAAAAAATAGTATTTTCATTTTTGCAGAAAGGCATTTCGACCGATTGTAATATAAATAGTATCAAATGAAAGGCCTACTAATTTCAGATAAGCCTCCGTTGAAATCGTTTTGATATCTTAGCCTTCAAGTCCATGGTGTTGAATTAAAAATCGCTATCTGTACAACATACAATACACCCAGAAGTATACTTATTTATTTCATCTTAACATATAAAACCGTTGGAGTGTACACACAGAAAAATAATGTGCTAACCAAATTGAAAAGTGTATTTCTGAAAAGCTCAAATATAAGTTCAGTGATGTTAAACTCAATGTTTCGCAAAGTTTTGAATTTTTCTGACCTTTTTTTCGCTGGTGTATTTTACAACTTCATTGCATTTTTTTAATTGCAATTTTGATTCCATGCGTTCTTTTCTAGAAAAATTGTGCACTTTATTCTAAAAAAAATCGTAAATTGAAGTTTTTAATACAAAAAACCATAAAATTTTGGAAAACTCAGATCTTAAAGTGATTGAAATTGTAAAGTTAAAGTGATTTTATGAGTACCATGATGAGTTCCAAATGTGAATTTTTGATCAAATCATCTTTATTTTATTAGTGACATATAAAATACTTAACCCTCTAAGGCTGCCTCAGGGCAGTCTTCATAAAATTTTCCACAAATGCGTCAAATGAGCGTTTCATACTTAGAAATTAATATATTCCGATAGAAAACTAAATTCGCTAAATATTTCTCTTCCACGGCTTGGAAGCGAGAAAGCTTCAAAATCAAAATTTCGTAAAATTTAAAAAACTAATTATTTTTAAAAAAATATAGTTTCCAAAAACTAAAAACCAATTTAAGTTGACTAAAAACTCTTCATAATAAAATATAAGTAAGATTGAAGCTTTATCTTAAATAATAAGTCCTTACTTTAGTACAAGGACACACAGGATTTTATCAGGATTAATCGTCTTAACTTTTAAACTAATAGACGGATTTTTATGAAATTTTGCAGAAAGAAGACATTAAGTATTAATAGCAAAGCGTTGAAGTTTGAACATTATTAATTGAAGTTTAAATACTTTTTCGCCTAAAAATCGTGATATCTTCTTAAATAGGAGCAGAAAAAAATTGTTTTTCGAGCGTGGTTATATCTTGGTAAGAGAAATATTTTTTGTCCAAAACTTCTCTTTTATATGTTTTAGTTTCCAAAATGCACCCTAAAATATTTTGGCTCATATCGCCTAAATTAGGCAACGATAAACAATTTTGTTGAAGAACTTATTATTTGTTTTTCGAGTGAATTTCGTTGCAAAAAATCGTTTGCCAGGTAGAGTGTTAAATTAAAAATTTTAAAATAATGTCAAACAGATGAACTCAAAACTTTTGTTTATTTTGTTTAAGTCCAAAATCGGAAAATCCAAATAAAAAACACATATGTATGTGTAAAGAAAGAATTGAAAAAGGTAGAAAAGGAACAGAGCAAATTAGTCTTCTTAGTATGGTGTACTTGCTAGCAGACAATCATTGTTTGCTACCGTTGGCACAATATCGAGAATTATAAAAATTTGGTGGATTTCCAATATCCAAAATTGAATAAATTTTGTTAAATTTGTACACACATTTAAAAAGCGGCAATCCAGTTCGGCCTTAGTCTTTTGCATAAGTAACTGCCGATTTAACATATGAAATATAATAACATCTAAAACGGAGGTAATGCTACTGATTGGTTGTTATATTGGTAAAAATATTACTACCAAAGAATTTAAAGCATAGTTCTGGCTTTGAAAACCAAATAGTGATTTTCTAGTACAATATTAGAAGTACATTTGATAATTTCTAACAGAGTGGGTTAAAAAAACAGTGGTTTTTTGTATGGTTGAAAATATTTGCCTGGGTAATTATCACAAATATATTATAGTTTTTTATTCATTTATAAAAATGCGCATGATCTTCAACCGAACGAAATTAATATCTCACATAAAATGATTTTTTTTATACAATTTTATGAATACTTGCATTAACTTAATGAAAAGTTTGAATGGATGAATGTTAGTGCAATTTTATTGATTTCATGTAAAAATTCATCAATAACAGGCAGATAACAGCAGATGCAACACTATTTTTGGGCAACGATGAATCCTATGTGAGATGATTGTATTAGGTTAGTAAAACTCCCAAAGGGTTCGGGTACCATTAAATTTAATGGCCGTTTAAAATTTAATTTTTTTGCCCAACACTGAGCTTAATTCTGCGGATATCCACAATGAAAGTTTATGAGGATTTTTGTATAGGTAATTTTAACTATATATCTGCCTTTTTATGTGCCATTAAAGTCCTTTTTTCAAGATATACTAAAAAAGATCCAATAAAGGGGGTTAAAATGTTCCGCAAAGATGTTTGACTACAAATTTCACTATGTGTGAAATTTACCAGATCTGGTAAATCGAGAATACGGTTAATTGAATTTTATCACTTTTAGCTCAATGGAAAATGTTTAATGTTGTGCAACACTATTTCTGGGAGTACATGAACATTTTTTGGGTCATAATATGCTCGAAATTTATATTAATTTTTTTAACCTAAAGTTTGTAGCTGAACTAACAATATTTCTAAAAAGCCTATATAAACAATGCCATGCATATGATAACCGATTTTCGTATAGTGCTTTGGAAGAAATAATAAAAATCGTAAAAAAAACTCTTTTAACTCCTATTACTTTCACATCCTTTATTACTAAAAAAAATGCTTTATCCTTAGTTTTGTCTCCTTTATCATCTTTTAAAAATCTAGCGTAGTTGCTTTATCTGAGACCTTTCTACCAAACTTAAACATATTGGTCAGCCAAACAAAAGACTTAAGCAACAAACTTGTTTTTTTTTTTTGGGGATATTGGGATATTGTTAATAAGTGAAAACTTAAAGAAAAAAAATAGTTTTTTATTAAAATCAGGGATGTGAAATGAGTTTTTAGATATTGTACCAACCAGACTAAAAAATGCTACCTTTTCTACACTCACGGTATCAATTGTACCAAGTTTGCTAGCACTGATTAAAAATATATTTGTATAAAATTATACAAAAAAAAAAGTTTCATTACTATTTGCGCAGGGTAAAAGGAAATCCTTCGCCTGTGGAAAGATAAACTTGTATAAATTATAATAAGTTTTCCTAATAGAAATAATATTTACAAATAAAATTATTTACAAAGGTTAAAAATAAAGTATTTAATTTGTTCCTTTTATTTTAATTGTTTAATTTTTTAATTATTTAATTCGATCTAAAATTTAGTCAGTTATCTTCCAAATATAAATTTTTCAAATTTGTTTAAAACTGTGTCTTGGTTCAACTTTTTTTTATGAAAAGGTAGTTCCAAAAAAAAATTTTACGCTGGTTAAGTAAAAAAAAATATTTTTAAAAAAATTATCTTAATATAATTATGCAGTAAAATTTTAGGAGTGCTTAAATTTCAGATTATTTTAAATTTTCAATCTTTAAAAGCAAAAACTTTAAGAAATTTAAAAGAAATCGACAATACTCTATTGGTTATATCTTAGAATATTCTGTTCCGCAGATTTTAAATGGATTTAAATTCAATTGTTTTATTAATAAGCAATAAATAAAATATATTTTTTTTCTATATATTTTCAGATATTAATGAAAACAATGCCTACATCAATGTTCCGCCTATTAACCGGCCAGGAAAATCCAATTTATATATAAATAGTTAATTCAAAATTTAAGTAAGTATTCAAAAAAAAAAAAAAACAACAAAACATTTGTCCAAAACAACAAATTGAATAAAACCAAAACTTTAGTTACAATTAAGATACATTCTCTCGTATATACATATATATACCTACATATATACAAACATAATATATATGTAATTGTAAATCTTGATCATATACTAAATTAAACTCTAACATACATACTACTCCTACTATATATAAAATTGTTAACTAATTATTTGAATTATAAAAAAATAATTACAAAATTAATTGGAAAACATTAGTATTAACCTTCTGATAAAAGAAAATAAACCAAATGTAATCTTATGTTAACAAACCCAAACAAGAAAAAAACTCTTTTTAAATTTAGACGTCCATATAGAGCTAAAATTTTCAAAAAAACATGCTTTAGAAGTATATAAAAAAAAAACCACTAGTTCCACTTAAAAAAAAGAAATTTAGAAAACCAAAAAATAAATTCATTTAAAAATATATTTACTATACAAACAACAAAACACTCGCTTAATTTTTCATTTTAATATTCTTTAAAAAAAAAATTAATTCTTTAGCATTTAAATTAAAAAATAAACAAATTGAACAAGAACAACAACAGCAATGATGACCTTTTTGAATGGAAAATTTTAGCGTCCTTTAACAAAAACCAAAAACAACAAATAATAACAAAAATACATAGTAATCGTGTAGCTTAGTTTTTTTAGTTAAAAATCAAATTCATATATACCATCCCCCAAAAACCTCGTAAACGTCCCTTCCTTCCAAAGATCCTATCAAATAAATACACGCAGAGAAAATTTATATATTTGCCAACTAAAATTCTTTTACTACGACTCAAATTCGATTATTACGAATTTCAGTCGGTTGGCACACCTTAACATTAGTTTTCACAACAAAGTTCGGTTAATTTAACTGAATTTTAGTTGCAACACCAAAAATATTCAGAAATCTAATGTAAATACCGATGTACTAATTGAATTTATAAGTTGTTACCATAAAATAAACTTTTCAATTCGGTTGGCACTTTATTTTTTTGTGTGTATATAATTTTTTATAGCAAACAAACAATTTTTTTTTTGTTTTTGTAAACGAAATAATATTCTTAAATAAAAATTTACATAATTATACAATAGAGTGCTAATAATTTGAAAAAAAAAAAATTATATAATTTTGATAAAAAAAAATAGTAATAGAATGATTCCATGTAGATTCAATTTTAAAACGTTTTACAATTGAAGGCCTTATTGTAAAAACTTGATAAGCCACATTTCATTTTTATTTTGCTTTCGCCTTTTAATGGCTGAAAAAGTGTAATAAGAGTTCCAAAAAACCTTTCATTTGATACTAAATTTGTCTATAGTTACTTCTAAAAGAATGAAATAAACCGGATAAAACTTAAAATTTGGTAATTTTTAACCCCACTTAGTAACTCTTAAACATAAGATTGGGCAGCTAAAAAAACACTGGACCCTTAAATTTTTATTCTTTACAACATATCCAAAGTTCATTAAAATCTGCCGGTCCTGGTCGGGATACCTTCCTTGTTAGAAAATTTTTAAATGAAATTGTTTAAAAAAATTTTCAGAAGATAAAACGAACCACTCCAACAAAATTGTATATGAATTTTGCTTTAATTAGCTATATTTAAGAAAATTTTAATTGGAGTACGCATTTTTGCTAGCGATGAGTTTCTCAAAAGCTATTTTACTTTTGAAGATGAATAATCCGAATTTAATTTTAAAATATTTTGTACATAACGTTACCTTATCTATAAAAAGAATTACAAAATTTTTACGAAAAATGGCTGGACGCTATTTTTAGTACAATTTATATGGCCTATGCTACTTACATACATCTGGTGTTCTAATCATAACTAAAAATAGCAAGTTTGTAGTTCCATGTGCATTTTTATTCAGTATGCAATTTTCAAACGCATTTCTTAGTCTTAAGATGACCCATGAAAATGTTCATTATAATTATTTTATAAAAAAAGTCATTAACTTTTTTTAAAGAATTTTAAAAAAAAAAATGATTATTTGAATATATATAAAGAAAACAAATTTCGAAAATTTTTCAAACAATAACACAGTTCAACATAATCAGAAAAATGTAATGCATCGCGGATGCGATCTATCGTTTTAAAGAAATCTATCATCTTAATTTTTCTGATAAACTTTTTTCAAAAATGTACACAATTGAAAACAAAGCCACTACTTTTTTACAGTATTGAAATATATACTTTTTAATTTCAAAAGGTGCGAAATGTACATAAAGTTAAAATTTCTAATTTTTTACGATTTCGTTAATAAAAAATCTACAACAAAAAGAAGAACCAAAATTTCAATCGTCTGTGTTATGGATTTCACGTGATTTCAAATCGCAGTGAAATTTAAATTTACAACACTATTTACCCAGTGTTCTAAAATTTTATTTGATTTGATATCAACTTGTTTCTATTAAAATAATTCATATAAATTTGAAATAAAACTAAATTAAGTTGAGAAATAAATTTTATGAAATTTTACAGAACATGGGTAGTTAGTTAGTTAATTTATGAAAAAAACTCGCTTAGTTTGTCATTTGGTACAAGAAAAAATTGCTTAAACTACAACAATTTTATACATGTATTTGTATGCCTTAAAAATATGGAGTCTGTGACAAATCCTATTTAATAAAATTCAGATAAAAACATTTAAGTATGTTTGACACACATTTTCTATTCAATACCAATAAAGTTTAAGTTAATTGAAGTGCGTTTTTCCAAAAAATAACGATTTTAAATGATACCTGTTCAAAATGTACTTTTTATATTTTCTCAATAGTAAATTCTAGTGTATTCAATCGGTTAACCTTTACTAGATTAATCGACGAATATTAGTCGAACATTTGTTCGAGTAAATTAAAATGGCCAATTTCCATTTTGTTCGATTAATTTTTTTTATAAAATATATAGCCATTTGGCAGTTACCGTATTAATTTATATGTAATACTTTTTTTGGTAGGGTTATAACTTTTGTACGTGGCACCACGATATGACATTGTATTGATAAAAAAAAATATGTTTCTTTGGTTATTTTGGAGAAAAAACGTTGCCCACCGAGTCCTATGATAAAAAAAAAATGGCAAAAAAAAGCACATTTGTCTTCTCTGATTCTTATACTCCAATAAAGGGTTAGTTTATGTAGACATCGAAACAAAAAACAATGTAAGACCAAAAGGTCCGATTTCCAGAAATTAAGCAAAGTTTTGATATATCTAAATATTCAACAACAAAAATATCGCAACAATCGCAAAACAAACAAATCGCAGATTTTAGTGATGCTTTTTTTTGCAAGATCGAATTAAACTGAATTCATCATCTTTTGGTGTTACAGGTCGGATTTAGCCGTAACTCTTTCCTTTCTTTCGGATCTTTATTCAACTTAAACACATACATTAAAAATTATCAATTTTGCAAACAAAATAAAATCGAACAAAACTCTTTCGTTTATTAATGACGGCGGAAAATTAATATAATGTTTCTTTACATTTTTCCAGGGCATGGACTGTTATGCCATATTATTTTTGATACTTGCAAAATATGCTTAAAGTCGATCTTTATGAAAACGAATGAAAAAAAAGTAAAACATCTCAATTGTATATTATTTAAGAACTTATTCTTTAATTTTAAATTAAATAATTTTGATAAAATACATTTCGGAACTCCTAATTTTGAATTGTTTTTGTGTGGTTTTATGTATTTTTAAAGAAAAATTAATGAAATAAAATTATAAAAATTATTGGAATTACTCGTGTAATTTTAAAATCTTACTCGATTAATCGGGTAAATAAAAACCTCAAAATCGAGTTACTCGTTTACTCGAACACAACCAAACCCGAGTAATTTGAATACCATAGTAAATTCATACAAAATAGATTTAAAAATAAAATTATAAAAATTGTACTTCAGATTGAATTTTCTTAAAATTTTTTTTGTACAATTGATTGATTAATTCATTAAATTCACTAAGTGGAATATAAATTAACCTCATGTGCTAAAATTTTGCAAATTTGTTAAAAGAGTTTTATAATATTCACAAAATAGAAAAATAAGTAAAGCTTTTAATATAATTGCAAGGATATCCTATATCATTCATGGATTGATATGGTTCTTAAACATCAAAGTCCATACTTTGAAACCATATTAAAAATTATTCGTAGTTCATTGAGATATAAGAAAACTAAAGAAATTTGTAGAAAAAAACTTGATTTTTTGAAAAAGTTAAATTCGCGATTATTTTGAAAAGTAGAGCTAATATCAAAATTTTGGAGTTCACATTCGTGATCTACGACCTTAAATCTATCGGAATATCTCATGTCCGACGCATTTTTAGTGTTTAACTGTGTAATTTTTTATTTATTTTTTTTTTCAGAAGTTATAATGAACAAATCCATACAAAAAAAAAAATTTGGTAAATAGTTTTTTTTTAAAAAATTTTTTCAAATACAAATTTTCAAGTTTTTTTCGGAACATAAAACGAAAAACTCCAACAAAACTTAATGTTGATGCAACTTTAATTAGCAATATTTCAACAACGGCTTGTCAGATTTTGATTATTGCAACGATATAGATATCTACATACTTCTTTGCTACTAGTTATCAAAAAATTATAAGTGCATTTCATATGGGGAATTATAATGGGAATGCAGTTTTCAAATGCATCTTTAAGTTTAAAGCATGTCATTTTTTTTTTTTTTAAATTTGATAAACAAGATGCTTAGCATGTCGTTTAATCATGGCGTTTAAACATCTTTAGGTTAATTTTTATTAAAAAAAAACTATTAGGGAATTTTGGAAATGCACTAAACTAAAAACCTGATTTTCTTAAAATTTTGTTTTGAGGAGTTAATCGAACTACCCAGGAAAAAATTACACATTCCAAAAAGAAGGTGATGCCCACACTTGCTTACATATCTCATTGCCAAATTTAGTAACTGCAATACCAAACTCAGTCCAACGATAGAGTCAAAAAAGCAAGTAGTATTGTAATCAATTCTTTAAATTTAAACCAGAAAGCATGAACTCAATAACAAAGTAATTATTTACTTAAAAAAAATAGCAATGTTATTAACTTATATGTTTAACTTTTTGTAATCAAGAGTAATCATATACTTTTTCTGAATAAAAGGACGTCATTGGAAGTAGTTCCTCATTTTGAAAAAGAAGTTATCAACTTTAAAGAATTTATCTTATATATTTTTTCAAACAAATTTTTATTTGCATTAAAATAATACTAAAAACAGAAATTGCATGTTGCCTCAATTTTGTTAAACTGTGGTTAGGTATAAATTAGGGAAGCGCACGTGAGCAGAAAATTGTGAGTGGAAGTTGAAATTACTGAAATTATCGTGAGTGAGTGTAAAAAAAATTTTCGAGGGTGATTGTGCGTGAGTCATATCTTTGTTTTTCAATTTTGAATCGTTCTTTTTTTTTAAAATTTATATTTTCGTGGTTTATAGCTCCAAAATTATGACAAACCCATGTTATCATAACAATTCGATGTTTCACTTTTTAGGATTTTATTTCCGTATGAGTTTTGATCGTTATATTTGAGTGACCTAGGAGAATCACGTGTGAGTAAAAGTTGAATTTACTTATGGAACTACTTCCTTTTTTTAAATGTAAGTACTTCTTATTTTTTCTAGTGAACTATTTATTTTTTTTTTGTGTAAGTACTTCGTAGTTTTACAATGGAACTATTTCTTTATTAAAAAATGTATGTAGTTCTTAAAAATATAAAGTAAATGGTTCTTCGGTAAAAAAAATAATCAATTCTAAAGAATCAATTATTTTAGTCTCACGCCCTGTTAAAAGAATCGAGTAGGTAATCTAGTAAGGAATGCGTTCTGCCCAAAATGCTTGATTACAAACCCGCTTACCTTTTTGGAAATTTTTTGCTGGGTACATTCTGTTCGACTTCATTTAACTGAATTTATTTTGACTGTGTAAAAAACATTAATTTAACTTTATATTTTTTGACGGGTCGCAATAAAACAAAAAATATTGCACCACTTTTTTGATGCAAAGTGGTATTCAAGAAAAACTCTTATATCCAAAATTTTTACAAGAAAACTCTGGCGTCTTCTTTTTATTTAAATTTGACTTAAGTTGATTTTAACATTCATCTAAAATTGCCATATCAGTTTTGACTACTCCGCCAAAGCCATATTTGGCTTAAACAAAAAATGGTTGGTGCACAATTCTGAAAAAAGGGAAAAAATAAATATGGAATCAATCTTTTATTTTTAAACGCAAAAAAAAACGTATCAAATGTTGGTATTAACAATAAATCCTTTATATACAACCACAAAAATATAATAATTATAAAGCATTATTTACCAAAACGTATATGCCTCAAATTACACACATCTACACTCATAATAATCAATGCATAAAAATACGAAATTATTATGAAAACTACAAAAACATTAGTAAAATAAAGAAATTTTCGTTTATTTAAAAAAAGTTTTGGTATTTTTTTTTTTACATTTTTCCGGATTTTTATGCATGGATTATTATCAGTGTACATACAAAATAACAATGCATACATCCAAAGTAATATGTCTGCAATTTAACAAAAATTGTTACTAAAACATTAAAAATTTAACTATTTTTTCTTAAAAATATCTACAAAATTGTTAAGATTTACTAAATTTTACAGAAAACTTTACAATTTTTTAGTTATTGATTTTAGCAATTTTTGTTTAATTTTCAGATGTATCATTTTGAATATAAATTTAGCCATATTTAAATGACAAAATGCTTAGTTTAAATGTTGTAATTTATTTATAAATATTTGAAAAAAAAATTGTATTTGTTTAAAGTTCTAAAATTAGAAAAACAAAACAATATTTACAATTTAAGCATCATATACTAAAAATCTTATATTATGACAAATAAATGTTGTTTAAGTATTAAAAAAAAAAAATATTTAAAAATTAAAAAAAAAAAACAATATTTATGATAAAACAAATTAATTAAATTAATTAAAGTTAAAACAATTAACTATTTTTTAACAGCTTTTTCTATATTTTATTTAAACTAAACCAAAAAAAAAAACATTGTTATTTCATATACAAATAATATTCGTATATAATCATCTCATATATTATATAATTACAGGGGAGGACATAAATATAGCAGTATTTAACAAACGATCTAAATTTTTAAAAACTTGAAAGATTTTAAAATGCATTTAAATGTAATATTTTTGTATTGTTAGTGCACTGCTATGTTTTTGCTCTTTACTGTTAATACAAATATGTATTATATTACAAAATATATAATGCTTTGTACACAATGCACAGCATTTAAAATGACATTATATACAAGTCAGATATTTACTAGTCACCTTTTTTTTAAAATACTAAAAAACAGTTTACCAGAAAACTTTCAAACTTAAATTATTATTTAAATTTTGAAATTCAATATAACAACAAAAATATTTAAAGTTCTTAAATAAAATTCTGCAACCCATAAACTCATTTGATACATTCTTCTTTCTACACTAAATAAAATATTCTAGTTATATGATACAGTTTCATTAGACGAAAATTCATGAATAATTGTTTATGGAAAATGACCAATATCCCGAAAACTGGGAGAGATAAAGCAAAATTCTAATAATAAAAATGAGGGCAAAATCGTAATTTATCCTGAACCTAACAATGTCTTCTACAGCAGAAAGTATTTCAGTGGACGAAAAATAAAGAAAATTTTCAATAAACTAATGAAACTGTTCAAAACAAAGTGAAAGAAAAAGTTCTTGAAATTAATGAAAGTCTGCATACAGTAGATGAAACAAGTTTTTTTGATAAAACTTCTTCATAACTAGATTGAATGAAAATGTGTATAAATAAAATGATATTTTTTATAAAATTTTATGAAAACTTCTATGTGCTTAATGAGAAGTTTCCAGTGCAACTTTATTGCTTTTATGGAGAAATTCATTAATAGCATGCAGAGAATTCTCTCACAAGTGAGGTATCCCGACCCGGACGGGCAGATCTTAATGACATTCGGATATGTTGTAGAGAATAAAAAATTAAGGGGCCGTGTTTTTTTAACTGCCCCATCTTGTGTTTAGGCGTGGGGTGAAATATGAACCCGTTTAAAATTTTTCGTTATATTAGAAGTAACTATATACAAATTTGGTATCAAATGAAAGCTTTTTCTGGTGTTAAAATTATGAAATTACTTTATAGTATTTTTGTAATTCAAAAAAATGTGTTTTGAGTAACATTAAATCTCTCATTTTATCAAGAAATTTTTTTATGCATAGCAATGCTCATTTAATTTAATAGAGAGATGTCTGTTCTTTTTCCGATATTCTAAAGCATTTGGCTTATAAGCGACTTTTTCTAAAGAGTCTTTTTCCCCTATATTTTAAATAATTTAAAAATGTGGCAACTTTGGGTCCACTATATAGTCAAAATGGGTATCAAAATGTTTGTTTTCTTGAGTACTTTAACCCTACTTACAAATAAGTCTAGTTTTCGTAAATTAAAAACAAGTTTTCATACAAAAGCAAATTAATTTTTAACCCTACTTTTAAACCCTTAAACGTGATTGAGATTGGACAGCTAAAAAAAAAATAGGTGTCTCTTTTTTTTTTTTTGATCCTTTACAACATATCCAAAGTTCATTAAAATCTGCGAGTTCCTGTGAAGATACCTCCCTTGTCAGTGAATATTTTTATGAAAACAAAAACTATAAAGTTTTCATCACAATCAGCAAGATTTCATCAACAACGTAATGGTTTTTATAAATGCGATAAAGTTTTTGTTTTGAATGCAAAATATTAAAAAAAATTTTAAAAATTTTAAAAGTACCCAGTAGCAAATGCTTGAACTAGTTCCAAAAAGTACTAGTTTTCAGACTAGTAAATACAAACTAGTTCTCAAAACAGTCATTTTGAACCAGTTGTGTACTAGTTTAACAAAAGAGTATCTTAAAAATTTTTAAAATTCATATTTTTTACTACATTTGGTTTTAAAAATATAATCTTAATTTTCAAATAAACATTTAAATTTTTTTTATTATGAATTGAACTGACGTGCAAATTAACTGGTACAGTACTGGTGCCAAAGAGTCACTCCAAAATTAGTTCATAAGTGTATCTTTAGTACCAGTTTTGTTTTCTATTTTGCTGACCAAAACAATAATTTTGAATAGTTTAATAAAAAACTACGTACAGACAGTTTCACAAAACTCAAAATATATATTGGTCTTGAAATTCTGAGTTTGTTTGCATTTGTTTTAAGTATTGTAATCTGAGTTTACAAATCAACACTTACATTTTTATTTATGAACATAAATCATAAAAATGAAATACTTTAAATACCATTTAGTAAATGAAAAAAATTATCTCAATTGGAGGAAAGATCGGTTTATATTATATTTCATAAAAGGAAAACTTTTGTTATCTATACAATTTAGGTTTTAACCAACAAACTAACAAACGTTTTTTCCTGAGAGATAGAGTTGATAGAGTTTTCTTAGTTACTATTAAGCTACCAATATAGTACCTTTTATTACTCACTCTTAATGAATAGTGCCGAACTAGTTCAAAAGTGTCAGTTAAGTACCATATCGTTTTAGTCCAACTACTAGTAATGCTAAACCAATCCTACAACTAGACCCTTAAAACTAGTTGTACAACTAGTTAAAAAGTGTTAGTTTGGAAATAATTGCCCATAGCCATATGACATCTCCATGTGTAATTATGCAGTTGTTTGTATGGAGAGCCGGTAGAACTCATACTAGTTGCCTGGTTCTAATAAACAAGTACAAAACTGATTCTGTACTAGAATTTGTTGCTACTGGGTAGTTTAAAAAACATTTTTTTTTATAACTGTTGAATAAATTTAGTAATTTTTTGAAGTTTTTAAAAAGTTATTTAAAATCTGATAAATTCCTTTCTATTTAAAATATCGTAAGAGAATTTAATTAGCACCAAAAATTGGTCTGACAACTATTTCGAAATTTAACTAATATTTTTTCAAAGAAAAATAACTTTAAAATAAGTATGTATATGCTTTGAAGTTTTACACTATTTAGCTTAATCTTTAAACTACAACTAATTTCATACATTTTTTTCTTATAATGTATTGTTTATATTAAAAATCTCCAACAAAAAAACTTTTTGCTGCAAATTGATGATCATGTTTCATGTTAAAACGTGAATTAAAAGAAAAATATATAAATAATTAAAAACTTAGTTACAAAATGTATTAATTAATTGAAAAATATAAAAACAGAGAAAAATAATTATATATTTAACAAAAAAGAAATTATTGATATTGCTTAGAGTTTATTATATAAAAGAAAACCAACAAAAAAAAAAGAAACAAAGTATATATACATATATATAACAAATAAGTAATTATGTAATCAACACAACAAAAACAAATGAAAGAATACATAATAATAAAAAAATAATTATGTAAAATAAAAATATTGTTTAAAAAAGTTTTATTTAAATTTTAACATATTTTGCAGATTTAATATAGAGATTGCATCTAAAATTTTACCATATGTTAAGCTCGAAAAATAAACAATAATTTTTTCTACAATGTTGTTTTTCGTAGCCTAATTTGGGCGATATAGTCAGATATAGATAGATACACTCATAAAAAAAATTAATTCAAAATTCAGTTGAGCTAATTTTTTCTGCTGTTATCGTTTAAATCAGTTATTTAGCTAAGTTAATTTAAGCCACCCTTATTTTTTGTTTTTCCGCTATCGTCTCACTTGTAGATGGCGTTATTTTCTCATATTTTTTATTTTATAATCAGAAAATAGGTTATATCTCCAGAATTAAGCGAGATAGAGAAAAATGTACCAAAAAATCGTTACTCCATACTAACGAGTAGCACGAATGTCTTGCAATACATTTTTTATACAACAACAGATTTTTGTTGTTATAATTATATTAAATATTGAAAATTATAAAAATATGGACAAAATTAAAGTATCCCATGAAAAAAATAAAAACTTTTTTAAATGAATAAAAATCATCAAAGCTAACAACTCAGCGCACAAGAGAATATTTTTCAAAACATTCTTGCTACCCTTTACTCCGTACCTATTAAGTACTCTTATAATATATTCCCGGTAATAAATATAGACCTGAATCTGGTCAGATCCGGAAAGACCTTTTTTGCAGAAATTTTCTGTTGATTAAGCTTAAAAATTCTGTTAATTTAGCTAAATTATTAGTTAATTTAATTACAACTATCAACTCAAATTTAGTTCTGTGATTATCAACTTCATTGAAGCTTCTGCTGGCGCAAATTCAGGTACTACAGGTAAGGGAAAATGTATATGGTACACAGTAAAAAAGTTAAAACAGCCTTATTTATGTTTTAATAATATTGGACACGCCCTCAACGCGAATTCAGGTACTACAGGTAAGAAAAAATGTATATTGTACAAAGTAAGAAAGAGATGTTATTTTGTAGTTAACAACATTTTTTAAAAATTATGTATGTTCTTGGCTATCCGCCTTTTAGTCGCAAATATATAAAAAAGGTGTGTACAATTCTTATATATTCGTAAGAAATAAGTATTTGGTACAAATTTACAAATTGCTTAAAAACTTCAGATATGTTTTTTTTTAACGCAAAACATTATTTTAGAGTAAATTAAATGTTTTTTCAATATAGTAAATATGGGTGCCATCGTGGAACGATGGGTAGAGTAGAAGAGGAGCATTCGTAACCTTTTTTTAAAACGCCGTCGTTACTTAATACATGAACACTCAAGCTTCATACATGTCCACATGCATCCATACTTGATTCATATGTGTTCATAAACCGTTATAATATGTTCATATGACGAATCATCTGTGTGCATTAACGAAAATTGAGGTAATATTTACATATGTAATAATACATTTCCACACATGGTCACATGTGTACATTCACGAATATTGAGGTAATATTTATATATATGGTCACATATGAACTCCTATGAACATATATGAATCATATGTGGTGGAATATGGACATGTATGACCTCGAATCACTTCATATATGAGCAGGAATGAGTGCATACATGTTCAGAAATGACTGCATATATGTTGCGGGTATTTAGAACATAAATTATCCGTGTTCCTTATAATTCGTAACTGCCAGACCTATGGGGTAAATTCGCCAAGTTGATGTTGCATATTTGTCAGCTATAAATATAACGGTTCTAGTGGAAAACTTACATTTTATATTAAATATTCATAAAGATTGATATAAATAGCTGTAATTTTAGCAAACAGTTTTAAAAAAAGTTTATTTTCATCGAATTTGTTGAAACAGAATTACGTCTGACCCGTGCAATACATATAACCATGTAACGAATATATATTACGTGTACGTCTTTTAAAGGGATACCAAATTTTGCTGACGAATCTACTCCACCTGGTGGTCTGGCGTATGTGTCCTCACATAATTTTAATTTTGTTTACACTTTTTTGAAATAAATTTTAAAAGATAAATTAATATCAACGCTTCGTTATCCCAAATATACTAACTCTCTATTAGTTTTATTGCAACACCAAAAACACAAAAACATATCTATCCTCGACCACGTGCAAAGAACAAGTGTATAATTCGGTGACATGAAATATGATCAATAACTCCACAAATTATGGAAATGAATATTTTAATAAATCTTTTTACATACATCGTAAATCGAGGGTGACATATGTGCTCCAGTGGTGAAACCTCCCCCTTCTACCATACTTATTTAAAAATATATTTTTAAATTATTTGGGGTAATACATTATTTTGTTTAACCCCATATATTAATATTGTCATACTTAACAATATTAAATTGTAAAATACTGGATCACATTATTTAATGTTATATATTTGAGTGAAAGATTCTGAAAGCGCGTCGAAAATCCAGAACAATAGGTTTTCCAGCCAGATTGGACCAGAATTGACCGATTTATTCAAAAAACGGGGAAGTCACATGATTTTTTGAATCAATCTGAATTGTTTGCCTTATTTTTCATCGCTATTTTTGAAAATCTAAAATAATTTGAAATATACAAGATATTTTTATGAAACTTGGTGTGGTGGCATAGAAAAAAGTGAGCTTTAATTTGGTACCGGTTCATATGGCCCAGGTCTCCTAGGTTTTGAAATATTTCAAAAACAAAATTATATTTTAAATCTAAAAAATGGGATTGAATATGTGGTACTGAATGGAAAAATGGCAACCCATTATATAGCACTACTTCCATTCTACACTATGGTAAAAGTTTCATGTTAATATCTCTGCTAGTTAAGAAATTATAGCGATTAAAACAAATATCGTTTCAGAAAATGTATTTACATTTCAGGGTTGCCATACTTCAAAAACGTTGAAAAATTCGGGGACGCTCAAAATCAAATTTGGGTGAAAGATTCTGAAAGCGCGTCGAAAATCCAGAACAATAGGTTTTCCAGCCAGATTGGACCAGAATTGACCGAGTTATTCAAAAAACGGGGAAGTCACATGATTTTTTGAATCAATCTGAATTTTTCGCCTTATTT